>OW285237.1:139219389-139819389 GCA_935421215.2 Melolontha melolontha | reverse complement strand
AATGTTTTCAATTTTATTATCGTTATTATACACCATATTTTTCATATGTCTCCATACATAAAAGTCCATCGGGTGATCTAGGTGGCCATGCAATAGGCCCACCTCTACATATCCATCGGTCACCAAATGTATTATTTATATTTAAATGCTCACGCACCTCGTAACCGTTTTGAGGTGGAGCACCATCATGCAAAAACCACATGTTGTTTAAATCTACCTCTCCTAGAAGTTCTGGTAAATTGTTTCGTAAAAACATTAAATAATTTCTGGTATGCAAACAATGTGTTAAAATAAATGGTACGATGAGAGTACCATTATCAATTCCTGCCCATAGGATAATAGAAAACCTGTGTTGAAAATTGATTCAGCGAATAGCGTGTGGGTTTTCCATATCCCACAGTCTCTTAAACTGTGAATATCTCTGTTATTTTACAACCTTTATCACATTTTTTTTTAAATTTGTCATTATTTTGTGTGTTCAGTTGAAAATAAAGCTCCAATTTTTTTATCGACCTGTATAAATTTTTTGGAAGAATTAAAAAATTTAGACTATTTATGTATGGACTGAATTCTTATCAAGAAATTGAAATTCACATTTTATTTGTTATTTTTCGTAGGAAATAGTCTCCAACGTTTTAGGACGAAACCTTTGTATATTTCATAATTATAACTTCCGATTTATACTATTTTTTTGTTCAATTAGCAGTTAAAATTAAAAAAAAATTAAATTGAATTGAATCATTTAGGTTCCTATGGTTTTTGTTTTATTTTTTAAGTATAAATTTTTACAATTGCTGAAATTAGCCCGCAAAGAATCAGAGCATCCAAAAATAGTTTTAGTCTGCGATTATTTGCTTCTAGCTTGTTAGCGCGGAAAAAGGAAAGATGCTCGATACATTTTGTAAATACGCAAACATAATAGTTTCTTCTGGCAGCGCATCTAAAGTTAAATAAAAATGGTAATTTTCAAGGGCTCTCACACTTGAATAAGTGCGATATCTATTAATCTCTCGACTAATTATTTTTATTGGTAGTATGTACTTAATTGTGTTTTACGTTTACGCTTTCTAAAGCTCACTTCAGCTAAACGACGTTTTATCGATTTTCGGTCTCGAAAACCCCTGACTTTGTATAGACATCGTTTTAATATACCTGATTGTGCTTGAAATAAAAAGACAACTTAAAAAATGAAAAGATTAAATTTTATAAAATATATACCTAAAATATTTTCCCAAAATTCTCTCTCGTACGCGAGAACAAAATGACAAAGATATTTCAAAAAATTGTGTTACGCTACTGTGCGACTGAATATATCATAAATACTATCGGAGACGAAATCTTAAAAGTGATCCACAATACCAAAAAGTATAGTCTTGTTATTGTCCATCCGCTTTAAGTTTAATTCAATTATCGATCGGTACGAACGCTCGATACAATTATAGACTGTTGGAAATATGACCTTAAATGCCCGTAAAGCACACATCTTACATGTTATTTTAATATATCATTTTAAACTTGACTTTCGTACCAGGTTCTTCAATTTTTTATTTTCTCTTATTAATGAACTTGTTTCATCTTTCCGTTTTCTGCTTACTGGAAAATCTATTATATTCTGCAAAGATATATTTTCACTAGAACTGTCTGAATGTTTTGGGACTGATAGTTTTTAACACTTGATACTCTGCTGAGGAATTTGATTCTTTAACATTGTCATATTTGGCAGGCACTGCATTGGAGGTTACGCGTTTATTAAGCATATACTCTTGTATAAAACGATTATCACAAATGAATTTAGTCTTGATTGTTTTGGGGCTCGTATTTAGTAATTGCACATTACCTAAAAAATGTTTACAATTTGTTAAATAATATACAATACAGAAGGGGTACGCTAAATTACCTGTATTAATCACCCATTCTTTACATCTACATTTATCTTTCACTGGGAACGTAAACTTTCTAATGTTGGGATGACTTCTAGACGAAAGTCCACAATTTATGTAAGAACATTTGTGCCCAGACATATCTAGCAAATAAACAACTTGAATACGCTAATACAAAAAAAAAATACGATACGACATATCAAATCAAATCTTGTTTTATATACCTTATA
Organism: Melolontha melolontha; assembly: GCA_935421215.2. NCBI lineage: Eukaryota > Metazoa > Arthropoda > Insecta > Coleoptera > Scarabaeidae > Melolontha > Melolontha melolontha. Next base: position 139,817,279 of record OW285237.1, on the reverse strand, counting down.
TATAATTCCACTATCACTAAACATATAAAGCACGCAAATCACACAAATATGAACATATCTATCATATAAATGTAAATGACCGGATTTATGTAAATATAATAGAGAACAATAGAGAATAAAACAAAAAACATATTTAGCAATGTTGGAAAATAGTTTCAACCCAATTTTTACTAGGGCCATCTAGAATATGACAGGAGAACTATTTAAAATCAATTTTATTCGAAATGAGCGCAATGGGAGTGGTGCCAACTGGCGGTCTAGCCCAAAATGTTTGCAAAATCTGGTAACTCGATTTTCCATAAAGTTGACTAACTTGTATATTCAAACAACGGTAATAGTAATATAAAACGGCGACTGACAGATGATAAGCGGATTTCATATGATGACTATGCGTGACAACACAGCGCGGAATAAGTAACACTGAAAATACTAATTTTATAAAATATCGCAGAAATTATATGTACTACGTTAGTAAATGGAATTTCTTAGGTTGTTGTACCTAATATTACTGGTTATGACGTGACTGATCACTTATCGTAAAAATACTATATTCTTGAAAAACAAGTAGCGCGATATTTGAATCTTTTCTTTTATTCTGTGACAAGAAATGATGTGGACGTTGGACAATGGATGCAATTTATGCATGACTCCCAAGAAAATACAACATTAGATTCAAAATGAGATAAGAAAAGAAAGGGAAATAATCCTTAGGAAAGAATGAAATACAATCAATGGCAGGTTAAAAATAAGTTATTTCGTTTTCAATAGGTATATTTATAACTTAACAGATCTCGCGAAAGAGCACAAAAAATTATATAATAGGAGTCCTCCAAAAATGCGGTGCATAATTGCACGACTAATTTTAGGAAAAACATTCTGAAATATAGAAATTGTGTTTTTTTGTAAATTTAACACTCACTTAAAACATTTTCTTTCCAAATTGTATTAAACATGAAAAAACATAAGACGTAGTTCAGTCCGATGACATGTTCTGCACGATCTCAATGTAAAATAAACATTTCTAGAACAATAATAGAAACTGTGCCATAAAATTGGAATACGTAGAAAAAATAGGAATTCTTTTATCGTATAAATTTCTGCTATACTTTGATTATACACACGTACACTTACAAACCAGATCAAATACGGATGTCACCGCTAATATAGATCTAATAATAGATTGTGTTAATGTTTTAAAGTTACAATATTCCGCCAATTACACTTTTACGAACATAGAAACATATGTCACACGTGTATTAAAACTCTTCACGTACTTAATTTTAAAAAATTGAATAATATACTTTCTTAATTTCAGTAATTAAGGCTAGTATAGCTAGTTTTAAACTACCAGCGTAACATTTACATATATAATATTACCGGCAAAAAAAATAATTACAAATATTCTATTCTGATGAACTTCGTTATTCTGGTAATTTCCATGCAAATTATTGCGTAAAACTTTTCTCGTTTGTCTACTTATATCCGATAACAAAACCTTCTTGTGCGAAAAGTTGTATAAAGCTTTATTAAGATCGTTAACAAGATATTTCCTTACGACGCCTACATGTAAACCACGCTTTAATTAATGTAAGAACAATTTAATATTATGGTAAGTAGTTTAATTACGTTATTAAAAGTTTATTAATAAAATGGTTAATGTTTTATACGTTTATTTTCTCTGAAGTGATTGTAATTATTATTTTTTATTTAATTAATTTTTTTAGTACTAATCTCCAATCAAACTGATACAGAGCGACGTTTGAGAAAGAAATATTAATAACATCAGAGACAATCGAGACGTGCAACAAGCAACAATATAGCACAATTTGTCCGAATTTATTTGAAAATAGTATTTTGACGATAAGAAATCAGTCACGTCATAACCAGTAAATATCAGGTATAAAAACCTAAGAAATTCAATTTACTAACGTAGTACATATAATTTCTTCGATATTTTATAAAATTTGTATTTTCAGTGTTACTTATTCCGCGCAGTGTTGTCACTCATATTCATCAAATGATATCCGCTTGTCATCTGTCGTCAGCGTTTCATTTTATTATTACCCATTTTATTTTTCTCGTTTTAAGAATAAACCGACAGCTAATATTCACGTTTTTAGTCAATGCGCAGTAAGAAATTTAATTTATGGTATTATGTATACAAATAGTAAGTATTATTACCTATTTTATATTACCTATTCTTTAACAATTACAGAACATATTACTTTGGATACATTTTGGGTACTTTTGGTTAGAATGTTAGTAAATAAAATAATTACTAAATTAAGTTCAATAGCGTAGCAAAGTAGTTCATGCCCAAATGCTAAACAAAACGATCTCGACAACAAGAGGGTGTCCTCAAGGAGGCATATTGTCGCCGCTACAATGGAGTCTAGTAGTTGATAATCTCGTCAGGACATTAAATGACCAGGAAATATGGACGCAGGGGTTCGCCGATGACATTGTCATAGTGACTGAAAAATATTGTCTACGTTGTGTGCTTTCAATAACCGACATTTGCTTTCAATAACTGACATCTGCTATCAAAACTGACATCTGAATCATTAACACTGTTACTTTTTAATGCATTTCTAAATAGCTTGAACCAAGGTCTATCGTGGCTTAAATGGTAAAGCAACGGTCGGGCAAACCGTAGACTAGGGTTTAAGTCCCAACGTAGACAATATTTTTCAATTAAAAATTTCGTATGATTTGCTTTGTAATTTGTAGACAGCAATCTTACTTTGCAATTACATACTAATTCGATATTTGTAAATATTTCATATGAAAGCCGAAAAACTCCAAGAATTTATCAATTGATATATATATATATATATATATATATATATATATATATATATATATATATAGTAAATTCAATCAGTTGGCGATTTAAGGTCTGGCTTTACTTTAAAGTATACCGATAGGACCAGCTCTCAGCGGGCCATACCCAGCAATAAGTGGCAACAGCGAATCCCCTCTACGCGCAGTAGCTTACATTACCATACATTGCAGAGTTATGAATTTAGTAAGACTTAAACCGCAAGGATATAGTCGTTTGCATATTCGTTCTGTATACGTAATTTGCCCATATGTTTCAGATATAATAAGGTCGTTATATCTCCAAGTTATTATTATTGTATTTTTAGCTGCTACGGAAAAGTAATTTTAAGTAATAAAAAAACAATAACGTTTTCTAAAAGATAAAAGTAAAAAAATCAATAATTCTGCAAAATAAATTTTAATTCTAAGAAAGTCACTAAATATAGGATTCGAAAATACCGCCCTCTCTCCCCAAACAATAGCCGAGCCTATTGTAAAACTCCCGCCTCACTCCCTCGAGATTTCTAGGGGTTATTGTCTCGAAAATTCTAAACAGTTGAACTTGCCACTGTTGCAACCTTTGCGTTTGCACAGCTAGATACGAATGACGGGCAATCTATTGCTCTCGATCATCGGACTTATGTATGCGCACGCGGAGTGGCATCGTACATACGTTGCCACATCGCATTACGTTCCATACGTATATTGTTGCGTATGGCCCGTAGCGGGTTGGACCTATCGGTATATATATATATATATATATATATATATATATATATATATAGTATTCTCGGCTGTTGTTGCAGATACTTCTTGGTGAAACATTTTAACTTCATACAGTAAATAATAAAAATAAATTAAAACACTTGGCTTGTTTCACTATGAGATTTATTTAAATACTCTAACAATTGTTTCGGCTGTTATGCCATTCTCAAAGAGATCTAAGTTAGATTTATAGATCTCTTTGAGAATGGCATAACAGCCGAAACAATTGTTAGAGTATTTAAATAAATCTCATAGTGAAACAAGCCAAGTGTTTTAATTTATTTTTATTATTTACTGTATGAATATATATAGTAAATTCAATCAGTTTAGGAGTTCAGGAATACAAAATATAAAATAAATTTTATATTTTGTATTCTCTTGACAAAGGCATATTGCCGAAACATGTAGGATTGTTTTAAATATATATACTTTGAAGTAATGAACCAGACCTTTAATCGCCGACTTATTAAGTTTACCTTATCATACCAAGGTCACGAAGATATTATATATATATATATATATATATAAAAAGATAATACACACACAATATTAAACAAAAGGAAATAAGAAATATTTTTTATGCTTTATTTATTTTATATTGAGAACCTTTTAAAAATGCCTGTTTTTTAACAGCAATTCTTCCTTTCTATAGTAACTTTTAGTAACTAATTATAGCGAAAAGTAATTGCTGTGTAAACTATATACAATAGGACATGTACAAAGAATTCAAATAAATTTTACCTCAAAGTAGCCCTTGGAAATTATGATTATGTCTTAGCTTGTTACTAATTTTAATAGGAATTTTGTTGGTTATGAGATGAGATATTTGATTGAAATGACAAATGTCAAAATAATAAAACGAACATTTTTAAGTGAATGAAATATGTTTATTTCCAACATACAAGCAAAATTTTATAAAAATTGTTCAAAGTGTCCACCACCTTGTTCGAAACATTTCTCACATCTTCTTCTAATGGAGGAAAAAGTGTTTTGTAGTATCGCATTGTCAATTCCATTAATTCTTTCAGCAATTCTGATTTGAAGGCCTGCAAGATCAGGTATCTGTACTTGATAAATTGAGTTCTTTAAGAATGGCCATAAAAAGAAATCACATGGGGTAATGTCACAAGATCTTGGTGGAAATTCATGTTCAGTGTTTAAACTTATCAACCAATTTTGAAAAAATTGCTGCAGAATATTAATTGTTTCACCTGCTGTGTGTGCTCTAGCTCCGTCTTGTTGAAAGTAACCCTGTGTTATTTCTTCGTCGTCAAGCTGTTCGATAAATGGCATAATAATTTCTTGTCGATACCTTTCTCCTGTTAAGGTTCCGTTAAAAAAAATAGGGCCAATAATTCTCCTTCGACTAATCGCACACCATACACCAATTTTCTGCGGATGAAGTGCGGTTTCAACAAAAAAATTATGTGGTTTCTCATTAGTCCACATCCTCATATTTTGTGAGTTCACATATCCATTCAGATAAAACCATGACTCATCAGAAAAAAAGGTTTTGTCAAGAAGGTCATTATCAAAATTATTTAAGAACTGACTAAACGTTATTCTTCTGGGATAGTCGATTTCCTTGATTTTTTGATAACAGGTCATGTGATATGGAAATAAATGTAAGTCCTTTTTCAAAATTGTATGACATGTGCCAATTGACACACCCACTTGTTGTGATAATGCTCGTACGGAAGTTCTTGGTGCATTATTTATAATTTCTCTTACATTATTAACTAGCTCTTCTGTACGCTTTTTCGCCCGACCTGCGCCTTCTTTCTGTTTAACACTCCCTGTTTCTCTGAAAACCATAACGGAATGTGTCACTGTGTGCCGAAAACTGTCATAATCAAAGATGACGTTAGGGAAACTCATTTCTAAATTCTTCTAAACAATCTTGAAGAGAATACTGCCATTGTCCGTCAATCTTACGTCCGTTTCGAAAATAAGATTCTAGCATGAATGATTTGTGTTGTATAGTAAAAACCATGTTAAATCAATTTTAAATTACAAAGTAATTTTTGTCAACTATGCATCTGTCTAATTGACAACTAATGCAAATTTAAATTATTAATAATCATACGTTTTTAAAGGAATGGCCTACTAGAGGCAAAGCTTATTTGAACGCTTTTTATTTCCTAAGATAGATTATAATTAAACTATTAAATTTCTGATCAAAATGGGCATTAGCAATGTGATTCTACTCTATAATGAGATAAAAATCTGTCATTAATGGTTCAATCACATTGTTAAATCCCAGAATACAGTAAGCATTGCCTTTCCAGCAGATGGAACGGCACGCGCCTTAAGCGGAGGCACTTCTTCGGGTTTACGCCATTCTTTGGATTTACTTTTAGTTTCAGAATGGAAATAAGTAGTTCACGTTTCGTCAGTGGTTATTATCCGTTGCCAAAATTAATCACCGTAACGGACAAACAGCTTTTGAAGTTAACGACAAGTGTCAGACCTATTGAGTTTCTGTTCCGGTCCCAACAGCCTTGACACCCAGCCGGCTGAACCCTTGCTTACGCCCAAACAAGCATGTAAGATCTCATGAACTTGTCGTGTACCTATTCCTAAGCATACACTAATTTGAGAAATAGTTATTCGTCTGTCCTCTTTCAATAGGTTCTCTACGGCAGTAATGTTTCTTTCATTTACCGACGTCCTATAGCCACCACTGCGTGGATCGTCTTCTAATGATGATCTACCACTTTTAAAACGATGGATCCACTGATATACTGTGCTTTCAAATTCTGCAGACTCACCAAACATTCCTTGCAGGCGTTTAATAATTTCTAAAATTTTCAAACCCTCTTTCCACAAAAAGAAAATTATTGCTCTTTGAGATTTAGCAGCCCCTTCCATGGTTACACAAACAGTGCTACGAAAATGCTTCTATATCGGTCGAACACCTAAATCAGACTGAACGATATTGCACTGGATAGCTGCATAAATATGTCAGGACTTGTCTATCACCGTTGGCATTGCCTATAAGTTTTGCCTATAAGTTTTGCGTAACGTAAGTAATTTAATTAGAACAAAATTCCCAGATTTTTGGAAATATCCCTCGTATTATGAATTTTACGACCGAAATAATTTTAATATCACTACAAAAATTAGTTAAAAACCATAATAACCGGGTTTAAATGACTATTTTCTAGGAAACAGAAATGTGACAAAGAAATTTTCGGCGAACCTGATAGTAGGTAGTATCATTGAAATATCAGAATTTCATAGTGAACACTTAAACCTAATATAATTTGTTTGACTTTTTTCAATATTAAATTAAAATAAAATTGTTGCAACCTGTAAAAATAATATAAATCAATACGAATTACTTAAGCGGTTCAATATATTATTTCGTACACACATTGAAGTCGTGAGGTTGATATTTACTGGCCATTATTAAATTCCATGCCTTGTACAACAGTAGTAAAATTGCCTTAAGATATTATCATTCATTCCGTTACAGTTTCGGCAATTTGCTCCACACAATAATAGCTGGAACAGATTTACTTCATTCCTGGTATTATGTAACGTCTATCTAATAAAAGAGAAAAATGCTCTTGCAATTAATAAATCAGCAACGCTGGAACAATAATGGCACCGACAAAGAGACAGTAAAATCATCAGCTTCCGCAACGACTGAAACGGAAAACTTGGAAGGAGTTGGTCGAACTACTTCTGCAACACGTGATCACACATTTCGAACTGTAGACCACAATAGATTCTCCGAAAATAGAACGCCTCAGATCCAGCGCTTCTAACTCCGCCATACACCGCTATCTCTCCGTTGTTATGTTCCAACCGTAATTATATACATGTATATATATATATATATATATATATATATATATATGGCGTTAAAATGTATGTGTGTATTCTAGTAGATATCTAAAAACAGATTGACAGGCCACTCGTTCGTGCCACCAGGAAAAAATGAAAGGCTCCAACGCCAAACATCGTTCGTTTTTGTTAGCGTTCGTTTATCTTCTTTAGTTTATTTGTTCACTTTATTTTTATAGTTCTTTTTCTTCCGTGCTAACTGCATAATTATTCTCTCTCGTAATTGCGGTTTATCGATTACCCGCAGCTATCTGTACGTTGTAAAATTGGGAGATAAACATTTGTGTAACACTGCAATTAAGAAGATGCTTTAATTGTTTGCAATCACGCAAAACCTTGAAAAGTATGTGAAAATTTAGAGGACACGTGCTTTGATGCAGAGTCATGTCGCATTATTGTTCCTAACGTTTATATTTATGTATATTTGTAATGCTTAACCGAGAGTAAAATGTAAATTTATGTATATGCAACGCATATTTAATAAAAGAATGTGAAAATAAACATGATAACTCACTTAACAATGTGTCGCTGTCATTTATACGAGGTACTACCCAGAAATTCTCGAAATGTGAAAAACAAAACACAATAAATCGTTCTTACAAGTTATTCAGCACCCTCCCTTTCAAAGCCCTTCCCAGCAACTTGTCCATAACTGGAAGCAGTGCTGGAAGTCTCCACGTGTTAACGTGTTCAACACTGCCTGCAATTCGGGATCAGCGGCCTCAAAACGGTGCCTCTTGAGCTTAAATTTTAACTTCGGGAAACAGGAAGAAGTCACAAGGAGCACAATCTGGGGAGTAGGGACCGTGAGGTAGTACCGCCTTCGTCCTTGAGGCTGTATGTTATCGCCATAAGCGCTGTACTGTTTTCCACGAGTCGAACGGACTATAATAATAATAGTGATTTATTTTACCCAACAGTTTAATCCAAAATAGGACAACAAAACTTTGACTATGTGACAATATAACAATACATAAATAAGATAATTAATTCCATAAGAACATAAAAGCATCGTTAAATAAATTATTCGCGTTTCTCGACGAATGCACCAATGGAGCCCTGCACAATATTTTAGTCCTTGGTGTTGAAAACACAAAAGATGGGGACTGTCTAGCAGCAATGCGTGGTACCAGTAAATTCACTCGAGCTAACAGCGCTGCTGAGTCGATCTGGTTATTCAGGAGATTCGCCACTCTTCCTTCGTCTTCGCACCGCTAGCAATACCAATCCATGCCCCACAAGCAAATCCTCGTAGTCTATATTGCCCTCTGGATAGACCCCATCCAACTTCAAAAATTTACGCTGAAGATTGGATACCAAACGGTAGACCCATATTCCAACTTACTGACGACATACGCGAAACATAGAGATTTAATGGTACCAACATTAGTGAAATTTCGGGACATTCTGATAATAAAACCCAGAGACTTAACAGGAGGTCTAGTGATGTTTGAGAGATGATCGTTGAAGGTCAACTTAACTGTCGAATGTAACACCGAGATCCCTTGTAGAGCTTCGTTTCTCTATAACAGTATTATCAACGTAATAAATAGAGTTTGTGTAACTTATTTTCCCTGTGAAAGTTACAACACAGCATTTAGAACTGTTTAAATTAAATTTATTCATGCGACACCAGCTGTGGACAGCAGCCAAATTCTTTTGCAAAAAAAAAACACATCAGTTATGTTTGTAATTGTGTGATATATTTTAAGGTCATCTGCATAAGCCAATACATTGCAGTCAAGTGATGCTATAAGGTCATTAATAAATATATTAAACATAAGCGGGACTAAGTTGGAACCTTGAGGAACTCCAGAAGTCGGGTAGAAAAATCTTGATTTATAGCTTTTGTAAGTAACATAATTTACTCTATTCATCAAATATGACTTCATAAACCTGAGTAGGGAATCGTTAAACCCAAAAGCTGGCAGTTTTTGTAAGAGTGAAATATGGTCGATGTTATCAAATGCGCGACTGAAGTCCGTATAAATAACATCTAATTGATTAGCATCGTCTAAAGCTTCGGCTATATGTTGGGCTTTTCAGCACAAGTTTGTTAGAGTCAAGCGATTTTACACAAATTCATGCTGTGAAGGAGAAATAAATACATTTGAACGAGATGATTATAGTGTACGAGGGGGATTAATATATTCTTAGCCTACTATTGAAACAATTTAAAGTTGGCACTTATTTTATTATTCAATATAGTATTCTCTTAAGTTAATACACTTCATACAGCGATACTGCACTGCTTTTAATCTTTCTAAAAAAGATTCTTCTTGGTCTGCAAACCAGTCCTCCACAACTTCTATTATCTCCTCGTCCTTGACGTCCTTTTCTATTTTCAATCGAGGGAACAGGTAATAGTCTCAGGGGGTTAAGTCTGGGGAATAGGGCAGGCGTTCCAGTAATTCGAACTGTAGATCTCGAATTGTGTTCATGGTAATTCGTGATTTGCGTGCAGGGGCATTGTCCTACAAAAGCAACACACCTTTCGCTAACATGCCACGTCTTGTTTCCTTACTTTTCTCTCTCAGAGTGGTTATTAATTTAGAACAAGAATCTCCTGTGATGATCTGACCCTTTTTTAGATAGTCGATCATAATTATTCCATGGATATCCAAAAAACCGAAGCAAGAACTTCTCCAGCGGATTCTTTAACTCAAAACTTTTAGACCTTTTAGCATTGTCCCGCAAAAACAACACACCTTTCGCTAACATACCACGTCTTGTTTCCTTAATTTTCTTTCTCAGAGTGGTTAGTAATTTAGAACAAGAATCTCCAGTGATGATCTGACCCTTTTTTAGATAATCGATCATAATTATTCAATGGATATCCAAAAAACCGAAGCAAGAACTTCTCCAGCGGATTCTTGAACTCAAAACTTTTAGACCTTTTAGCATTGTCCCGCAAAAACAGCACACCTTTCGCTAACATACCACGTCTTGTGTGCTTAATTTTCTTTCTCAGGGTGGTTAATAATTTAGAACAAGAATCTCCAGTGATGGTCTTACTCTTTTTTAGGTAATTGATTATAATTATTCCACGGATATCCAAAAAACTAAAGCAAGGACTTCCCTAGTGGATTTTTGAACTCGAAACTTTTAGACTTTGGAGAACCATGATGCTTCCACTCCATCGATTGCTGTTTTGTTTCTGGGCCGTAAAAATGGACCCATGGTTCATTCATAGTTACAAGACGGTTCAAAAAATCTGGATCTCCTTCAAAACGTGCACAGATTGACCGTGATGTTTTCACTCTTGCTCGTTTGTGTCCGGCGTTCAAGCATTTAGGAATCCATTTGCAGAATTTTTTTCATGTCTAAATCGATGCGAACTATATAATGGACGCGTTCATATGAAATCTTTAGTGCCTCAGTTATATGTTTCAGCCCAATTCGACCGTCTGATAATTTCATGTCATGAGCTGCGTCAATATTCTCATGTTCAACAGAAAGTTTTCCTCTTTTAAATGACGCAATCCAATTTTGACAATCGCATATGATGGGCATTGATCGCCAAGTGTATCAAGCATATCTTCGTAATTTCCCTTATCACTTAATCTCTTCAAATACCAGTATTTTATGATGCCTCGATACTCCAATATATCGATTTTCACGTTTGCATTCGACATGCTCCCTTTCAAAATTTATTACACAGCAATACTTAAACCTAAGATTTTACAGTGACATTTTTAAAATGTCATTATTTCTTGCCATTATAATAAAATTTTGCTCTGTTCAAGGAAAATAATCTAGACTAATTAGATATCAATACCCCCTCGTAGATCTAGATCATCTACCACTGTCTTTCTTTTTAACTAGAGTCAAATTGTGACAACTCCAACGGAACGAAGCTTCTTCTTCTTCTGTTTTGGGTTGTGTTAGTCTTGTGTCATCGATAAAAGAAGAGAAGAAATGTTTCTGTCTGAGTCCCTTCAGTTCTTCATACGTGCATATTACACGAAGGCAGTTTCCTCCTGTTTTTCACACCTCGTACCCGCTCGCTCGTAAAGGCTCGCTAACCAAGCCTTTGCTGTACATATTGCTATGTACTGCGGTGTTGCTTAATTTATCTAAATTAGTCCTCAATACACAGTAACTTGCCCAGTTTAACTTAAATCGGAACTGCTTTCCCGGAACTCTTGTATCTTCAGGGTTACCCTCACAGGGTACGTAGTAAAGTAAATAAAACAAAAGGTATTAGCAACTAAATCAAACTAACATTAACAACACAAACATATATTATAAAAAAAGAAAAAAAAATTGACTTTATCAAATATAAAGAAGTGCTGAGGCAATAATATATGCCACAGCGTGAGGAAAACTTGTGTAAATATTTACTGGTACACTAGACTAAAAACCTCACTAGTGACCGCGAGCAAAATTAAACTAATTAAATATTCAGGAAAACTATCAAACTTCATCAATTACGTTATTCCCAACTAAACGTCAAACAGAAAAATAACTGTAGGCACGCGCATCAATTCTGACCCATGCGCACATTCAACATGGTAAAATATAATTTTCCCCACCAATTCCTAACCTTCTAGAATGTATTACTGAAAAAATATTTCAAAAAAAGTATGAAAATTTGCCTTGATATTTATTTGACTATATAAAAAATATTAAACTAATAATTTGCTGAATTTACGAGCTCATTCAATATTCAAATAACATAACTAAACTAATTTATATATAAAAATAATAATACTTGCTAATATACACTTACATTAATTAACTAATGCAGTCATCACACTTCACAAAAAAATTATAAAAGAGAGATCTCAGATAGGTCATATAAATCAAAAAAATTACAAGTATAAAAGACTCGTAATAAATCGAGAATTAATTTTAACACATCAATATCACTAAACTAAATCATAAACCGAAATTACTATAATAACCTGAATAAAAAGGAAGTCTTTATTCAGCAGAAAATTAATTAGACCTATCTGTTCAATAGCTGGAAAACCTCTGCCTACTTCTCGGAAACGAAGATATCACCCTACCCTAAAACAAAATCAACCGGCCTGCAATATCAATATACTTCCGCTCGTCAAAGACTGCATACATCAAGACTAAATTCAAATAATGTACAGGCGTGGACCAAAATACGTATTATAATTAAAATTTCAATAAATATTAAATATTTTCAAATATTTTTCTGGAATAAAATACACATAAATATATAGTCTTTTATAGTTTCTTTAAAATTTTTCTACGGGGAAAAATTCACAACACTATGCTTCCTTAAAGGACAATGTCCGATTATTAAGCCAGTAATTATTTTAATTTCTTTTTTGTTACTACGAATTAGGTTGGCTGAAAACTTAAACGTCCAGCTCCCATAATAGTGTTTTAGTATGGAGTTGACCTACTTTTAGCCTCCATTTCTTTTATAAACAAAGAGCAAAGCTTATGTACTTTCAACACACCCATTTTTGGGATTGCTTCAATACTGCCTACAGTGACATACCCTTCCTCTTAAATCATGTTCCAATATCCTCTTCGGTTATAGCCATTTTTAGCTTAAGAACTCGAAATGTAACATTTAAGGAAGATAAACCACGTTGAAATTTATTATTCCGCCGCTTTACGATATTTTATTAAAAATTAGTTAAATATTTTTATTGTAAATTTTAATTGCCATGTATTATTGACCATTAAAAAAAATGAGACCAATATACTCGGACAGAAAAGTTGTAATGACATGTTTAGGTATTATAAACAGTGTTAAATTTTTCGCTAAAAAGTGGGAGAATACCTGGTTTCCAAAAGACTGGTTTACATGGAGTAGCTATTAAAAATCCCCAAAATATATAAATACATACACCGTAAACGTGATTCCATATACGTATGTAAGGAATACAGGTGGAGAAAGTAAGAATTTCTCTCACAAGCGTGCGAAGGTACACAAGTTGTACACAAGTGAGCGACATTCGTTTCTTAACAAGTGCTGTATATCGTTTTGTTTGATCCTATTCTCAAGCTGTTCAAAAATATACAAATTTGTAAAATCTAGCATCCATTTGCAGTTCTGCATGCTAAACCGTAAACACAGGTCATAGGTTATTAAGATATAAGTAACGTGCCTTCAAAAACTTTTCTTATTAGATACGGCCATGCTTTTTGATAATAGTTTTTGACAGTGCACGTGATCTGTCACAAACGTATAATTTTTAATGAGCATGGCTGTCTCTAATGAGGAAAGTTTTTGAAAGCACGTTACATATCAATTAATCATCCTCCTATTTCATACGGCCATTGTTGAGCTATTAAATAAAATTATAAATAAAACCGATTAAAAATGAACAAAAATAAAGGTTTTTCCGTACGTTCTTGTCAAAGCGACATATAATTCCTTGACCGAAAATTTAATACAAGGTACGAAGGCGATTCGCTAAGTAAGTTCGGTTCCCGCCTAATGAGCAGAGAAGTGGGGGTATCAGCCTTATCGCAGCGCTGCGGTGTAGTCTGGTTCAGTGTGAGTCTGTCAGTACTAGTGAGAGAATCGTTCAGACATTCTCTCGTGCAATTTTGGTCGTTTAAAATGACTGTTGCAATTGAAAATCCCACCGACGGTGAATTGCATGCTGTTATCCTATTTTTGAGTGCGAAGAACATGAAGGCTGCTGAAATTATTTGTGAACTTTGTCATGTTTATGGTGAAAATGTTATGAGTGATAGTATGGTTAGAGAATGGTGTCGTATCTTTCGAGGACGAACTAATGTCCATGATGAAGAACAGAGTGGAAAACCAATTGTTATAACGAACGAACTTGTGGGTAATGTCAAAGAAAAATTTGTGCAAATCGACGATACCCAATCGCAGCACTGAATGCCTTTTTCCCTCAAATTTCACGTACAGTTTTGTACGAGATTGTTACTGAACATTTAGCTTACCACAAATTACCAAAAGTTGTTACTGAAGACCATAAAACAAAGAGAGTGGGATCAGCACTAACTTTTCTGGCACGTTACGATGTTACGGGAAGATTTCCTTAGGCATATCGTAATAGGTGATGAGTAGAGTGGACCAATTCGGAGCGAAAGCAGAGGCGTGGCTCTCAATAAACCTATTGACTAACTTTGATGATAGCGGTTTTTTTACTGTACGCTCCTTCAACATTATTAAATACACTTTCCTGCTGCTATTATACGTGTACACACAATGACCGTGGACAACATACTAAGTAATCGTATGTGCGATGGGACGCGCGTAGTCACGCCTCTGCTTTCGCTCCGGATTGGTCCACTCTAGTGATGAGCCTTGGGTCGCCTATGCCAATGTTGAAACGAAAAGACAGTCAATGCAGTGGGGTCGCTCTAACTCGCCTACGAGGAAACTTTTGCCGTCGAATCTTTTGGAACAAGAAAGGCCTCCGTCTTGCAGACTTTATGGAACAAGGGACCACAATAAACACTGAAGTCTACCGTGAAACTTTGTCACAGCATAGCTTAATTCACAGGCGGAAGAATTCTATGAAAAGGGCATTAAAAAGCTGGTTCATCGCTACGACAAATGTCTCTTGAAGGGGTAATTCAAAAATAATATATAATATTTTGAAAAGCCATAGGCCTACCATTTACCAACATCCTGTATTTTCGTAACGGAACATTTTTAGACCATAGTTTATAAAGTAAACTATCATTTATTTGTCGTGTAGATTCACATCTTTAAATATTTAATATATATTAAATATATATCAATCAGGAACACTCTGTACAATGAAAACCTCTTCATGGATTGGTGTTTTATTTTTTAATAACCAAACGGAATTTACTTCGCCCTCGTACTTGCGAGAAAGAAAGTTTTTCTAAAAATTATCAACAGCATTAATTCTGTTGCTTCTGTTTTAATTACTGCATTAGGTATATAATCATAGTGTATTAACATGTCTCTAACGACGCTATTATTCATAATAACAAATAAATTAGGTATTGTCGCCCCCAATCCTATGCAAGTTATATTTTCGGCATATTGTGCGATAATCCAGTTTCCTAGAAAAACATGTAGGTCATTGATACATTCGTAGATTAAAAATAATGATAGTCCAAGTATTGTAAAATGTAAATAGTATTATCGTGTTTATAATACAAAGCAAAGGTCATTTAACCACATTAATATGAAATATTTTTCTCTCGTCCAAGAATTCTCCTTTTGTTACCATTTTTACCATGTTTACGATTCACGGTATCTTTGCTATATATTTTAGAAACAGGTTCTCAGAAATATTATTTAATTTCTCTTGTAAAATTACCAGAAAATGTTGGTGCTAAATGACGTACTCCCTGTGATTCCCTTTAAATATTTTTTCCCCAATTGTCAAAAAGTGACGTTTTTTTCATGAATCTCAGTATGCAAAGTGTCATTGTTTAATCGTTAAAAAAAGTTTTTTCTACGACCCTTTATAAAAAGACATTTTTCGTCACCGAATACTGTCCCGTAAATTTGATTAAATAATAAATAATGAGGGAAAATCCCATAACGTTAACTTTCGTCCCTAGTGACGAAAATTACCTACTAATTTTCACCTGTGTCTAGTTGCATGCTGTTGCTATATCGCGTCATTTTTAAATCGCGTCAGTTTGTGCTGTTTGTAGCTTTATCATGATTTCTGATTCAGAAAGTGATTTAGATATTCCCAGTACACCACCAGAAATAGTAAATCAAGCTGAGAAAACCTATGCGAGCTTATTACGAGAAAAATCGAGAAAGAGGTATGAAGAAGTCTATGTATAATTCATTGAATAGAGGGCTGATAATAGCGTAGATTCATATTCGGAAATTGTGCTGCTTGCATGTTTTGCAATGTGTGAAAATTCGAAGCCATCGACCTTATGCTCTACATATTATATGAATCAATGTTTAAATCATAACTATAATTTAAATATGATCTATAATTTTGTAATTTTTAATTGAAAATAAAGTATTTGTTTATATATATTCTTTTAAATTTGTTATAATGCCATAGGCGAGGTCGTAGAACAAGTATACTGTTTAACTTGTCGAAATGATTTTTTTAAGCTTGCGAACCAAACTCGGTTTCGCATCGTCTAGTAAACTGTTTTCTCGCTTAAAAAATGTTACTTTCGTCACTCGTTACACAATATACTATTTTTCGCTGTTAAAAAAAAACTTTTTTTCATTGTGAATTTTTTTTTCATATTAGAGTCTCGATTTGACGGGCAAAATGCTATAAATTGCTTGATTTACAATTTTATCCACCTCTAGGGTTTCGTTTGCATCACTGGATTCTATTAGGACCCAAATTTCGCAATTAAACATTAACCGACTTGCACAAATTTCCTGACACTTTTTTATTTACACTCGTAACTAACACAATTCAGAACAATTACTGTAGCCGCCGTAATTATGTAGGTGACATTTTCTTTGTTTATATTAATCTAGTTTTAAATTACTACAATTGGAAAGAAAACGTTACTTATGTTACGTGTGCAAAGTAGTTTTTGAGGTTTCGAATGTATTTTTTGTCGCGACCTTCGGTGTCGACAAAAAACTCAACATTCTCTCAAACTCCAAAAAAAAACTATGTTTTGCGCACTTAATATAAAAATAACTGTTTTCCATAACTTTGTTGATTGTTTAGCGATTAAGTCATATCAGAGGTTTTAAAACTCCTTTAATTTCATTTTTACACAAAAAAAAATTTTCGTTTCCTTTATCTATTGCTACTATACTATTTTCTCCATTTTAGCAAATGTATAAAGTTGAATATTTCATACTTGGATGAAAACTCATTGAATGTATATCTTACATTAATGAATGACAATTGGCAGAATATATACATAGTAAGAAATGGTAGCTTCAGAAAATAAACTTTATTAATACTTTGATTAAGATCTATGTGTCAAACCAAGAATATTTCACCCCATCCTTATAAATTTGATATTACGCATGAATACAGATTGTAATAAACCTAGTTCTAGAAAAGCCGTAATTGTCTGAACAAAAATGCGAGTCACATAAATTATAGAACATTATTCCCCACAGCTACAGCTTTCTTTCGGTTCCAACTGCATTTTACGGGAAACGGGATACAATTGGGTTATCAAGCGCAAGCCTCGGAAAAAGGAAAACTTGTTCAAAATTAATTAGAAACCAATTAGTTGCCTCAATTCCTTTATTAATTGAGCTTACGGTGCCGTCTCTACATGGCGACGTTATAATTCAATTGATAGCGCAGATAAGGCTGGTACTACGATTCTCGTTTCTATTGTTGCAAGTTTGACGAGCGCCATTACAATTTGGTTAGTATTATTTTGGAATAGTAATGATCACAGAAGACAACTAAATATTACGAAATTAATAATGTTAAGAAAAATTAAGACTGATACTCTTGAGAATAGATATTACATATTTCTCTAAAATTAAATCATTATATTTTGTTAGGAATTAATACCGAAATTATTACGAGGTTCGCTTTTCTGATGAAATTGAATTCATTTCTTATTCATAAATATTAAATTTAATATTTTGGTTGAACAAGTATA
This sequence comes from Melolontha melolontha, assembly GCA_935421215.2. Classification (NCBI taxonomy): domain Eukaryota; kingdom Metazoa; phylum Arthropoda; class Insecta; order Coleoptera; family Scarabaeidae; genus Melolontha; species Melolontha melolontha. The sequence goes on along the minus strand of OW285237.1, from coordinate 139,799,321 downwards.
ATTCACTTTTCCTTGTACATTAAGTTTTAACTTAAATTACGTAAATCATCACTTAATTTTATCCAAATTAAAAATAACAATCACACTCAAAGAATTTATAAATAAAACAATTTCTCTTCCTAAAATAGTCAAATTGACAATTTTTTTAATTATTTGTGATCCTTTGAGATGAAATTTATCCTCTTCGATTATAGGTAATGCCTACTTTTAAGAAATAAAAGCACACTTCTTGACTATATAATTGTATTGAGCAATTTAACAAACTATAAGGAATTACTTCTTCGTATAGTTTTTAATAAACGAAATGTTCTACTGTATGCGGAAATTCCTCCTGGTTTGGAGGAACTTGTATTTGTACTTCCAAACTGCAGTTGCGGGAAAGTAATATTAATGGATTGCTTCACCACCTTGCGCACGGATGTAAATAACAGCTTGAAGTAGTCACAAAGTATTTTATTTGAATACTTAGCAGTAAACTTAAAACTTAATATCTAACGCTAAGAAATGGTAATATGAATGATTGATTATTGAATATGGAGCACTCTTTGATAGTAGAAAGGGTTCTATTTGACTTGAAGGTGAAACCTTTCTATTTGATGTTTTAGACGGTACGTACCTGTGTTCCAGTCCTATCCTCTAAGTAAACTTTAGTTACAAAAATTCCACCACTATTGATGTGAGTAGTTGGAATTACAAAAGGGCGTTTTAAAACTAATTACGTACATTTCTTTGAATAGTCAAGAAATGTCCATGAATGATAGTTTTCCCAAATTTAATAAAGCAATAAAACTATGTAAGTAAGCAATCCAGCAAATTCATCCCTTTCAAAGATACCTGATTTAGCACAGTATGCAGACTTTCACGGCCGGTATAAATATGTTCAATTCTGGCCTGTAGAGGCGTGGTCCAAAGTAGTTTCTTCCAAACTTTTCGTTCACAGCTACAGTGAATATCATCAGTGTGGAGGGCAAAGTACTCTTTTTTAATTCTCGTCGTTTAGTGATACTGCGACCGGAAATGTGTCACTATTTATAAGGTCAGAGATGGGTCGGTTTTTGAGAGTGGTCGTGTGCAGTCGTACCTTGGGAGTGCGAGTGTTCGATCGGAGGTCGGGGATGCTACGCTAACCATTGGCGTTGTCGCTTGTTTCGGCAGCAGTGGATATGTTGCGTTTATATTGCACGCGTCGTAGAGCCGGGTACCAGATCTTGTTGAGAGCTCAAACTTCAACCTTTCTAGTTAAATTGGCATTATGTTTGAAAAAAAATTGCATATGGGCATAATACGATGACGTGGTAGATAGGATCTCAGTTTCACCAAAGCAGATGTTGCGAGTTAATCGCGGAGAAATCCGCAACTGTCGATTTTTCTAATTGCCTTAAGCGACAGTTCCTTTAGTGTTCAGCGTGACGGGTGTTGATACTCCGTCGAGTAGTTCCGATGTACACAGTGCCGCAGGAGCAAGGTATCCTATATACACCGACAGATGAGAGCGGATCTCTGGGATCTTTGGCGGAACAAAGTAAGTTTCGAGTTTGATGTGTGGGCTTGAAGATAGTTTTTATGTGGTGGTGGTCTAAGAGTGTATCGATCCGGTCCGTCACGTTCTTAATATAGAGCAGCTAAGAGGTGTCTCTTTTTGCAGGTGGTTGCTAACCTTGTGTAGGACTCTCTTTCTTCGAATGAAAAACTCTTGATTTCCTGTATTGAGCAACAATTGGCTTAAAAAGCGAGGTCTAGATGATTTAGTTCGCCCACAAATTCGAGAACCGCGAACCATGAGGGTTTTCATAAGAACTCGTTTGTGTCCAGAATGATGGTTCGACTATTTGTGTAGATAACAGTCTGTGCGGATTTCCGATATACCTTGTGGCCCAGAGTTCTGTCGTCCTGTTCACCAATACATCCAGAACCGCAATTTGACCGTCTGTTTCTTTGGTGAATTGGATGCGAGGGTGGATATGGTTGAGATGATGTAGAAACTCCCGCGAGACTTTCTTCTCAGTCACTCCAAATGTCAAAGGTATCGTCGACGTAGCGGAACCAACAAGATGGTTTACATGGAAAGAAGAAGAGTACTTCGCCCTCGGTGCTCGTCCTGCTCACATTTTATACTTCGTCCTTGCCACTAATGATGTTCACCGTAGTTGTGAACGAAACATTCGGAAGAATTCCTTTGGACCATGGCTCCGCAGCCCGAAATGGGACACTGATGTACCTGGTTAAGAATATCCGGATATTGCTTTGAACTGAATTAAAAAAATTCCATTACATAGACCCTCCTATAATTTACTTTATACAACGGTTTATAAAGGCGATTGTCGTGTACGTACTAATCCTATTGCAGAGGCGAGGTTTAATTCAGATATTACTAAGAGTTGTACCTGAAAAACCCTTAATATATATATATATATATATATATATATATATATATATATATATATGTATATATATGTATATATATATATGTATATATATATATATATATAAAACGGGTGTCCTTGAAATAAAAAGACAACGTATGAAAAATTGAAAGATTTAATTATTTAGACTATACACCCAAAATATTTTCCCACAATTGCCTCTCATGCGCGAAAAAAAAAGACAAAGATATTTCAAAAAATTGTGTTACGCTACTGAATATATCATAAATACTATCGCACACGAAACTTAAAGGTGACTCACAATAACAAAATGAATAGTCTTGTTATTGTATATCTCCCTTCAAGTTCGTTCTGTTGTCGATTTTGTTACAATTTTTCAACTAAAGATAATAAATTGTAACTTAAATGCTCGTAAAGCATACATCTTGCATATTCTTTCAATATATCAGCTTTAGGAATTTACAAATATAAATTTAGATAAATAAACAGCTGACTCGGGTTATTGAACCCTTGCCGTTAGAAAACTCATCGCTTGTGTTTGTAAACATTGCCGCCTTTGAATACAATAGGGTATTCTGATTGCGACATCCCTATTTAAAGTATCTAACAAAAAAAAACATTCTGATAATACACATGGAATTTTAGTATGATTTTTAAAATGGGTTTGTAAATAAATCTAGCACGTCTTAATTACATATTTACTTGAATGTATTAAAAACCTGATTTTGTACGAGATATTGACTTTCGCATACAAGATGTTATAACTTTTATAACATCGACAGCTTTTAGTATGCAAACATACATTGTGTGTGTGTGTGTAACTTCAATAGAGGTACATATTTACATTCTTATCATCTGGAATATATTATCGCGCATATTAAATTTTTAGAGGGTTTTTAATTTTGGGGTTCGCACCGAAATTGACATTTTCGATGCATATTCCAAATAAATACGTCTTTGTATTTTTCATACGTTGTATTTCTATTTCAAGGACAACCCGTATAACTACATACTCTTAAATATACAAAATATAAGTGCTTTTCGTAACAAATTTTATTTTATATTTGTTAAGAAAATCACTTATGTTATATATATTACGGGTTTTTCAAGTACAATTCTTACTAGCATCTGAATTGTTCTAAGACCTTGAGGAAAGGATTGAATTCTATAATATAAAAATATACTAAAGGAGTCGATGGTTACAAACATAAAAGATTAAAAAAGAGAAATACGAAGAAAACTGTTTTTCATAGTCCCTTCAAATAACGCTAAGAAATAAGTAATTAACTTCTAGTTTCAAAAATTCTTTTATTGTGAATACACTACAATAATGTTTCGCCATACAATGGCTTCATCAGGTGGATGAAATAGTGTATTCACAGTAAAAGAATTTTTGAAACTAGAAGTTAATTACTTATTTCTTAGCGTTATAATGAAGTTTCAACAAGTATCTCCTTCGTCAATTAACCTTCAAATAACTTTACTACGTCAGTGTTAGAGTCTAAGTTTAAAACAACCAATTTCTAATTAAACGATTCGCGAAGTGATAGTGGGCGTAGAGAAAAATAATTAGCGATACGCACACTGACCTTAGGCTATTTATTTGGTAATCCAAATTTTGTGCCAGAAACATCACAAAAATTTAATTAATAATTCGAGCTTCACGTACAACAATGTCAAGGAAAGCTTTCTGACAGCATATTTCATCGTATGAACTTTTTTTAATGCGCGCACCTAACCTAGAAAAATATAAAACTTTATATCCCTGCGTAAAAATATATACAATGTCAAACGTGTATTTCTTCTCGCACGTTCTATCTGGAAATGTAGGCAAAATTTCCACCGACTCGAGCCGTAAATCAAACGCGACGACCGACCGTTCGGAATGGTTAATTCGAGACGGTCGTGTCGATGTTGTTTTAGTTGCGTCGTTTATTTTTAACTCTCAATGCCAAATATACTGCCAAAAATTTGTGTTAAAGGGCAATGTACCGATGCAGGTGCATCCCGAAGTTTCGTGTTAAAAGGCCATAACGCACGTCGCCACACAACCGTTTTATTTTATCTAATCGACAATTATCACTGAACGATACAAGGTATGAATTTAAACTTATCACGACATTGTGTTAAGATGGATAAATTCATACATTTAGAGGTGTTCATAAGTTTCAAATCTTATTATTTAAAACTATTTACAAGCCTTAACCTTTAAAATAGGTTTGTTTTCAAAATATATGGTCAAAATGAAATAATGTAGTTATTAAAAATTAATAAGAAGTTATCTCGGTATTGTGTCAAGATGGATAAATTCATACATTTAGAGGTGTTATAAGTTTCAAATCTTATTATTTGAAATTATTTAAAATCCTTAATCTTTAAAATAGGTTTGTTTGCAAAATATGTGATAAAGATGTAATGATGTAATTATTAAAAACTAATAAGATGTTAAGATTGATCAGTCGGTGTTCATCCCAAAATTTCATCTTTCCATTTATCATACGTTGTCTATTTCAAGGACACCTGTATATCGCAGTCAATTATATTTAAAATATCACTTTATAATTTGTTGAAATAGTTTAATTCGTATTATGACCATATCAATAGTATAACTACTAAAAATATTTGAGAGCAGATATATTGCCTAACTTACGATCAAATAAATAAAACACTTATTGTAACTGAATTTTCTCTTGTTTATTTATTTATATTGAATTAATCATTAGTTTATTAGCATATTCACATAATAAACACCAATATTTATACGAATCCTGCATTGAACCTGTAGAGTCTCTATTAAAAACATTTGAGCTAGCCGAATATAACCAATTTCTAAAAATAATTAGATTATTATACACAGTAAGTACCACTTTTATAGATTGTATCATTTACTTAAAGATCACAGTATTAATATAGCCATCAGCTTCTACAATACCGTGTCAATATATATTGTTATATATATATAAAAATTGATAAATTATTGGAGTTTTTCGGCTTTTATATGAAATATTTACAAATATCAAGTTAGTATGTATGTAATTGCAAAGTAAGTGGGGATGTAAACAATTAAAGAACCCTACATGTTTCGGCATTGCCGAAACATGTGGGGTTGTTTTAAATATATATACTTTGAAGTAATGAACCAGACCTTTAATCGCCGACTTATTAAGTTTACCTTATATATATATATACATTATAAGAAATATAAAATTTATTAATTTATTATATCATATCGCAAATGAATAGGGCTTACGTATATCCATTTACACTTTCGGATATTTTATTAGCGTTTTTATAATTTGTAATGTACTGTCTAATACATTTGCAGGTCTTGCTAATGACACAATAACTATGAATCTTGTTAATAAATATTATACATATTTCTGTAATTTCCACATTTTAGGTCATGGATATTTGATGTCTGAAACTGAAAAAATCAATATATACGTTAGCTCGTTAAATTTAACAAGTTTATGATAGTATATTTTATTATGCCCTGACAGTTATAGATATAAAGAATAAATTTATAGTCTTGAAAAACACATATCTGAAAGTTTAGCAGAACATAAAACTTCAAATAAAAATTGTGGAAAAATTGTTAGTGCTTGACTATTTGAGAATTGGTAAAGCGTAGTTCCACTAATTGATATAATGAAAAATATCATATCTACATTTTATACTTGAATGTTTGCTATTGTGCTTTAGTTCCCTGCCAGTACTGCACATTTATGAAGTGTGTAATTCTGATTCTCTTTATTTATTTAAAAGTTTAATATCTGTTCGATTTCTTTCAGTTTCTTTATCCTAATATATTGTAGTATTCTGTTAGAATGTATACTTATTATTTTCAAGAATTATTATGGATATACGGATGCATATACCAAGATGATATAATGGGAAGTGAGACACGAAATAAAACAAATAAGTGAGGCAATCAAGTATTTTATTATATTCTAGCATATTCCCCTTCAACTTCAACGCACTTAGATCAACGATGATGAAGTGCCATTATGTCATTTCTTATAACGATCTTTTTCAAGATCATCAAATTACCACTCCGCGTTGCTACAATAAGATCTTCATTCAACCAAAACTTTGTTCCAGCAAGGAAAAGTTTAAATTTGGAGATTAAGTCACTCGTAGTTAGATCTAATAAATATGCTGGGCGAAGCACAATCTAAAATCTCATTTGAAGAAAGGTGCGTTATCGTGATGAAAGAGAACTTTTCGTGAATCATTCTAATATTTTTTATAAATAGCTTTCTTCAATTTGGCTATTAGAGTATAATATAATTCGTCAATAGTTTGGCCCTTTGGCAGGTACTCTGTGAAAAGTATCTCATTCAAATCCCAAAAAATCATAGTTATTGCTTTATTCCTCTCAGGTTCCTTTGGGCGAAGGCTACCATGATGTGCCCATTGTTGAGAGTGCTATTTACATTTAGGAACATAGTGGTGAATATGAGTCTTACCAACCATAACAAATCTTTCCAAAAGTCGCCGTGGTTCTGGTTAAGAGACTTTAAATATTGCTGGCATTCTCTCGCTCTGACACCTTGGATACTCAATCAACGACTTAAATGTGATATGCGTGCTAACGATACCAGCCATCTCATTGATGTCAGTTATTATGTCGTTCAAAACATTATCATTAATTTTATTGGTAATTTTCAGAGTTGCTTCAATTTTTAAAGGCTCTGGTCACACATCATCTTCGATATCACCACATTTAGTTTGCACAATCCAGTGGCAAACTGGTTTCGAAGGAGCATTCACCCAAAGTTTGTTACATATCACCTATAATTTCATTTTATTCACACTACTGTAACTTTTAAATCAAATATTAGAAATTAACTAAACTTTGCCCATCGCCATAAAAAAAAGTCGGCGGTATTAGAATATATTCCATAAGTTTTCCTAAAGATAGTGCTAGTAGTCAAATCTCACTTTTCGCCAAATCATCCTCGTGTATATTTTTTGTAAAGTGAATCTATATTGGCTTGAAACATCTTTTTGCCTTCTGGTGAACATGGAGCAAACATGTCATAGCATATCATCAGGACCACTTGGCTCTTTCGAATATTTGCTCTTACTTTTTTGTTTCCCATTCAATTTTGACCCAAGTCACCATCCCAGTAGAGAACAAAAATTAAGATAATATATTTTCGACAATGTTCTTAACATTATAGTGAATTCCTATCGACTTAATTTCATAATCTTACTTCTAATTCATCCCTTCATAGTTTCTCCTTATAGCAAATAGATATCGAAGGTTCTGTAGAAGTTTGGTTTATACAGTGCGTATTGTTATCCTCTGTGACGTGAGACAATTAGAAGTTCAAGGTCTAGTATACACATCTTATGGACATTCGGAGGTCTACGTTAAAGCCCTGTTCCATAATATCGCTTCGGTATTTGTCTCACACACTTACTTGCCATTCGCCCAGTATTTCTTTTTCTCGTTTTCTTGCTGAGTCGAAGTGGGCATTTTCTATTCATCATCTTTCTTGAACCAATATTAATATTTAGTACACATATATGCCATAAATCGATATCGCCCTATATCCATTAGCAAATATTTGTTTTTTACTTGCTTAGTAACATACCTTCACATTTTTTCATGAGCAGAATAGGTTCCCATATATTGTATCATTAGTAAAAATTCACTACCGATATAAATCTTGGCTGTCTTTCGTTTTATTTTATTTTAACTACGACGTTACACCCGACATATATATTGAAGTTTTCTAGACTTTTGCTAAGGCGCTCATGTTATCGAATTAGTATTTTCGATTTTTTTTTCGAAGACACCAAATAAGCAGTAAATCACAATTGATTTTACAAAAATATGATTTGCTTGTATAAGTTTCGAAGTAGTTAAAACTTCTTAAAACAAAATCCCTCTATAACTACAAAATTTCATGAAAATCATTGAGAAATTAACGTTCAATATTATGACATTTTCAATAGATCTTGTGTTACTATAATAAATCCACTGTTCTCACAAAAACACCTCGATAAACGACTAGCCTGGGCGGAGGAAGCCTTACGACGAAATTTAGATAACAAGAGCTTTTAATGAAGGAAAACATCGCTTATCTGCGGAAAATGTGAAGAAAATTAATTACTAGAATGTCAAAATCCTTGTTGGGGTGTTTTCTATTATAATTAATACAATCGGATGCATCTATGTCTATCTAATATATCTATGGGCATTTGCGGAAGATGAACAAAAAATGGTGTCATGCTTCCTGAATATACATATATTACGCTCATTCATTTATCTATTTTACAAAATAAATGAAAAATGTGAAGATATTAAATTCAAAATATTTACCAAATAGTACATTCATCAACAGCCGAACTATGGAAACTATGCGGTCGAAGACATAATAATTTCAGTGACTGTCCTTCCAACTAGACTATATACAGTTCTGTCCGAAAGAAAGCGGTATCTAATGAAATTAAAAATTCTTATTTGGAAAATTAACTTGAAACTCGCGACTATAATAATAATGTATATTGCTAATTACAGTTTACTTAAAATTGCAATTATTACAAAAATATTCGTCTTCCTCTTTCATGTTTCTTTTAAAAGTCTGCACACTCGTCATTCAAAAACATCTTACTTTTTAGCCTTTGTTTAATGGATTTAGAGCCAAATTTTGTCTTTTGCTTTAGTGAGCACATCATAGTAGTAAAGTCTGATTTCGTCACCTGTCAAGGTGTTGTTAACATAATGAGATGATTTCTTTTTAAACTTCATGGTCATCTTGGGTTATCATGACACGCGTCGTGCCATTTAGTTGTCGGTTGAGACATGGTGTACCCAAAAAGAACAAATCTTTTTCACTCGAAGATGTTTGTGCAAATTGTTACCAATTGACAGTATCAATATTCTCTTCGGTAATAGACGAAGGTGAGTCATGACCTAGAAGCAACCTCCATGCCGAAATTTCCGGTCTATAGCTCTTTATACCCCCTGAAAACGGCCGTGGGATGTAGACAATAATCTTCTAGCAAAGGACCAACTTCCAATTTTTGTATTAAAAGGGAATAGTCTCTAAATATCAAAATCTTTAAACAGATCTGTATATAAAGGCTGCCTCAATAAGCTTGAATTTTAAATTTAAAAAGAAACATTTTTTTAATGAAATTCTTCCAAGTTTTTACTGATTTGTAAAGAGTAAATGTTAACATTAGACATGATATAATATATCAGTCAAGTTGCCACCGCAGCTTCGTTGGCACGTATGTGCCCTTTCGACGAAATTTCCGAAGACGTTTTCGACTAAAGGCGGCTAAATTTAATGAATGTTGCGTTCGATTTCTTCCTCGAATTGTTGAATGGTTTCAGGGTGGCTCACATAAACTTTTCTTTTCAAATAACTCTAGAGGAAGCAGGCCAAGGACTACATTCCATACAATTCTCGACCGAAAAAGTTTGTCAACATGTCACAATAGCGAGCGCTAATAATAGTTACGAACGCACCTTAACCATTATCAAGAAAGTACCCAAAAAAGGTTGTATATGTGCAGGAGAGATCTCCTACCCACATAGCACACCAAACTGACACTTTTTGAGAGTGTATCGGAAGTTCCTGCAAGACACGTGAATTTTCCCCAGATCCGAGAATTCTGTTTGTTGATGTCGTTAAGGTGAAAATGTGCCTCATCACTAGAGTCGGCAAAGCAGGGTAAGTTTCAGTGCAGTGCGGAGAACAACATGGAGGGGCTTAACAGCCGTATCAAGGCGAGCGTTCAGTAACGTTTACGTACTCGCATAATTTATGTTCGTGACTTTCATGAGTGAGCATAGGCGATGCAGACGTATTAATGTTTACACATAAAATAATGATAAAATAGTTATTTCCGATACAAGTGTTAAAAGTGCGATTTTATTTCACGAGTAAAAGTTTACGACACGAGCGTTAGCGAGTGTCGCAATTTACGAGTGAAATAAAATAGCATTTTTAACATGTGTATCGTACAATATTTTTTCTACAAACACAATTTTTATTATAAAATATAATGAAAATCCACTGACCAAATTTGACAGCTCATGAATACGTTTTGACACAACTGGACGCAACCGTAAAAATAACGTCAAATTAATTTGTCACAATTCATACAAAAGATGAGTTCGTGTTTAAGTTCGTGTAAATAAAATGAAGTAATAGCGAGAATAATAATTCTGAAAGTACTGCAACACAGGTAATAAATATCCAGAATTACACAAACTGTAACATTTAATATGAATTATCCAAGAAATATGTAATTTTCATTTAGTAATAAAAATCACTTTAATATATGTTGTCATTTTTGACAAACTGTCATGTCAATTTACTTTTAACACTAGTGTTAAAAGTACTACTTTTAACACGCTACGCTATAATATCGCATTTTAAATTAAAGTTAGCCGTGTCAAAATGTTAACTTTTAACGGTGTTTGTAGAAAAAATATATAACGTGCTGAAACACTTACTGTTTTAAAAAGCTTCCATGAAATCACAAACTTGGTGGCATCTATTAAATATTTGAATCATTAAATATGTTTCTACACTTGTTTCAGTCAAATGAGTACAGCGTGCGGAATAAATATTTTTCAATGATGAAAACAACCGTTCCACATCGAGGGATGTTATATTTGCAAATTTAAAGTAATCCTTGTGACAATTTAATGGAACTTTCGGCGCACTTTCACAAATTTGTCTTAGAGAAAATCTGAATCCTTGTCAATAACACTTTCAAATTTTCGTTTACACACTCATTTTTTTCGCCTTCCGACACACATAGGTGTGAGTGAACATCATCCACAATTTGAACAGAATCCACAAACAACATCGAATCATTTTGTAATTTTTCAATTCCCTCCGCTAGTCCATAGTAGTTCTTGCGAATAGTTTCTAAATCACTTTTCACCTGACTATTATGAAACATATTTTCTGGCTTTTCGTGATAGCTTCGGCGTATCTCGGATCGAATTGTAAAACTACCTTCTTTACATTATCAAAATGTTCGCAGCTGTAAAACGCAGCCTGCAACCATATTCCTTAACGCATAGTAATCAACTGTAGTGGCTCAGGCACTTTGGGACACAGTTCGTGAAATATTTTTGTACGTTTTGGGGACTTTATAAACACTGCCTTCGTATGAGCTATTAAAGCATTTACTCGTGGATAACATTTAGGTATCAATTGCGCCACAAGGTTTAAAGCATGGATTTTACATGTTACATGTAACAGATTTCCGCTCTCTTCTTTAAGAGATCGGCCTAAGGAAAGCATGTTAGCGGCACCGTCACTCACAAACATTAAAAGTTTGTTTGCTGAAACTTGAAATTTGTTCAATGCGCTCAACACCACTTTTAAAATTTCATCGCTAGTACATTTTGCAACTCTTTTGGAAGCAAGTAAGTAGAGGATGACGGTTCAAATTCTTCCATTGTACGTACCATCACATTCACCACAGATTTTTTTTGCCGATCGATTGTTTCGTCCACACATAACCACAATTTTTTATCTTTCAATTCTGCTTTAATTCTTCTTTCAACATAGTCACGAGTAGATGAGTAGATGACATAACGTTTCTTATAGAGGTCCGACTTGGGAATGTATAATCCGAATACTTGCTCCAGAAGGAGACAAATGCTTTTTGGTCTAGTAAAGTGAACGGTAGATTACATATTATAAAGCAAACACCTATATCAAATGTTAATTGTTCGCTGCATCGCTTGCCACGGATTGCAGAACAGTGTTTTATACTTTAGGTGGCGTTCACACTTCCACCTGCTGGTAAACGTCAAATAGTCGTCGCACCTTACGCACTTAATTCTATCGCCTTCGTATTCTAAATCCGGCATACTCGCTATTACGTTTTCTAGTTTCTTCGATACGCCGTTTCCGAAACGTACCTGTGTGTACGGACATGCACTCGCAAGAACCAGTGGAATAATGCTGAACAAGTGTGCTTTGATACGGATGCTTGAATTTCCGTGCCGCGCACTTCTCCCATCTACGTTGCTCCCGGCACTGCACTGGAAATTGCTCCTCATTGCCGAGTCTACTCATCACTAAAGATGATTTCTTTTGTGGGATGCTTCGTTAACTTGGTGCTGTTCCATGATCCAGTTGATGAAGTTTCTGTGCTGTGCATGGTCGATCGACTTCAGTTCTTGAGTCAATTGGATTTTATACGCACGAAGACGCCAAATTTCCTGAGCGCGATCCCGAATGGAGGTATTGAATGGATATTCTGCGACATTAGTTCTCGCAGCCATGTTTTTTCAATGAAAGCGTCCGCTCAAATTTTTCCAGTAAATTTACAATAGCAGGCCGTGACGGGCGATTATGTGCGTCAAACTGATCTCGTAATTTGCGAAGTATTACTGTAAAGTTTTCACCATTTCTGTTATGCGTTTTCACAATTAATAAACGGTCTTCCAAACTACCAACTGTGGTTGACTAAATATTTGACAGAACGATTCAAATTTCAAATTCTTAATCAGACACATTTATATATAATATCCACTTGACCTCTGCTGCCCAGGATTTCACTTATAAATTGTGTGATATGAGTTAAGCTTGTTACAGTAGATCTTCCCTGAATAAATGCGTACTGATATTCGGAAATGTAGTGTTTTATGTTCCTGAAGATTTCAATATACAAAAGCTGCTCATAAATCTATAAGTTCGATAAGATACATATCGGTCACCCTTTTTAAAAACATGTAATTTTTCGTTCCAAAGTTGCAGAAACGTACTTATTTTTAGGGATAAATTCAAGAAGTCCATGAGGAGTTTGGTAGTAATGTACGAGGAAATATCAGAAAATAACGGGGCTGGTGCTGTAGTACAAAAATGAAACATTTATTTAGAAAACTTCAACAACTATCCTTCAAAGTACTCTCCATTCTGTGCAATACACTTGTCCTATTGTTTTGTCCACTTGTCATAAACATCTGAGAAACCATTTTTAAGAGACTATTTAGTATACCAATCACCGCGTTGTTGAGGTGTAAATTCGACTCTAATTTTCCATCTGTCAATTTATTTTTGACTTCAGTAAACAAATGAAAGTCACATGGAGCAAAGTCAGGTGAGTAGGAAGTGTGAACCATAATTTACACCGCCAATTCTTCAAGTCGTCATTGATAAATCGCTGATTTGTGGGACGGAGCATTGTCGTAATGCAAAATCCAACCTATGTCTTGATAAAACGGCCGTTTTTTCTTTAATTTTGCCCGAAGTACATTAGAATATTACTCTCCAGTACTGTATGTTCTCTAGGTACAATGTGATCATAAATAACGCTTCATTTATCAGGAAAAATTAAGTGCATCACTTTACCGGCGCTTTTCACAGTTTTCGCCTTCTGCGGTCTTGGACTGCCTTTGTGCTTCCATTGCATATTTTGAGATTTTAATTCAGGGTCGTAATGATAAAACCAACTTTCGTCACATGTAACCACATTGTTTAAAAACTGTGGATTATGTTGCAGTTGCCTTCTCCACTGCCGACAAATTGTCATTCGATTGGCTTTTTATTCATCGGTCTTTTGGAATCCATTATGCCGCGACCTTTTGGCACCCCAAATCTTGATGAACAATTTTTTGAGTGGAACCATAAGACAAATTAGCAATGTCAGAAATTCGATATATGCTAATCCGACGATCATTTGAATGAAGCCGTTAATTTCTGGAATTTTTAAATCAATCCGTGCAGTTGGTAGTCACTCGCGTCGTGGTTCGCTTTTCACAGATTCACAACCGTCTTTGAATTTCTTATGCCACTCAAACACTCTACATCTTGATAAGCTATCATCTGGGTATTCAATTTTAATCATTTTAAAAGTTTCAGTTGAAGTTTTACCCAACCGAACACAAAATTTTATCATATCTTTATTTCACTTTCATTTTTTCGTACATGGGTACAAAATCTCACAATTCAGTAATTAATTTATAATAAACGTCAAAAGTTAAATCAAAGCCTACTTGAGGATTACATTAGAGATGAGGGTTTCATGCTCATTCTTTGTTATAAAATTCTGAATGTGAAAAAAGTTGTAACACCAGTTTCGTTATATTTTGATATACGATGCACATGCTATTGAAAGTGGAACTCATAGGGTTTATATGTATGGTAGATAGTTCATCTAAAATATAAATATAAAAAACGATTTGTTTCTCTCTCTTATTATTACTGCAAGAGTTTATACATCTTAACAACTGATGGAATAAAAAGTGATGTGAATATAAATGTTTCATAATAAACTATTAATTTACGCAAACATTTCTACTAACCCAATTAAAAGAAATGTGACGATGCCGTTATATCGCCTAAATAACATGCACACGATATTGTTACTGATTATAAAGATAGATAATTAAGGTATATAGGTATATATTTTTTCCAATATCATCACTAAATATATGTATTTTACAGATGAATTACCTCCACACTTAAAATAAGTCAAAAACTTTAAAATAAATTCTGTAACAATAAGTTATACGTCGCAAATCTACCGATAAAAAAACTACCGAAGCTCTAGAACATTTTGTGTGCCAATAAATGGCGCCTTTGTAAACTCGTAAATTTATGAATAACATACATATAATTAAAAGACGTACGTTTGCCAAAATAAATTATTACACAATCACTAAATAATCGATACTTACAAAGTTTCATTCTCTACACTTTCTAAAGTTACGAGCACTTCTATTTACATCTGAAGCATCTTCCAACGCTCGCTATCAGAATAATTTTAATTTTTCAGTGAAATCTCAAGATGAGTTGCCCCAGGAGGAAAGTTATGAAACGAAAGGATTAGATGAGAGAATTCTACTTCTTGAAGTGTCAAACAAAACACTCACAGCTACAATTTTATTCAAGTTGTTTTTCTCCTCGTTTTCATACAATGTTATATGAGTAATGAAATTTCACGAAATATTAAATCCAATTTACAACTTTTAACCATTGTTGTTTGAAATGAGAGTATTTTTTTCTATTTCGAACGTTTACTTTTGAAGAATATGAATTTAATTTCATTAATTTTAATTTATAATGAAAACAATTCAATACTATCGTGTATATACAAGTTATAACACTGGTCCACGACGAAAAATCATTATTTACTGTTTTGAACAGATCTGGCTATTTTTGGGGTACCGGTTACAAATCTGACTACTTTTCTTTCTAGCATGTAACGTTTCTCATACGAGGCTAAATATCGAATCCGAGGAGACGGTATTTTCTCGATGTCGATAACCTTTTAAAACATAAAAAATTGCACAATAATAATTAAGTCAGTTTAGTTCTTATAGAAAGGTAGCATAATACGACACAAGTATTGCATTACCCCCACCGGTTCCTATATGAGCACCTACGAGCCGCGCGTATGCAGAGAAACAGTCAAAGTAAATTCATTGAATTAAAGAGGCAGTGCTTCAGAATTAGTGACGACCTCTTGATAAGTAATTTAAAAGAATAGGGGGTTCAATTCCTTTAAAAAAGTATAATTTATTTAGGATTAGAATACCGATTAATAACAAAAGTAATAAAACTTAGAAATGTAATAAGTCAAATAAAAAGAGTAGATATCCAAAACATATTGAACTATATACGATGTGTGATTATAAAGTTTTGAGAGTGGGCTTGTAATTTCAAATATGTATAGAATATTTCAATATTTCGATGGATCTCCTTCAAAGTAGTCCACTTCTTACTGAACATACCGACTCCAACGTTCCCATTTTTGCAAGCATTCCTGGAAATTTTCATTCTAAAAGCTTTTAAGAACCGTCTCTGTATTTGCCGGGATATCCTAAATGGACTCATCGCTTCCCTTTCAGCGAAGTTTGCAATTTTGTAAACAGGTAGAAGTAGACAGGGCTAGAACATAAGA
Source organism: Melolontha melolontha (assembly GCA_935421215.2). NCBI lineage: Eukaryota > Metazoa > Arthropoda > Insecta > Coleoptera > Scarabaeidae > Melolontha > Melolontha melolontha. The sequence goes on along the minus strand of OW285237.1, from coordinate 139,783,038 downwards.
ATAGTAGGCTTGCAGAAGCAAAAGAATTTTGCCAAAAATTCCCTGATTAAAAACGATCCGGTGGATTATCGTGATGGATAATCCGATTCTTGCCTCACCAGAGTGCAGGCCTTTTCTTCCGCAAATATTCGCCTTTCCACATCCTCTGTAATGGTATCCCTCCATTTTCTCCTCGATCTACCTCTTCTTCACTTTCCATCAGATATCTTGCGTTCTATATCTTTAATTAACCTCTCTTCTCCTAATCTTTCAAGATGGCCGAGCCATTACACACAACGAATTTTTATAAAGTGTGCTATGTGAAGCTTCTCCATACAAATTATAAATTTCTTCGTTCGTTCGCCTCTCCCATCCTTCATTCTTCCGAAAATCCTATCCTTCACTCCCAGATCTTCAATTTATCCTGTACTTTCTTAGTCATTATCCATAATTGGCAACCGTATATTAGAATTAGTCTCATACTTTACTGATTCCAGTACTCGTTAAGTATCGATGTATCGGGTAGCGAGGTATCGATTCCAAAGCATCGATACCTATCGATACTTTACCGATTCCAGTACTCGCTAAGTATCGATGTATCGGCTAGCGATGTATCGGGTAGCCATGTATCGGGTTGCCATGTATCGGGTAGCTTACCTTTATGCATTTTTTTAAATGTACATAAAATATGCAATAACTAAGTAAAGAATTTTTAAGTATATATAGCATTATATATATTATGCCGCCTAATTCTGAGCAAACGCAACGATCCGAATGTATGAATATTTCTCCCGCTTCGAATACAATTCCCCTGAATGCTGTAGGCGTGTCAACATCAATGTCATATATCATACATACTTACATATTATGGAGCCGCGTAAGAAAAATTATCTGATTACCAAATTACTATTAAAGGACTATAAATTGTTTAGTCCTGTGTTACGGTAATGAGTAAATTGCAATACGTTATTCTACAAAGCGTAATGAAATTATTAATAAGCGGTTTTAAGAAAATTGCAAATAAAGCATCAAGAGATTTAATAAATTAAATTTTAATAATAAAGGTCACAAAAACTGTTCATAGTAAACTAAATAAACTTCAGAAATAAATAAAAACTAAATTAAATTCTAGTAATGTAAAGAAAAATTTACTCTTACAGATAATAAAATAAATTGTTCATAATGAGAAATTAATTATATAATAACGGAAATTCATCCGTTTAAACTCATCACCGTAAAATAATTGATGATGTTTGAAATATTTATAATTACGAAAACCATTTAATTTTAGTATGCGGTTAACGGAAGAGCAGCATGTGCCTAAATCGTTGGAAATATCGCTAACTGTCAAATTTGAATTTAGTTCTATTGCAGCGCATACTAAAATGAACGTATCATTAGGAACTCTGCGATTTGGGAATAATGGTTTTAAATTTTGTACAGAACAAGTAATGTCTATTTTCTTTTCTTATTTTCTTATTTTCACTATTCAAACGCTTAAAAGACTCCGTATAGGGTGACAGTGGTGACACTAATTTGTGACATTAGTTGTTAAATGGTTGCGCGACAGACTGCTTTGTGATTGGCTAAACGCGTTCAGGGGAATTGTATTCGAAGCGGGAGAAATATTCATACGTTCGGATCGTTGCGTTTGCTCAGAATCAGGCGGTATAGTATATATTTCAAAGGATGTTGTTGAATTTTATATTATGCGTAGCAAATATCCATATTATAACATAAACATAATAACTATAATTATTACAAAAAAAATATCACAATATTGCAAATTTCATACCGTAGATATGGTAGAATCGATAAATTAATTTTATATCCCTTGAAACCGATATCAAACAAACGATACCTAGAAAACGGGTTATGAATACTGATTCCTAGGTATCGAATAAAGGTATCGATTCCAAGGTATCGATTCCAAAGTATCGATTCCAAGGTATCGATTCAAGGTATCGATTCCAAAGTATCGATACTTTACCGATTCCAGTACTCGCTAAGTATCGATGCATCGGGTAGCGAGGTATCGATTCCAAAGCATCGATACCTATCGATACTTTACCGATTCCAGTACTCGCTAAGCATCGATCTATCGGGTAGCCATGTATCGGGTAGCTTACCTTTATGCATTTTTTTAAATGTACATAAAAGATGCAATAACTTTTTAAGTAAATAATTTTTAAGTATACAGGCTGATTCATTTTCGGCCCTCGCCATGGGGATCTCTCTTATTATTGGAGATAGAGTATAGGTTTAAATTTGGCAAAGTTGTTAAATTTTGTGTTTGTTATAAATCCGTAAAGAAAATAGACCTATGACAAATGACCTTCGTTATTTAAAAAAAAACGCGAAACCCCCATTTTCTTCTTTTACCTGTAGCACCGACATTTGGCCTTGTAGAGAAAAAATAAAAACACATCCTTTTGGCCATTTCTAAACCTCTATCCAGTGGTGTACCCTAAATTTTTATACGACGTTTCGTTTCTTTCTGGCCATCATCAACTATCTAATTTCTTATAGGCGCCATATTGGATTTAGACATCTTTAGAAAGAGTTTTTTTTTCTGATTTCAACCATGTACCACATGCTGACTAAAGTTTTTGACATTAGGTTTTATTTGAAAGAATAAATTATAAGATTAAATAAGGTAGCCATGGAATTTCAATCTGTCAAACATTTCATTTATTGTTCATTAATAATACAAAAATGTCATACACTAACGAAGAGAAACGAGATATGATAAGCATTTTTTATTTTAAGTATATATGCATTATATATATTATATAATATATATTTAAAGGATGTAATTATTGTGTGTAGCAAATATACTTATTATGACATAACTATAATTATTACAAAAAAAATCTCACAATATTGCAAATTTCATACCGTAGTTATGGTAGAATCGGTAAATTAGTTTTATATCTCTTGAAACCGATATCAAACAATCAACACCTAGAAAACGGGTTATGAATATTGATTTCTAGGTATCGAATTAAGGTATCGATTCCAAAGTATCGATTCCAAGGTATCGATTCCAAGGTATCGGTTCCAAGGTATGGATTCCAAGGTATCGATTCCAAGGTATCGATTCCAAAGCATCGATACCTATCGATACTTTACCGATTCCGGTACTCAGAATCGATACCGTGCACAGACCCGATACATCGGTAAGTATCGATACCTCGATTGGTATCGGTACCCGATACCGAAAACGTCGGTATCGCCCAGCCCTACTCAATACCTATTTATATTAGATTTTTTTTTGAGACCACTTGTGGTGTAAGTATTTTATTTAATCCTTCTGCACATCTATTAACCTTTACCAGTCTTAAGTTTATATCTATGACCTCGCTACATTTGTTGACTATCAAAACTCTTAAGTTCATACAATTTTCTACCTCTTCAAAGGTCAAGACCTCTCCACCATTGTTCTGGTACTTTTGAATATCTCTTTTAACGCACCTTTCGATCTCCTTTAATTTCCATATATTTGCATTTCATTCTATTCATCTAAAGGCCCATATTTCCTGCTGCTTGTATTTATTTAAACTGAGCGTGTTGTTCTCTTGAACGTAATTCTAACAAGATTTACCAACTTCCCTGGAATTTTAAAATTTTCCAATACCGTCTTTCCTATTTATTAACTCTTACACTGCTCCAAAATCCATAAAAGTCATATATTAGGATCTCATATTCATTTCAACCTATTTTTTTGTTTCAAAATTTGTTTCAGCATATATATCTGGTCTCTCGTTGATCTGTTCTTCCGAAAACCTCCTTGATTAGGCGCGGCTCGTGATGACGTATTTGGGAGTGCACGTACAATGATGCGAGTGCCTCGTGTGTTTTCGGTGTTTACTAAGAAAACGTTACAGTTAGTACACGAGAATACACGAAGCACTCGCATCATTGTACTTGCACTCCCAAATACGTCATCACAAGCCGCGCCCTTGATATTCTCCAAATTCCTCTAATCTTTTCTTTATCAGCGAAACCACTACTTTGTAAACCGTGTCTAATAGGGCGATACCTCTATAACTACAAATTTTAAGATATATAGAGCTCTGCGGGAACAAGTGGAGAAAGTAAACACATCGTTATCCCACATGGCTCGCAGACACTCTGTGCGCGTCGTAGGGTAAAATGCCGTGCCAAGTTACGTATTCTGTTCAACTATATGTGTTAACTCAGCTGTGTGCTATTACATTCCATCACGCAACCTTTCTGATAAGGACATTTTTATAGTATATCTAATTGACTGTATGCCCCCGTGATTATGTGCAATGCTCTTAAAATCGAACAAAATCAACAACATTGTCCACATTCGACCAACTATGACGCGCTTTTTTTCGATCACGGCGAATCTGGACTCTTCCACTGGAGCGATTGTGCCATTGTTTCTGGGTCATACTCATAAACTCATTATTCGTCACCAGTAATAATTCTTTTCAAAAGATCTGCGTCACTTTCGGCCCGATTAATTAGTTCTTGGGACACTTGAAATCGGTGTTCTTTCTGCTCGCCTGACAGCAATTTCGGAAGGAATTTCGCAGATACTCGATGCATGTTCAAATCATCAGTTAAAATCGACTGAACCTCATAAAAACTTAAATTTAGTTCATCAGCCATTTCCCTAATTGTAATTCGACGGTTAAAATGCACTAAATCGTAAATGTTCACGATGTACTCGTTGGTTTTTGAAGTGGAAGGTCATCATCGACTAATTCGTGATATTTTTAAATTTGTTGAACCAGATTAAAACATTTGAACGGCTCAGACATTTATTCCCGAATGCTGTCATAAGTTTTCGAGGTTGATTTCACGATTTTAAAACAGAATTTTACACAAACTCTTCGTTCCGCTTTTTCATCCATCTTCGAAATCGATAAATCCACCGAGAACCGAAAACAAATTTACTTACCAGACTGTTACTTTCTACTGAACAAACATAAAGCTGTGATATTTTTAGAATACTTCGAGAACAAAACAAAACTTTATTTATATTGAGCAGCGACAGCTGCTGTCGTAAGACTTTCCAATCACACCTCGTATGTAGCTTCTTTCTAGACACATATTTTTACTAATTATTTTCAATAAAGATATACCCAAATTTAATTACCACAATAATTAAATAAGGTATGGAATAACATTTTCCCATAAACCTTTATTTATTTAACTATTTAATCTATTTACCTGTACTTTACTTATTTGTTTTTCTTCAAGTATTAAGTAGTACTAACTATATTATCCACTAATAAAAGTATCTATTTGGTTGAAGGTGGGCTCACTTACCGTCTGTAGCGAATTGTATCATCTCTTCATATTGGTGATCTCAGTAGGCACTCCCACATTCTAATGAAGGTAATGAATAGTGACGACTTGCCTTAACAAGCGTACAAACATATACTCAAGTTTTTCTTGCTATACAACCCAAATAGAATGATATAATTAATTAAATAATGATTTAATAATTAACGTTCTTAATTTTAGTTTGAATAGTAATATTTATTTATATTCACATACATAGGACAGCGGACAAAATAACGTGGTATTGGCTATAAGAAAATATATGTTATTTTTTAAATGACTGTAATATTTGTCACTAAGAATAATGATAGATATGGCAGAAATGGGTACATTTTGCATTTATTGACCTCTAAGAAGCTTTTGCTAACCTTAACCAATAAAAAAAAATGGCAAGTAATATTATAAGAATACCAACGCCTAAGAAATTTATATGCAGAATCAAAATTTTATACCGGGGTTAAGATAGATATTAATGGGAAGATACCGAACAAAATTAGAATAGAAACTGGGGGAATGTGTCCTATCACTTTTTTATAATAGCAACAGATTAGCTGATGAAAAAGCTATGGAGATTGAAAGAGGACTAGCAGATGTTAATAGTATTTATAAAATTTAAAATCGCAGACGACATAATTTTAATTACAGTAGATACAACTCACACGCAAAATAAAATATTCAAATTTTAGAAATCGGACCAGAAATAAACATAGATCAAACCTGGTTAATCAATAGAAGCAATGCAGAAAAAGTAAAGATAAATAACACATAAATAGTGATAATACATAAATTTATTTATCTAGAAAGTGTGTTAGATGCCAAATGAATAACCAAGAAGATATTTAAAATGCCCAAGTCTCAAATATCATACCTAATAAAAATGTAAAATATAGAGGTTACAAACGGACACTAATTTAAGAATATTTAATACCAACGTTAAAATCGTGTTATTGATAGAAAAATGGGTAATAATTAAAGCTGGTCCAAGTAAAATGTCTTTAATGGACCTTGAATGAATGAATTTACTGGCCAAATATAATTTGTTATGTATTAAGTTATTAATATTTGGCAAGTGGTTATGTTCTATACAGTGTTCGGAGAACCCTGTATTTTTGACACTATATTGAATAGATTTCGAGATTAGATATAGGGCTTTGCCCTGTATATACATATATAGCTTCACAATCTTTACATTTAATGGTATAAACGCCTGACTTATTGAATTTATCTATTTTATCTTTGTTATTGTTGAAATAAAAAAAAGCACAGAAACATAATTACTAAGACACAGGTAGATTTCTCTAATACACCCTTCATAGACACTATTATAAATATCAATTAACCACCCACACACCCACTCACCCACCCAGCGTTAGGTATATGTCTTACAACTTACATCCATTAACTTAGATTTAAAGATATATCTTTCATAATGGCTTAACAACCGAACCATATGCTAGAGTTATTCTAATCTAAATCTAATAGATATTTATGTATTAAGGGAATAAACGACAGTTTTAATCCCGAGACAGTAAGTAATGCCTGAGCGACTGAAGGGAGCGAGGGCATTTTCTGTTGAGGGATTATAGACGTTTATTCCCGAATTACATACAAAACTTTTCTCCCGACCTTAAATGTAATAATTTATTTCATTATTAGTTTGACAGTTGATTGATAGATTGATCTGATGTCATTCAATTAAGATGGTTTGTAATGAAAATGTGCATAGTTTCTGGTTACTAAGGTAAAACGAGTTTGTTTGTGTCTTATTTTTTTCCAAAAAAAAACGCAGTCCGTTTAAGTTATTCTGCAAAAATGAATATTAATGGCAGTGAAGGAGATAATTTTCAAGTGCCTGCAAATATTTCCATAGCTGCACGAGAAATAACGACTAATTTATTACCGGCAAAGTCGAAGAAATTGTATGAAAAGGCATATGAAGATTTCATAAAATGGTGCGATCGTAGAAGTGTCAAGGGGGAGAACATGGAAGATATTTTGCTGGTCTATTTTTCTGAGCTTTTTGGAAAGTACAAGGCTTCTTCTTTGTGGTCCTGCTACTCCAAATTAAGATCAACTCTATTAATCCATCAAAATTTGGACATTAGTAAATTTTCAAGATTAATAACTCTATTAAAACGAAAGTCTGCTGGTTTTAAACCACACAAATCTAAGATACTCAGTAGAGCCCAAATATTACAGTTTGTAGAACAAGCGCCCGATGATAGTTATTTGATGACCAAGGTTAGTTTCATTTAATATTTTATCAATATAAAATATTTGAGTAAAATCAATAGGTTGCAGTTCCCTAGAGAATAAAGTAGTCTAATATATGTCAATTGTCAGATGTATAAGATGACACTTTATTCTCGGTCGGGAGAAAAATTAATGAAATATAGCCAAGTGTTTTATTCTCAGTATTTAGTCAAAATCAGTTACTAAAATGTTTCATCAAGAAGTGTGCAAATCGGCTAATTATGGCGCGAAGCTTACCTGGTCCACAGCATGAACAAGTAAACTGGGCGCAAGTATTTTAGGGGTCCTTTAATCCTATAGGTAAACTGGGCGCAAATGGAAATTGTTTGTTTAATAGAGCCTGACTGTAAAAAAAACACATAGCATACTTTACATTTTGTAGGTTATTTAAAAAAAACACATTTCGAAATATGCATAAAAATACTATTACAGTGACATAAGGAGTGAGCCACAAAAAAGGTTTTCAGAGTATGCCATAAATTAAATCAGTTATGTCTTAGATTGATTAAGCGATCTAACCTACATTTCGTACTATTAGTAATAGGTTAAATCGTAACTTGTCAATTTGACTTATTTACAAATGACACTTCGTCAATTCTCTAAGCTCAGACGTGACCAAAATGTCCATCTCAGTCGTTCACGGCCTACCTAGGATATAAATTTTGTGGCTCGCTTGATATATATTATAAATATGAAGTATATTTTACGTAATTGAGTCTGCTTATTTCTCCTAACTTATATCTATTCACAAGATTACCAAGCGATGCTAATTTAGCTGTTACCTTTTTATTTTTAAGTCTCGCATGCAAACTCTGTATTTTAATATATGTATGTGTCAATTTGGCACTCTCTTAGCTTTTCCATAAAGACATAGATAGAAGGATGCGTTGCATAAAACGAGGAATTGAATTTTGCATGAAATGACTCACAACAATTAGTTGTTCTTGTTGCTGAAGTACTTTCTTCTGTCCACATAGAAGGAGGAAGTTCTGCATTTTCGGTAATATATGTATCTAACACATAATCATGATGACAATATTTATGCAACAAATCATTGTGTGGCTTGTACGACATCATATCGAACACAAAACAATCCTCTACTTCATTTGGGTTTAAATAGGTTAAACCCAATGTGTTTTATAGTCAGTTGCCAACTTCACCTTTTGATTCATATTCTGAGCCTAATCCAATCGACTATATTTCTGTAAGAGTAAGTGAAACCAGCAACCATTAATTTAAACATTAGGCCAAACATTTAGTAATGCTACATGTATGACCTTTTTAAAATCTACAAAAACTTTATTTGGATTAAACATGCGACGATATTTTTCATATATATTGAACTGCAATAATGAAGATCAAGTTTTGTGACATTCAGTAGTCTTATTCGGTAACAAACAAAAACTAAGGGAATATAGTGGCCATTTTGCAGTCCATGTATTGTGAAAAATCGAAAGAAATACCTAGGACAAAAGGAATATGTGCCGTCCATGTAGAGTTGATCCAATATTAATGTTTGTTTCAAATGTAATCACAACAATATTATTTTCTATGTCGTTAATAAACAAAAAACGTTCATGTTTATTGATGAATAGCATTTCACTATATGCACTGACAGCTCCATGCACTTCTTCTGTTTTTAGGCACTCAACCTGGTAGTATCTTTCGGCGACAGTTACAAATGTTTCGTTTAATGTAACCGACATCAATAGTTATGAGACTTATGAGAGATGGTGGTAATTGGGATGCTAGTGCTTTGCCAATAATTTTTGAGGCCTTTCGGATATGTCTTTTGTTCAGCAAGTATTTGAAACTACTTTTCTTGTTAGCTTTTGTTCGTCTGCTTCATGGTTGTGAACATGATGCTCTCTTGTGACTAGGTTATTAACTGTGTAGATTTTGGCTTTACAATGCAGTCGTTTTTGGCAACATCTCCACGACGTTTCACCACTTTTTAACACATTGTCCTTTGTATAATTTCGTATAATAGCAAATCCTTACCATGTTCACTTTTTATCACTGACACGGACATTTTCGTAGTGTATTCCGATATTTCCTCTTTCAAAAAGAGAACTAAACTAAGAAAACACTGTAGTGTATTTCGATCTTTGCGCTATCAAGAAAATAAATAAACTAAACTAGAAAAACACGGAACCAAACTAATTTTGGTTTCGCATATTCGGACCATTTTAAATCGATTAGTGTTAATGGTCCGATCATTTAACATTCGATTAATGTTAATGTCATTAAAGAAAGTCTCGCGCCTAATTTACCTACAGACATAACAGACCATTTTGGACATGCAGGTAAACGGATTATTCTTGCGCCCAGTTAACCTACGTCCATTAAAATAAATACATTCTCAAATATTAGTATTTTTTCCGGTTTAAAATAAAAAATCCTTACTAGGAGTGCAAAATTAATATTAATCAAATCATCCGGTAAGTTTACGCGAATCAATTGTTTAGGGTGGAAATTTTTATACTTTGCTTAAACTAAGTTACGTATTTATAAATTTACAGAAGGAAATAAGTACAAGAAAATTATATCCAACATATTTTAAATATATTTTGTGCTGGATCGTTATGTAATTAATTGTTAAATAAAGCAAAAAATTCAAAAGTTGCAATAACAATATTATATACTCATATTGGACGGGTATGTAAACTTTTTAAAGTATCGCCCACGTGTAAAATGCATGTGAACTTTTAGTCCTTTTAACCTAAGTGAATAAAATATTACCTGTTTATGTATAACGTCCATCGACGATTCGTGTATATATGCATGATGTCATTTGCGGTAATTTTCATACCATTCGAGCTAAATATGGAGTTTCAAAATTCCGAAGAAAAAGAACACTTAAGTTCGGATACATATGTAAGTTAAGGCTAACAATTCTTTAGCAATGCGTTTAAATTTCTTACATAACAGTTTTAAAGTTACAGAAGACGTTTATTTGCTATTCCTACAAAGAAGGCTTTTAGTATGTCTATCATTAATTTAACTAAGCATAATAACAGGTGTTTCAGTTAAATGTTGCCTACATTAAAAATAACCAGATGTTCCTCATATAACTTCCTAACAGCAATAATGTTAAAATCAAGGCATAAATATTTATCTTTATAAACATGTAAAATTAAAATTTAACTGTAATAGGTAGGTGTAATGATAAAGAAACTCTATGTTTATTATACAGGAAGCAAGGAACACTTAAGACATTTTGTGTTCCAAAATCAAAAGTAATCTAGTATACTTTTAATGTATATGTATATGAATCACTAGTGATTCAATTTTTTAAGTGGTGTTACTAGTTTTTAAGTGGAAATAATGTGAAGGTGCTTTTATAAACGACATTGTTGTTAAGCGTAAAACGAAAAGCTTTCTGATGTTATTTTTATCAATGCACCTACATAAAAATCCACCAAAATCTAAAAAAATTTCGTTTTCTTTTACAGATTTTGTTTCCATTGGATTATGCAGTGAGTATTCTTTTATATTAGTTTTTTATTTAAATGTAGCTGTACTAATTATTTCACAACGTTAATTTTCAAAATCATATACCGCGTACAGTAAATGAAAAATAATTCTGATTTGTGTTAAAATATGAAATAGTATATTATTCAACGAGCATATAATGATGGCTATTATTCACCAGGGTGAAGTTTGCGCTACGAACGAAGCGAGTGGCGCAAATCACCCGTGTGAATGATAGCCATTATATGCGCGTAGAAACTATACTTTGTTCACTACTGTTAGGTATTTATGAAAATATGTATTTTTATTGAGGCAAATATTTTTGGCACATTATTTTTAATATTTATATCAACATTAACCTATAACTAACTTCAATTCAATATTAATTATTTATGTTAATAATTACATTTGAACAATTTGTTAGGTTAATTGCAGGAATATAATTAACGTCTAATTTAATATTCTAATTATTTGTAGGGATGCTTTGATTTCTGGCATTATTAGAATTATTTTTTTGTATGGCGCTTAATATTTTCTTAGCGGTATATATTTTGTTTTTTAAGAAGTCATCTATATAGCCCTCACCCACTGCTGATGATTTCCATCCCCCATAGCATTTCAAAGCTATTATGTCATCCATCGCCTGCCTCAACAAGTAGAATTGCAGAAGATCTGCGAAAACTGTGTCCAGAAAATTTTTATGGATTTGATATTTTTAAAAATGCAACAATTTCTTTCCCAATTTTGGTAAATTAATTAATACCAATTCTTTGGGCCGAGCTGATAGTTTAAAAATAGCAAATGACTTGTAATATAAGTTGGACGACTACTGATGCATCGTTGATAAAGTATTTCTTTGCAGTTTATACTGCCTAAAGTGCGAATCGCCAATTGTACTTTATCTCTTTTTAACACACATAAATACGCGCCGTAATACTACACACGTTAGTCATTTTAAGGTATTCTTATGCCTTAAATTTGGTCATGTGACTGCAAAGAAATACTCTATGAACTGTATTTTATACATATTTCATAAAAATTATCGGTAATGGTAAATTTTCGAGTATTTTTGTCTTGGTTTTGGGCACCTTTACTAAAAAAAACTGATCAAAGGTCTCGTAAATCACTAATTCTCATGCAATACATCTTATTAGCCCAACAAGCATCCATTGTACCATTATGGGTATCCATTGTACCCATTATTAGTGCAATCTTAACAAAACAAATACTTAATTGTAATATATGAAGAATGAACTTAATCAATATCTTACTTTTGTTGCAAGGTATTTGCCGCCTGATGCTTTGATAAGAAAATCATTAATGCTTTCTCCAGAGAAAATACTAGCTTTTTAGGTTGAAAACCTTCACTTTTTCGCTTCAATAACACTCGTAGTTTCATGTGATTTTCTAAATTTATTCTTTGATGTAAATCAATAGTACTTCTAAGCATTTAATAATGGGTCCATAATGTCGAGGATTATATTTTGTAGATAGTTCTGCAAAATACACCAACATAACAGATTCTGAAAACGATTTTATGTTTGTAAATGTTCTTTCTATACTTTACGACGCTATTTTATTCGAATTTTTCGCAGAAAAAATTCGCCCTCAAGTAGGAATCGAACCCACGACCTCTGGCTTGCCGGACCATTGTTCGACCACTAAGCTGTTGAGGCATGAATTAGAAACTTTTATGGGGATGCTTTGAGTTACATCAAAGAAGCAGATGAATATATCTTGCCCGTAGTACGGCAGTTTTACAAATTAATTGCGTTTTTGCGAAGTAATGTAATTGTAAATATTCTTTCTACACTTTACGATGCTATTTTATTCATTTTTGATGTAACTCAAAGCATCCCCATAAAAGTTTCTAATTCACGCCACAACAGCTCAGTGGTCGAGCAATGGTCCGGCAAGCCAGAGCTCGTGGGTTCGATTCCTACTTGAGGGCGAATTTTTTCTATAAAAAATTCGAATAAAATAGCGTCGTAAAGTGTAGAAAGAATATTTACAATTACATTATTTCGCGAAAACGCATTTAATTTATGCAACTGCCGTACTACGGGCAAGATATATTCATCTGTTTCCTTTGATGTATCTCAAAGCTTCCCCGTAAAAGTTTCTAATTCACGCCTCAACAGCTCAGGGGTCGAGCAATGGTCCGGCAAGCCAGAGGTCGTGGGTTCGATTCCTACTTGAGGGCGAACTTTTTCTATGAAAAATTCGAATAAAATAGCGTCGTAAAGTGTAGAAAGAATATTTACAATTACATTACTTCGCGAAAACGCAATTGATTTTATGTTTCTCTCTTTCGGTCAATTTAAAAGAGATTCATACACCTCCTCATACAATTTTCTTGATTTTTTTTTACAATAAATTCAATATTGTAATTTCAGCAGCTTCTTTCGCTTCTGGCGGAGTTAAAGACATTTCATTTTTATTTTCTGCATCCATTTTTTTTAGTTTTAAGTAAAATATTTCATAAATTATTTGGCATTCAAAATTTGACGTTTCAATTTGAGAAATTAATTTGACTTTTAGATGACAGCCGTGGTTTACTAACAAAATGGGTAAAAAAATGAAATCGTTATATCAATGCTTAACATATTGGAGTAGTGATAAAAAGTAGTGAATAATGATTATTCACTGCTATTGTAGATAATGTAAGTTAAGCTCACATAAATCTGGTATAAACCATTTTTGAAATTTTATTTTGTTGTAATTCATTCTTGTAATGTCAAAATAACATTTGTCACTTTTTGATATCCAAAATGGCAAGAAAACTGACTCCGGCGACAAAGTACAAATTTTATTAAATCTAGAAAGTTGCACCATTAAACAAGTCGCAGAAGAATTTCATTTGAACAAATCTACAGTACTACAAGTTAAAAAACGTTGGGAAATTGTCGCAAACGAGGAACTGATCTTAAAAGAATAGCAACTGATCTTAAAAGAATAGCAACTGATATAGATTACAATTTGTTTGAATATTTGAGAGAAAATTAAAAAATGACAAAGTAAATTCATAGATCTTGTATAAGATGTACTAATAGGGAACAATTATGGGAATCTATTGAAAATACCTGGGAAAACATTGTTGAAAAACCTAATTTTTTAAGACGTCTCATTGATTCTGTACCTAAAATGTTAAGGGCAGTAATTGATACGAATGGCGGATCAATTAAGTATTAGTTTATTTGTTTTCTAAATTGTATTAAAAAATTACTTAACATTTGACTTATCTTTCAAAAAAAGTTTAATAAACACTAAGCAATTTTAGAAGATTTTTACAATTTTGACAGGTTAGGTTATACTAGATTTATGTGAGCTAAACTATACATCATTATAATTGAGGAATCAAATAAATAATGTATATATTATTATACAGTCGTGAAAAAACATTTTTTATGTACCAAACACCCATGAGGAAATTACAACCTGATCAAAAGTTGATCATTAAGTAATATTATGCAGACTTTAATTACTTGTAGCTAAAACTAACAACTTACTAACGCTAAGAAATAAGTAATTAAACTTCTAGTTTCAAAAATTCTTTTATTGTAAATACCACTACAATATTGTTTCGCCATACAATAGCTTCATCAGTTGGATGAAATACTGAATATGTACAATACAAGTTTGAATATTTATGTGAAAATTATTAGGGAAATGGTTGTGGAAAAATTTTTTACAATCTTAAATTTACTAGAGGGGAGTTGTTTAAATCTAGTTGGTCATTTAAAGCTAATCCTAAACTATTGTATCTATTAATTTCTAAGTTTTCTAACAGGTTAAGTTTTTTACTTTTTTCTTGAATGTGTAAAATTTTGAAATCTGTATTAAATCTATGATTGATATCTATACAATGACTTGCGAAAGTTGAATCTGTTTTCTTTTCTTTATGGCTTCTCTCGTGTTCTTTCATCCTAATTTTGAATGTCCTCCCCGTTTGTCCTATGTATACCTTATTACAATCTTCGCATGTTAACTTATATACACCAGAGTTTGATTCTTTGTCTATTGTATCTTTGTTGTTTTTAATAATGTTCTGTATAGTATTGTCTGTTTTAAATGATATATGTTCGTTATTAAGTTTTTTAATGAAAGTACCAATTTTTTCCGAAATTTTTCCTAAGTGAATTATAGGAATTAATTATCTTGTATTTTAATTTTGGATAAACTAAGGAAAGGGTTTTAGATTTTTGTTGACTATTTAGGATGTTATTGACAATATTTACAATGGTATTTACAATAAAAGAATTTTTGAAACTAGAAGTTTAATTACTTATTTCTTAGCGTTATAATGAAGTTTCAACAAGTATCTCCTTCGTCAATTAACTAAGAACTTACTCACTAATAGAGTTGCCACTGTGCACGTTCTGTCACTAGCGTTTCGAAAAAGTGCAATGTGTTTAGCAGGTAATAAATGTAAATAAATACTTCCCCTTTAGTGAATAAGTTCGGTTAAATATTTGTATGTTTCAATAGTAGTGTCTTCATGTAATCGTTTTCGCCGTGAGAAATAAATGGAGTTATATGCGGAGAAGGTTCGTTCAACATCTAACGATTTAGTACTAATATAATCATAAAAAAATGTTGTAATTTTTTAAGTCTTCAACCAGTCTATTGTAATTGTTATAAATAATTTCTAATCTGCTTCGACTTGGACAGTTTGCAATTTCTTTTGACCTTTCTTGATAGTAGTGCTTCTTTACGATCAAATTGTTAAACTACAGACTTAATTTTTGAGGAGTGCTGAAAATAATAAAGTGGCTGCTTTTAATCATGTATCCCAGCGTATAATAATCGGCTACGGAGATTCAGTTTTTGCCACCAAATGTAATGCAGGTCATATTTAGTAAGTTATGACAATGTTGTTTAACGGAAAGCATGTTTGCGGCACCATCAATCATAAATATTGTTTTTGTATTTTCAAATTTGAAACTGACGATCTTAGAGGTTCTATTATCCGTACCATGACATTAGCAACAGAATTTTTTTAATTATTGAGTCAACTCGTCTACACATGCCCAGATCTTTATTTTTTAATTCCGATTTAATTCTGTTTTCAATTTTATCGCACACTGATGACATATTTTTTCATAAATTTGTGCGACTATGTAGATCATTTTTAGTTCGAGTACTTATTCCAAAATGAGTAAAATAATACATTATCTGATAAATTAAACAGTAGATTACATGTAATCAATGTTAAATTCTAAACCAAATGCAAACTGATTGTTCAATGCAACGTCTTTTTTTTATTTTTCGCTTATGAGAAGGAATTTTGGGAAAATATTTTGGATTCTATATTCTATATAATTACTTCTTTCTATTTGTCATATGTTATCCTTTTATTTCAAGGACACCCGGTATATGCCGAACCAAAATATTGAGATGCAATTTTTTGTGTTAATGCAAATTGTGTATTTTGAGCAATCATATATCATACTATGACAGTTATTTGTTAAATTGTTAAACAAACATATAACTATTTTGAGCACTTAAAATATTTTGCCTGTATAAAAGAATATCTAAACTTGAAGAGGATGAGTAGAATTCAAAGGTATTTTTAATAATATAAAATATTATTAAAAATCTGGTGTGAAGAACACAAATGCAGGTTCACTATTAATATTTTCTGTGAACGTGTCCGAATATATCCTATCCCCAGAGACGTAGATACGTATTTCGCTTTTCTACAAGCTCATCGGTACGCCCCTGCTGGAGAAAGGATATTTCCAGACACATTCACAGAAAAAAACACCTCGCCCTATCACCGTAATTATCCAGACCGAGCGCAGAAGTAAATTCGGCGCTACCTGTTGTCAGACAGCCGAAGTACCTCGCACACCGTCCACATAATTAATGTGAAGTAACGACGCCCTTCCAAAGAGGTTAGCACAGCCAACTCTCTAGAAAACTGCATTTTGTTTGTGCCTTCACTCATACTACGGCTTAACCGCATGTGTAATGTATCAGAATAATTGAAACATACATGAGTAGGTAAACCCCACCAGTTTTGTATAATACAAAGGTATTTTTAATAATATAAAATATTATTAAAAATCTGGTGTGAAGAACACAAATGCAGGTTCACTATTAATATTTTCTGTGAACGTGTCCGAATATATCCTATCCCCAGAGACGTAGATACGTATTTCGCTTTTCTACAAGCTCATCGGTACGCCCCTGCTGGAGAAAGGATATTTCCAGACACATTCACAGAAAAAAACCACCTCGCCCTATCACCGTAATTATCCAGACCGAGCGCATAAGTAAATTCGGCGCTACCTGTTGTCAGACAGCCGAAGTACCTCGCACACCGTCCACATAATTAATGTGAAGTAACGACGCCCTTCCAAAGAGGTTAGCACAGCCAACTCTCTAGAAAACTGCATTTTGTTTGTGCCTTCACTCATACTACGGCTTAACCGCATGTGTAATGTATCAGAATAATTGAAACATACATGAGTAGGTAAACCCCACCAGTTTTGTATAATACAAAGGTATTTTTAATAATATAAAATATTATTAAAAATCTGGTGTGAAGAACACAAATGCAGGTTCACTATTAATATTTTCTGTGAACGTGTCCGAATAAGTGTCCGGTTAAGCCGTAGTATGTGTGAAGGCACAAACAAAATGCAGTTTTCTAGAGAGTTGGCTGTGCTAACCTCTTTGGAAGGGCGTCGTTACTTCACATTAATTATGTGGACGGTGTGCGAGGTACTTCGGCTGTCTGACAACAGGTAGCGCCGAATTTACTTCTGCGCTCGGTCTGGATAATTACGGTGATAGGGCGAGGTGGTTTTTTTCTGTGAATGTGTCTGGAAATATCTTTTCTCCAGCAGGGGCGTACCGATGAGCTTGTAGAAAAGCGAAATACGTATGGGGATAGGATATATTCGGACACGTTCACAGAAAATATTAATAGTGAACCTGCATTTGTGTTCTTCACACCAGATTTTTAATAATATTTTATATTATTAAAAATACCTTTGTATTATACAAAACTGGTGGGGTTTACCTACTCATGTATGTTTCAATTATTCTGATACATTACACATGCGGTTAAGCCGTAGTATGAGTGAAGGCACAAACAAAATGCAGTTTTCTAGAGAGTTGGCTGTGCTAACCTCTTTGGAAGGGCGTCGTTACTTCACATTAATTATGTGGACGGTGTGCGAGGTACTTCGGCTGTCTGACAACAGGTAGCGCCGAATTTACTTCTGCGCTCGGTCTGGATAATTACGGTGATAGGGCGAGGTGGTTTTTTCTGTGAATGTGTCTGGAAATATCCTTTCTCCAGCAGGGGCGTACCGATGAGCTTGTAGAAAAGCGAAATACGTATCTACGTCTCTGGGGATAGGATATATTCGGACACGTTCACAGAAAATATTAATAGTGAACCTGCATTTGTGTTCTTCACACCAGATTTTTAATAATATTTTATATTATTAAAAATACCTTTGTATTATACAAAACTGGTGGGGTTTACCTACTCATGTATGTTTCAATTATTCTGATGAGTAGAATTGTTTAAATAACATACAGAAATGGTCTGGGCTGTTGAAGTGCTTTGAATAATACTTGAGGATTAAAATAGATGGTATATATTCTCAACAAAGTTATCCATTTATGTGATTTATGCGGATTCCTTATTTTATAGACAGTTTTTACTCGTATGTTTAAACATCTGCGAAGTGCTTACATTTGGTAATATTTCTACGAAGATATTTTAAGGCAATACTTAAAATTTTATATATCATTAATTATTGTGTTTCAAATTACCCTTTCGGCCTCAAAAATAATCGGAATAGCTTTAGAAAAACAAAAATAGTTGAGAAGTCTTGACAAAAGTCATTTTATCTTTTCTTCTTCAACAGAAATACGATTTGCACGCTCAACTAACGCATCAAAATGTCTATTTATGTAGCTGTTTGCAAAGGTGTTGAGATTGGCCATTGTTCGTTGGATGTCTTCAATTGGTAAAAGGGTTTCCTATGATCGGCAAATGCCGCTTAGGGAATCGCAACTGGAGTGGCGGTCGATCGGAGTCGAAACGTGTGAATACACGGATGCGGAAAAAAATATTTTTAGTCAAAAAATCAGTGAATCAGAAGAAAGTACATTATCCTATCACAATCGTGAACTGCCTAGTTATTGATATTCAGAGCGAACACGACGAATATGAACTATACTAATATAATACTCAGCATTAATGGCCGGCGCATATTGCGTAACTTAGCGTAGCAAAGACAGAATAATTCATTCGGTCTCTCCCTCTGTCCCTAACCGCATATTATTATTTTACTTAATTTATATCTTTCTGGGTAGAACGTTTAGAAATTACGAACTCTGTTTAAATTTCGAATCAGATTCTGAAATTGAGATTTTAATGAAAAGAAAGAAATACGGAGAGGAGAGCTTAACCTTTTAAAGGAACAAATGATTCAAATAAAAAAAATATTTTTACTTAAATAAGAATTTTGAATAAATTGATAACATAATTAAACAATAGATTGACATGGTTTATAGGTATATAATTTATATCACTTATATCGTAAGAAACTTTGTTTTGACGTCCCAACCAGCTCAATCAATAATTCCCGTACTAACCAGCTCAATCAATAATTTCATTGTATAAAAAAACCATCTGCGACGAACAAAGGCAGAGGAAACTGTATTCTGGCCACAAAGGACGTAGTCACAAAGTGTTCTTCCATTCCTCCCTACCTCAGTTACCTCTTCTGAGTACCAAATATGCGGCAATATATTTAGATGCATCTACTACAAATTCCTCTAACACTCTCAGCTACACTATGCTGTGCTATGTTATGGCCTAACCATTGTATCACTTGGAACTACTTTTTTGTAAATATCCTCTTTGAAATTGTAAACGATATCCAAACGACATTTTTTGGATTTTCCTTATTTGGTGACCACCATTCAGCACGTTGTTTTACGTATTGAGTACACCGTGTCTAATCACCAGTTACAATTGTTTTCAACTCTTTGAGTTTCTCTGATATCTTTATCCAGTTCAGTACAATTTTTTATCATCCGGCAATCGACTTGTAATAAAGTTGAAATCTAGCTTCCGAAGGCTAAGGTTTTTAGTTAAGATTGGACAAATTGTTGTCTTACATATTTCAAGTTCAATTTTCACGAATCTCAGTGAAGATTTTCATGAATTTCGATTTGCTTCGATCATCGTCTCAATTAATCGACCTGATCGTTTAACAATATCCGCATCCTCATTGCCTTCTCTAGGTCACCGATGTTACTCATAAACTTGTGTTTGTGATATCTAAATAAGCAATTTTAAGAATTTAAAGAGTTTTCGTTTTCTTCACTTTAGCATTTCTAACGAAGAACTTGTTGATTTTATTCATTTTTCGATCAAAATATGTAAGCTAGTGTCATTTGAAAACGTTGTATCTTTAAATTTTTTGTTATTTAGTTAATTATTTAAAAAGTTTGTCCCTTCATAAATAAATATCCTATCAAAAGATGGCTCCACTAAGTTAATTAAAATAGAACCATTCTCGTTATCCCTCTGTATTATTAATAATTTTGATATTTTCTTGCAACGTATATATTTATTGACTTGTCATATATGATTTCTGTCAAATGACAGTAATCTTCAGGACAGGAATCCGCTTTCTAGTTATCAGGTAAGACTAGATACATATATTACTTTATAATTCTATTAAATAAAATTTGATTACACTATACATATTTTACTTAACATATACAGTGAAACCTCTCTTAGGCGGACACTTACGGAACCCTGAAGAAGTGTCCGTTCAAAGGAGTTGTCCGTCCAAGAGAATTTGCATAAGAGCGAAATTAAACAACGTGCTATGATTTTTAAATTTATTTTGATAATATGTAATTATGTATGTACAGATGCACATAGATACTTTAAGACGTTTGCTTATGTTTAAAATATTCTAACATAGACGTTTGCCGAGTTTTCTTGTTAACTAATGCATCGTGGAAATGAAGATCAAGCTTAGATATTAAATCAAAAGCAAATAGGTCACCATGAGCTTCAACAAAACGTTTTAATTGCTGGGTTACATTAATTGCCTGTTGGTATGTAGTAATACCCTCTTCTTCCTGAGTATCTTCAACATCTGACTCATCGGACACTATCTCTTGTGTGGGAACCTCCAGACATGCAGAGTCATCCGTTTCTTCAAACATTATATTATTGTCTACATTAAAAAAGTCCTCAATCTCATTATCATTTTCGATCCCAAACTTATCTTTATTCCTCAATATTTCAGCTAAAAGTGACAATGGAAGGTCGTCTTCATTATCCGAGTTTTCTAGGTTGTCTCTTGTATTTTCACAGTTAATAGAGTGTGTAATTTCAGATTTGATGAAGCAGTTCTGAATTGTATTCTTTGTTACTCGATCCCATGCATTTTTTATGAGGTAAATTGCATCTAAAACGTGGATTTTCTTTGATAATTCTTGTGCTGATGCAGCAGTATTTATGGCTATTAACAGTTGTTTAACAATAAATATTTTATAAAATGTTTTGAAGCTTTTAATAATGCCATGATCTAAAGGCTGAACAACAGAAGTACGGTTAGGAGGCAAAACAATCAATTTAATATTTTGTAACTTTATGTCTCTTGGCTGTGAACATGCATTGTCAAGAAATAATAAAATTGTTCGTTTTTCACGGACCATCTTCCTGTCAAATAGCATCAACCATTCTGCCATCAGTTCACCAGTCATCCATGCTTTTTTATTCCATCTCCAAGTAACAAGCAAATTATTCGTATTAATATGTTTAAAAGCTCTTGGTTTTGCTGTTTTTCCTATTACTAGCGGTTTTTCCTTTTCTCCCTCCATATTTACACAAAATAGTATAGTAAGTCTTTCTTTCGGAAATTTGCCTTCAATACATCCTTCACCTTTTAGATGTAATGTTTTATTTGGAACTGCACGAAAAAATAGCCCAGTTTCATCTGCATTGTAGATATTTTTAGGAGAATAGTTGTTTATAATCGATGGAATTTTGGCCAAAAATGTCGCTACATCATTAGAGTTTACACTCGCGGCCTCCCCACTTATGGCTCTGAAAGCGATATTGTGCCGGGTACGAAACTTTTTTAGCCAACCTTCTGAAGCACTGAAATTCCTATAACCTAAACCATCAGCGATTTCTTTGGCTTTTGTCTTTATGTTGTCTGCTCGTGCGCGTAAAATTTCTTCCGTGTCCGCTCAAGAGAGGGTTTCACCGTTATATTGGACCAGTTTTGGGTGTCCGTGTCCGTCCAAGAGAGTGTCCGTATAAGTATATCAGATATTAATGTAATGAAATCGGGACCCTGAAAAAGTGTCCGCTCAAGATAGTTGTCCGTCTATTAGAGGTGTCCACAACAAGAGGTTTCACTGTATATAGAAACTTGATTTTTAAAGTTAAGTTTTAAACTATTATTGTAGGTCATCAAATTAGAAACCAAAATACTGGGATTTTTACGAATTTTAATTTTTTTAATTCGTGTGTAAATTGCACTGATAAGTCCATAGTAGGACGAAACACATGCATATTTGAATCAAATATGTACTTGTATAGTGTTCCTCACACTCGATTGTTTAATATGTTCTCATTTATATACGAATTAAGTTAAATTTTTCGCACTAGTACATTTCAAGCTATTTTTGTTAATAAATAGTGGTTTAAAGTATGGTGCATAAAAAAATACAGTAGAATTACGAGGAAACTGTTTCCGATAAACATAAATCAACACATTTTTTTGTGGAAAAATATAGTTTCATGATTAAGATTTCTAAATGGCTTGTAGCACTTTATATTATTACAGCGCTGAAAATATAAGAACGAAAAATCATAAATACTTGATATCGCTTTAAACATCGTATAACACTGTCTAGCACTTTATCGGCGTTCCAAAGCATTTTCAGGTTGTGCGATAGTGACTAAATGACCTTGATGAAAATGTATAACTTTCATATGATTAATTTTTTTAAATATTTTGTGCATATACATACATACACATTAAAAGTAATTATATTTGAACAAATGTTAGATAGTCGAAAATTCTGCTTGGAACATATCCAAAAATTTCCCTTGGAACATCAACATTTCAATTAAAAACCTGATCACATACATATTTTAGGAATCGTGATATACAAAATGTATATTCGTAGCAATTCTAAGTAGCATAAGTAAGACTAGCATCCAAATTATATTAAAATATGTTTGGACAGAAATATTCAACCTAAATACACAGTTGAATCCTAAATAATATTTCGTCATTATCTTTTAGTATTATTACAATTAAATCTGACGTCAATGGGATCGTGTACTAATTATATACAAGACTGCTCTTATTTTTTGTCTACATTTTACAAATCATGCTTTTAGTTCACTGCTGACACATGTGGGTAATAAATCGCAACAGTTGGCACTTACTTATACGCACGCATATGCTCCTTCTTTCATGATTTCTTCCTTTACTGACAAAAAAATAAGCAAAAACTTTTCCCTTCCCTCCTTTTTGCACTAGGGCGCAAATAGCATGTCTTTAAATTTAGGATCTTTTCTTCACATTTGTATCCTGAATTAATGCAAAAATAGATATTGGAATCTACAAAACGTGTTTGATATAAAACACAGAGTGTTTTATGTTTATAGAAGGGACGAGGGATAAGCTGAATTTATTGAGAATAAGAAAATCTAGTAGACTGTGAAAAACAATCATACAGTGTTTATTTAGAACAATTCTTATCTGCCATTTAACGTTTTGTTGTTGAAGCTACGTTCGTCATAACTAGTGAACGCACACGCTTACCACCCAGTGCAGTACTGGCGAAAGGCTGTATTTCTAAAATATTTAATTTTATTTATATAATTGGAAAACGAACGGGTGGTGATCTATAAAATTACGAAATACATATGTATTTGTTGAAAAGTTGTATTTTTAAAGTTTTTAATTTTATTTCTATAATTGGAATATTTTTATTTGTACATTTTGTCGTTCAAGTTGAGTAAAGGAGTATTAATATTGACTAGCAATAGTTTCTCAAGGTTTTCTTCTGTCAATTTTGTTCTCTTTGAATTAAGTACATCCTTATAAATAGAAAGCGTCCTTTCTACATCGCAACTGGTTATAGGTGCATACTGGAAATATTCTTTTATTTCTTCATATTTAGCTGTTAGATTTTGTGGAATTGTCTCCATACATAATTGCTGCAATGTAATTAAATCTGGATTTCTATTAAGAATTGCTTCAAACTTTTGCCGAAGGCCACATCCGAAGTCACTTGGAATACTTTTCAAATTATTAACAGCCACATCTAATGTAGTTAATCCGTCATTTAATTTGAGATTTCGATTTTCAAAATAAGTGATTAGTTTTGGCAATTTTCCAAAGTGTTCGTGAAGAAAGTACAACTGATTTTTTAAATTTGGGATTTGTGTGAGCTCCTTGCACTCACCAATACTTCTAGCATCCTCCTTTAGCAGTGTTACGAAATGTTTTAGACTATCGAAATTCTCAGCATAATAACTAGTAGCTTCCAGCCATGTTCCCCATCTAGTTATTACTGGAGTGGGAGGCAGTGACAGAGATGGAAATTTTTCCCTGAAAAGAGCTACTCTGAATGGTGCTTTTCTGAAAACTTTTTTAAAAGCTGATACAAGTCTATCAACTTCCGGAAAAGTGTCTCTGATATATTCACAGATTCTGTGGAGAGCATGTGCTACACAAGTGATATGCAGCATATTAGGATATGTTTTCTTCAATAGTCTGCCTGTTTTTAACATATACGCAGCACTATCACTGACAAATAAAAGTATTTTTTCTTTGTACGTGGCGTCCGAATGAAGCATTTTTTGCATATTCTCCTTAATGGTTTCAGCAACTGTTTCCGCATCAACTCTATTTATAACACTTGTTGCTATTACATATGAGTTATAGGGAATAGTTGGATGTAGTACACCAGCTACAACATTTACCACACAGCGTCCTAACATATCCACCGTTTCGTCGGCGCTTATCCATATGTATTGATTTAAAAGATGGCTTCTAATGCGCTCTACTGTTCTCGTATAGCACCTAGAAACATAATATTTGCGTAAAGTTGATTCATCAGGAACATTTCGACCAGTATATTTTTTCAGAAATATTTTTAAAGTGGGATTGCTAAGTTTATTTAATGGAATATTAGCCGCCATAAAAGTTTTACAGAGTTCAGATGTGTTTGCGATCCTAAGTGACGAATTTTTGACGATATTTTACGGATTTTGTAATAAATTTCGGAATCAATGACAAAGGACATACAATCAGTATGACCGTCAATCCAACTCGCCATTGTTTTACATGCCGTTCTCGACATTCTTCCATATCATGTCTGAAAAAGTAACTTAAACAATGCTCTAGATCTAAATAAATGAAGACGAAAACTGAACGAAATTCAATGCACACTCTTACGTCGAAATAATTGGTAGAAATGATTCAATCAAACGATATTAAACAGGATCTATCACAAAAATTACGATGTAATTAACAGTTAAAACTATGAAAACAAGAAACTTACTCACAGCACTTTATTTATCTTACGAAATATAAACTAATAAATAAAATACATTATAAAAACCCCGCTTCTATCTACGCTCATGAAAACATTTTAAAAAGCACTATATTCTCGGAATACAATAGCTGGCTTGTCCATTGTTATCGCGGCGAGACCAGGTGTCCGAGTACGTCAAACAAATACTTCATTGAATTACGCCGGGATGTACTGAGCGACGTTATACACAATTCCAATTGCCGATTGCGTTTTATGGAAATTGCGTCCGTTCCGAGAATATAGTGTTTTTTAAAGTGTTTTCATGAGCGTAGATAGAAGCGGGGTTTTTATAATGTATTTTATTTATTAGTTTATATTTCGTAAGATAAATAAAGTGCTGTGAGTAAGTTTCTTGTTTTCCTAGTTTTAACTGTTAACTACATCGTAATTTTTGTGTAGATCCTGTTTAATATCGTTTGATTGAATCTATTTCTACCAATTATTTCGACGTAAGAGTGCATTGAATTTCGTTCAGTTTCAATAACTTACGCACACATTTTTAGTTTTCATTTATTTAGATCTAGAGCATTGTTTAAGTTACTTTTTCAGACATGATATGGAAGCATGTCGAGAACGGCATTGTAAAACAATGGCGAGTTGGATTGACGGTCATACTGATTGTATGTCCATTGTCAGTGATTCCGAAATTTATTACAAAATCCGTAAAATATCGTCAAAAATTCGTCACCTAGGATCGCAAACACATCTGAACTCTGTAAAACTTTTATGGCGGCTAATATTCCATTAAATAAACTTAGCAATTCCACTTTAAAAATATTTCTTCAAAAATATACTGGTCGAAATGTTCCTGATGAATCAACTTTACGCAAATATTATGTTTCTAGGTGCTATACGAGAACAGTAGAACGCATTAGAAGCCATCTTTTAAATCAATACATATGGATAAGCGCCGACGAAACGGTGGATATGTTAGGACGCTGCGTGGTAAATGTTGTAGCTGGTGTACTACATACAACTATTCCCTATAACTCATATGTAAAGCAACAAGTGTTATAAATAGAGTTGATGTGGAAACAGTTGCTGAAACCATTAAGGAGAATATGCAAAAAATGCTTCATTGCCACGTACAAAGAAAAAATACTTTTATTTGTCAGTGATAGTGCTGCGTATATGTTAAAAACAGGCAGACTATTGAAGAAAACATATCCTAATATGCTGCATATTACTTGTGTAGCACATGCTCTCCACAGAATCTGTGAATATATCGGAGACACTTTCCGGAAGTTGATAGACTTGTATCAGCTTTTAAAAAAGTTTTCAGAAAAGCACCATTGAGAGTAGCTCTTTTCAGGGAAAAATTTCCATCTCTGTCACTGCCTCGCACTCCAGTAATAACTAGATGGGGAACATGGCTGGGAGCTACTAGTTATTATGCTGAGAATTTCGATAGTCTAAAACATTTCGTAACACTGCTAAAGGAGGATGCTAGAAGTATTGGTGAGTGCAAGGAGCTCACACAAATCCCAAATTTAAAAAATCAGTTGTACTTTCTTCACGAACACTTTGGAAAATTGTTAAAACTAATCACTTATTTTGAAAATCGAAATCTCAAATTAAATGACGGATTAACCACATTAGATGTGGCTGTTAATAATTTGAAAAGTATTCCAAGTGACTTCGGATGTGGCCTTCGGCAAAAGTTTGAAGCAATTCTTAATAGAAATCCAGATTTAATTACATTGCAGCAATTATGTATGGAGACAATTCCACAAAATCTAACGGCTAAATATGAAGAAATAAAAGAATATTTCCAGTATGCACCTATAACCATTTGCGATGTAGAAATGACGTTTTCTATTTATAAGCATGTACTTAATTCAAAGAGAACAAAATTGACGGAAGAAAACCTTGAGAAGCTATTGCTAGTCAATATTAATACTCCTTTACTCAACTTCAACGACAAAATGAATAAATAAAAATGTTCCAATTATAGAAATAAAATCAAAAACTTTAAAAATACAACTTTTCAACAAATACATATGTATTTCGTAATTTTATAGATCACCACCCGTTTGTTTTCCAATTATATAAATATAATTAAAAACTTTATAAATACAACTTTTCAACAAATATATATGTATTTCGTAATTTTATAGATCACCACCCGTTCGTTTTCCAATTATATAAATAAAATTAAATATTTTAGAAATACAGCCTTTCGCCAGTACTGCACTGGGTGGTAAGCGTGTCCGTTCTCTAGTTATAACATAACTCACCTACTTATTTTTTAAAAGTAATAGAAAACGGAATTAACTAGAGAGCACCTTCGAATCATAATTCGTTATGATTTTAAAAGAGATTTAATCGCTTATGATTGCAAAAAGAGTTTAGATGCAGTTTTTAATGAACAAGCACCTTCCTTGGCTACAATTTGCCGATGGTATAAGGAATTTAAATGCGAAAGGAATTCTGTTCAGCATCAAAAAAGAAACGGGGCGCTCTCCTACGGCTGATACCTACAAAAACATTGCTGCTATTAAAAAAATAATTGAAGGGAACAATAACGCCACTTATGCGATAATAGAGCACCAACTCAAGATTGGATCCTCACCTGTTAAAACAATCAATCATACGCGATCATCTGCATTTAAAAAAGTGGTAAGTCATTTTGTGCCGCATTACCTTTCTGACTTCAAAAAAGCAGAGCGTGTAGGAATTTGCCATGAAACTTTAAATTTCTTAAATAATGCCGGGCACCAAATTTTCTTCCAAAATAGTGACAGGTGACGAAACTTATATTCCCTTTCTCGACCTCGCTACCCGCCAAGAGAGTCGTGTATGGATTCACGAAGATGAAAAAACTTCTACAATGACTAAGAAGCCGTGAGCTATGGAAAAGGTTATGTATCTAATTTCTTCAGAAGTACGGGCTTAGTAAATGCAATTAAGCTAGATAGACAAAAGACAGTTACAGCTAAGTGGGACACTAAAAAATGCGTTCCAAAAAGGGATTTATGCCCCACCATGATAATGCATCGTCCCATACGGCAGTTTTAACTCTCCAGGTTTTGGCTGAAAAAATTGTGTAAAAATAATAGAACATCCATGGTACTCACCTGATTTAACAAAGTGTGACTTTTGGAAATTTTTGGGGCTTAAACGCAATTTGCGTCTGAAGAAGAAATTGATACCGCAGTTCACGCTTATTTGGAAGGTATTCCGAAAGAAAATTGGGTGGGAGCTTTTAAACAGTAGAAATTAAGAATGGTTAAGTGTATCATTGCTGAAGAGAATTACTTTTTGGCATATCTAAAGTAAAATCCTAGAAATATTAACCATGCTTTTATTCTCAATAATTTCACCTCGATTGTCCAGGAGAAGAAGCGGCCAATATAAAGTGAAAATATTAAGCAACGAATGACTAAATATGACTAAGTTTTCCAATTATTTTCGATGGGTGTAATTCTGGACAATTTCAACATTATTACCTTAATACCAAACCAGTTAAGTAAAAGTATAATGGGCTGTTGATAAATCGTATTAGATCACTGGACCACTATGACTGGACTGGTTTAACATAAACAGCGTTGGGAGTTAGTTCCCTCGATTACGTCACGACAGTACTAAATTTTTTAACAACGTAAATATCTTTTTTTTGGGGAAACACTTTTGTTAAGAAGTTTGCGTGGGCAGTCAATATAAACTGGACGTCCTTGAAATGAAAAGACATCGTATGAAAAATGGAAAGATTAAATTACATACAATATAAATCCAAAATATTTTCCCAAAATTCCATCTCGTAAGCGAGAAAAAAATAACAAAAAATTTTTTTCATTTTTGTTGCGATCATCGTGCGTAAGCTTAAAATCAATCAAATCCATATAAAATGTTTTTTTTTGCAATATTTCTATAAATTCTTTAATTTCTACAATTTTCATTTTCAACTAATATAACCTATAACTTCTATAACTCTTCTATTAAATTCAAAGAAGGAAACATGATATTTATTAAGATTTCGAACGTTTAATTGTATCCATCAAGCTACTCTACGTATTTTAAATCGTCAATTGTCTAATTTCGATAATTTTTTTGTCCACATTAACCCATTTTTATTGATTTTCTCTAAACTAAATAATAGTTTTTATGCGGCTATCCAAGCGTGTAAGTTAATTTTCTGAAGACCTCGTTTCACCGAAATATTTTCAGTTTCCTCCCAATTAAACTCGGCTTCTATTTCGTTTACTGATTAATGCGATTCGTTGATCACTTGCTCTAGAAAGCAGCCGCAATGGACCTGAACAATTACGGTCCTCGTGGTCGTCCGTTCGCTCGTTGCCGACGCAGTGTTATATTTATTATGGATTTTTTAACTTTTAATTCCAGAGCGATGTTGCAGATAGAATACGTTTATTTCTATATTGTTAATCACCTCCTTCCGATACCTAGGAGTTTTTCATAGGTCAGATTTGTAATAATATTTTTTTCTAACTACTTCGACAAAAAACACCACAGAAATATACAGGGTTAGGTAAATGTAAGGATCCATTCGAATATCTTTCATATAGCTACTTAGATTTTAATAACACTTTCCACAATTAATTAAATGCAAATCGGGGATTTGACGAGTATGTATACTGAAACCGGCGAAAAAGTTAACGCACTTAAGCAATTACGTATTTATGACGTTCCATGACAACCATACAACTTAAAATTTATATGAATAATAATGCCTATTAATAACCTACATTTTTTTTCTTTCTATAATAAGTGCTAGTAATTATCGGATTGTTTAATTGAACAGAAGCACATTATACAAGGTGTCCGATATCGTTATGTTCAAATTTTATGAGTCTAAAGTAGACTTCATTTCAAGTAACAAAAAACGCAAAACTTGTATATCCATTTTTATTTGTTTCAAAGTTACAGATCTATGAATATGATTGTCAGATCATGAAAAAAATGTAGTCCTAAAGTCAATAAAAACTGATTTTATTTAAAAAAGTTCAGTTAATAATATTTTCGAAATGTCCACCTTCTTGTTGAATGCAGGCTTGTGCCCGTAAGCCAACAGAAGAAGTACTTATCCGAATTGCATACTTGTTTTGTCGTATTTGCTCGGCAGCCAGGTAATTACGATCCAACAACTCTTCTCTTGTGTTCGAAACATGCGCGTAGACTAAATTTTTCATGTACCCCCATAAATAAAAGTCAAGGGGATTAAGATCGGGTGATCTGGATGGCCATGCAACAGGGCCACCTCGACCAATCCACCTTGGATAATTGACGTTAACCCAATTTCGGACAGCAATTCCGAAATGTGGTGGTGCCCCATCCATGTGAAACCATATGTCTCGTCGAACATTCAGTGGGACATCCTCTAAAAGATCTGGCAGTTCGTCAATAAGAAATTGAAGGTAATAGCCCGCATTTAACCCCCCAGGAAGAACAACAGGACCAATCAACAAGTTATCGATTAGGGCCGCCCAAACGTTAATAGAAAATTCATGTTGAAATTTAGATGGGCGTATAGCTTTGGAATTTTCTGATGACCACCTGTGCAGGTTTCTCAGGTTTGTAACACTACTTCTCGTGAACGTAGATTCATTTGTCCAGAGGATTGTTCTGCCGAAATTAAAATGATGCTGTGACTGTCTTAATATCCAGGTAGAATAAACTAGATGAGCATAGTGGTCTGCCTCAAGCAAACCATGTCCCATGCGATAGTGATATGGATATAAGCCCTCAATGAGAGTTGGATGCCTTGTAACAATAGATACTGCTTCTTCCTCTAAGTCTGCTGGCAAATTTACTCCTCGGTCAAAAAGATAATCACGCAGTCCGCATTCCCGAAATTGTCTGTGTACTTCCAGAAACTGTTCTGTTCTGTAATGAGGAATGCGCCTATCGGGAAACCGATGTCGGTATTCAATAACTGCTTGACGTGCACTGCCGTTACAGTAGCCATACACAAAATGCATGTCCGCATACTCTTGAGAAGCAAATCGGTAAGGCATTTTGAATAAAGAAAACGTGTCCACCCACTAATACGCTGTTGTATGAACTGAAACGAAATGTAAACCTTTATTAAAAAATGCAACGTTAACAGTCATCTGAACATTTGTTTATTGTATGATATTCATGGTTCAGCACTTACAAAATAAGTAATAACCTTCTTTATCATAAATCAATTTCCAGTACTGTTTTTTGTAGATTTCCAAGAAATTACTGTATGCACTACGACACGTGTTGATAACATTTTATTATGCGACGTTAACAATCACAGGCCTGTTATTGAATCGTACAACTTTTTTTAAATAAAATCAGTTTGTATTGACTTTAGGATTACATTTTTTTTCATGATCTAACAATCACATTCATAGATCTGTAATTTTGAAACAAATAAAAATGGATATACAAGTTTTGCGTGTTTGTTACTTGAAATGAAGTCTACTTTACAGTCCTAAAATTTGAACATAACGATACCGGACACTTTGTATAGTTCTTTTAACAAATTATAAAGGGTCTATAGTTTTTGTATATTGTCAGTAAAATTAGATGTTGTCATTTTGCCCTTATCATTATACTTGTCAATTTTATTAATTATTTACCTGCTTTCCATTTAGTATTTGTCATTGTTATCAGTTCTTTTATGAACTAATTTTGCGATATAGATTTTCATACAATTATTCCAAAAGTATGGGACAATACTATTAATCATACCAAAAAAGAGATACAAAATTGCTGGGACAGAGAAGTGGGATTTGACGAAGACGATGCTGCTGAATTAATTATACATTTAGGTGATGATAGTGATACCTTTATATACTACATAATATCAAATTTAATGAGCTTCATAATTACCTACAAATTTTATGATAAGAAGTGCTAACAAGTTTTAATACATTTTAGTGGTTAATAGTATATTATACTATAAGGGAGAGAAATGCGTTATTTTGGCAGAGGTGCAATTTGAAGCCCGAGGGCTACAATGCACCGAGGACAAAATAGCATCTCTCCCGAATGGTATATACTATTTTTTCCACGGTCTCATTAACTTAAAAACACATATTTTGTCATTATGAAGTAAGTAGCACCAGAATTATTGTATTCGGATTTGAGCATTTATTTAGTAGTCGTTGAGTTATTGTCATAACTACAAAATAAACAAACATGAATCACAAACGTTCTCCATAATGTAAACTCCCTTGGGAGCATTATACTCCCTTGGGAATAATCGACTACTTCTGTTTTAATTTTGATGTCATAGAAACTGATTTCTACTCCCGACCGTGGAAAAACTATATTATTGTTTATAGTTTTTATTATTAGTTACTGTGATCTAAATTTTATATTGCAAATTTGAAATATGTAATATATTTCTGAATGATCTATAATAATAATTACTGTTTATAATTTTCAACATGTCATAATATAAATTCTATTATATAATTTTGACATGTGCAATACTAGTGTAGTTGCCCGAACAATATTTTAATACAAAAACTCATTATTTTCTTTTCTTCGCAATTCATACGATCAACATAATTATTAAGGACATATATGTTTCTTCTAGCCTTAAATTTAAACTTTTGACATTTGAAACATACATGAACATAACCTGCAGTATATACCAATGGAAATTAAGGCGGCCTACAACATTGCAAAAAATTGCGTCATACATTAGGTGTGCATTAACTGACTCAACGGTTTCAGTATATATTTATATCCGAATCAGACATTCGGCTTAGCGGAATCGATTAGTTTTTTTATTTTAAATGAAGCACCCTGTATATTTTTACGAATTTCAATAGAGCTCTGCTCTGGGAGTTCAGCAATAGTACAGTTCATACGGTTTGGCGCCTTTTTGTTCAACAACGACAGAGATACTTAATTCAATCTAATAATTCAAATTTTATGGAGAACAAGAAAAATGAACAATGAATAAAATTAGTATCAGTTGAGAAAGTTTTCGAAATGATGTTCGTTCACTTCTTGACAATATGCAAGTCAGTGAACAAATTATTGAATGACATTTGCCAAAGCCTCCTTGCGAATTAATTGAACTTCCTCAATTCTGGCGTAACTCGTCCAGATTATACGGTCGTATAGTATAAACCACAGATTTTAAATGACCCCAAAAGAAAAAAACTAGGGGATTTAAAAATCTGGAGACCGTGCGAGCCATTCAATGAATTCTCTACGATCAATCCACCAATTTGGGAATGTTTCGTTTAAAAAAGCTTCTGACATTAAGGGCATAGTGAAGGGATACTCCATCTTGTTGAAACCGAACATCTACAGTTAATTCCCCATCTTCATCAATATTAGGAACAACCTCTGACCACGTAAAAGATCTAAATATCTCTATCCAGTTAGGGTACCACGAATTAAAAAAGGGACCAATAATACGGCTCCTGAAAATACCAGCCCAAACGTTTAATTTCTGCGGATGTTGTATATTCGTTTCTAGCATCCAATGAGAGTTATCTATTGACCAATGTCGACAATTATGGCGATTAACAGTACCATTTAAACAAAACGTAGCCTCGTTGGAAAACAGCAAATTGTATGTGAAATATTGGTCATTTTTGCAAATCTCCATCACTCTTTCGCAAAATTCAATTCTACGATCATAATCCCCGTCCAATAATGCTTACACTAAATGTGGTTTATACGGATGATATTTTTCGTGCTTCAATATTCTGGCTACTGATCGGCAACTTATATCATAGTTTAGTGCGAGGGATGTAGTAGAAGTTTGTGGTAACTTTTTCAATGCTATAGCAATATCTTGATAAATAACTTCATTAGTTGCGAGTTTTGGTCGTCGGCTTCTCGGTAAATTGCTAATATTTCCTGTCAAGTTATACAATCTCAAAGTTTTACCAACGACAGTTCGAGATATTGGATGCCGGTCTTGATGTAAATTGTTAAATCAATCTCATACTTCTTCCTGAGTTTTGACGCAGTCACCAAAACCAATCATCAGACTTTTAATACGTCATTTTTCAGTTAACCATTACACTGGCCTACAACTATTTTGGTGCTGGAGATTTTAGACCCGATTTTAAGTATGTCTTACATGGCGATATCAAAAATGTTACCCGTTTTCTTCTGTCAGCTCTAGTTCCCGAGAAAAAAAAAACACAATTCACGAAAAAATATATATTTTATTTACATCAAACATCAAGAAATTGTCTTTTGAGTGACTTTCTAGAATGAAACTGACTCGGGCAATCTCGCATGATTCCCCAGCAATAGTCAGCCATCATATGACTGTCCCACCTTCCTTGGTATCTATTCTCCATTGTTTTTAGGTCTTGGTGGAAAAGTTCCCCTTGTTCTTCGCTTAGATCTCCTAAATTGTGTTGGAAATGATGTAGATGACTATTGAAATAGTGTAATTTTATACTCATATTACAGCCTAAATCTTTGAATCGCACCAGCATTTCCTCTACTAGTTCTACATAGTTGTCAGCCTTATGATTTCCGAGGAAATTTTGTGCAACTGCTACAAAAGATTGCCAGGCAAGCCTCTCCACATCATTCATACAAGTCTCAAAATTAGTTGTGTCTTTCATCAATTTACGTATTTGAGGTCCATCAATGATACCTGCTTTTAGTTTTTCAGTACTTAAACCAGGAAATTTGTGAGAAATAAACTGGAAACATTGACCATTTCTATCGAGAGCCTTAACAAATTGCTTCATTAGCCCTAATTTTACATGCAATGGCGGAAGAATGATTTTTTTCTCTTGAAACTAAGGGTTCATTTATAACATTTCTTTCCCCAACAACAAGAGCATCTCTCACAGGCCAATTTTTTGCAGTCCAATGACGTGATTTAGCTCGACTGTCCCAGAGACAAATAAAACATGGGTATTTAGTATAACCACTCTGTTGACCCAATAAAAAATTAACCATCTTCAAGTCGACGCAGATCACCCAGTTATGTTCAGTTTATTTTATTTTTTTGTAAAAGATTTGAAATTACCTCATTTTCTTCTTTTACACATGTTGAGTGAGCAATTGGAACGGGAGCATATTTATTTCCATTATGTAGAAGAACTGCTTTTAGACTTCGTTTACTACTGTCAATAAAGAGACGCCATTCATTGGGCTGATGATCGTTAAACCCATGAAAGCCAGCAAACCACTCGCATTACAGCAATACACAAAATTTTCATCAGATGAAAAAAACCTCAATAACTTTCCCTCTCTCGTGCGATATGTAGACACTCGAGCATCTGAGGAAAGACAATTTTTTTCTTTTAATCTTGACGCTAGTAACTCAGCACGTTCCTTCGAAAGATCTAAGTCTCTGATGAGGTCACTAAGCTCATTCTGCGAAAATGGCTTAGGATCTGATGTTATTCCGCAGTATTGAAAGGCATCATCTACTTGGGAAGAAATAGGTATTTCAGCTTCATCCTCCTGAAATTGCTGCACTACCTGGTGAAAAGTTGGTATTGGAACATTTTCTGAATGAGGAACAGGTCCTTGTACTGAAGAAATATTGGGGTATTTCCATTTATGGCGATTGTTTTTGTTGATGCCCACTATATTAATCATACAAAAGTAACAGTCGTCATAATGATTTTTTTGTTCTCGCCATATCATAGGCACTCCAAACTTCAAAGACTTACGTTTCCCTCTCTCCCATTGTCGCAAATGTTCAACGCATATTTTACAAACACTATGAGGCACCCACACTTTATCTTGGTGTAGAATTTCAATACCGAAGTAAGCAAAATACAAACGACGCACTGTGTTTGTAATCGATTTACGCTGATTTTTCAGTATGTATTCACCACAAACATAACAAAATATATCAGGATCGTTAACACAACGTCTGGACGTACTAGCCATAATGAAATAGTAACACAAACTTTATCGATGATATTGTAATAATGACTAGTTACGAACAAGACCATAACAAGACCGACAACAATTCACAATGAGGGTAGTAGGTAAACTAGAGCTGATGAGTTAAAATGACGTATGTCAATATACTGTACATTACCTACTTTATCGACAATTCAAACAAACAGAGATGCACCAAAAAAAATTTTTTTTTTGTAGGCCTGTGTTATTAATATTTTGACGTCTACAAAATTAATTCTCGCAGTTTAGATCAAGTGCTGAATTTTAATTCCATGGCTTATTAAACATAAACATGATTTTAAAATATCTTTGTAGTTGTTGAAGAAACCTGTGCCAAACCTTATTATTACCTATTGCACATCATTTCATGTGTTTTACGAGAATGTTTTTTTTTTTGTTAGGAAAAGTAAGAAATAGAATGCCGCCACTATTGAATTTAAAGGCGGCAATGTTTACATTTTATGTTTATAAATACGATAACATTATGCCTCTGTTATTACGGTAAGAGTTCAATAACCTGATGTGAAAGTCAAGTTTAAAGATTATATACATACTAAAAATAAACATGTAAGCTCTCACACCAAGCTAGTAAATATGCAACTTAATAATACAATGAGGATCGTCACTTGTACTGTTAGATCCACTCCTGGTCTCTGGTTACCGATTCTTTTTAACATTGCCCCGCCGGATATGAGACGTCTCGCTGCAGCAAAGAATGACTGGATTAAGATTTCCAATAACATTGATCTTAACCCAGGACCCGAACTGAAAGCTAGGAGACCTATTTGGCTGGATACGGAAGATCAGCATTTCATCAATGTGCATGATTGCTGGGTAGCCTTTCTCGAACAAAACCCTGAATTAAAGAATAGAGATCTAATTTCAAATCCTTCAGAACCTCTGCCGGACATAACCCTGCCGCTTAGGCAATGGTCCCAATTAAATAGGTTCCGCACAGGCCACGGAAGGTGTAACTCAATGTTGTATAAATGGAAACTAGCAGATACCAGCTTCTGCGACTGCGGATATGTGGAACAAACTATGGCCCACATAGTAAACGTGTGCCCTACAAGAAGTTTTGCTGGTGCCATCCACGAGCTAAGCTAAACAACTCCTGCAGATCTCGATTGGTTAAAAATTTAGATATTAGTGTATAAATTAGTGTTATTCTTTTGTTATAAAAGTGGTTTATATACTAATATCTAAATATTTGGATTTCGCTTCTCATATGAAATTATAAATTTGGAATATTATTTGATTTGGTAGGCGATATTTGGATTTTTATTTTTTTCAATAGTTAAAATCTTCAGTAATAAGGTAACTGCAATGTGGCATTGTGGCCGAATACATAGCAGACATTTTGGGCAAATTTTTGGTTAATGCAAAAAATATTAAGTACTTATATGTGTCTATTTTCTTAGATGAGCGATTGTTGAACGCTCTATCTTATGCATACGTTGTGAATGTATTAGTCTGAAAGTCTCACGATAAAACAAGATTTTTCATAGGCGAGAACTGAGCTATTACTTAGTAGATTCTATAATTACATATATTTATTCAATCCATCACAAATTTATTTGTAATTGCATATGATTTTATATGTAAATTTCAATTTCGCCATGCTTGTTACACACTGATAATAAAATAAATAAATTTACTCAATTATTACTAGAGAACGGACGCAATTTCCATAAAACGCAATCGGCAATTGGAATTGTGTATAACGTCGCTCAGTACATCCCGGCGTAATTCAATGAAGTATTTGTTTGACTTACTCGGACACCTGGTCTCGCCGCAATAACAATGGACAAGCCAGCTATTGTATTCGGAGAATATAGTGTTTTTTAAAGTGTTTTTATGAGCGTAGATAGAAGCGGGGTTTTTATAATGTATTTTATTTATTAGTTTATATTTCGTAAGATAAATAAAGTGCTGTTAGTAAGTTTCTTGTCTTCATAGTTTTAACTGTTAATTACATCGTAATTTTTGTAAAAGATCCTTTTAATATCGTTTGATTGAATCTATTTCTACAAATTATTTCGACGTAAGAGTGTGCATTGAATTTCGTTCAGTTTCAATAACTTACACACACATTGCACACATTTTTAGTTTTCATATATTTAGATCTAGAGCATTGTTTAAGTTACTTTTTCAGACATGATATGGAAGAATGTCGAGAACGGCATTGTAAAACAATGGCGAGTTGGATTGACGGTCATACTGATTATATGTCCATTGTCAGTGATTCCGAAATTTATTACAAAATCCGTAAAATATCGTCAAAAATTCGTCACTTTGCAAACACATCTGAACTCTGTAAAACTTTTATGGCGGCTAATATTCCATTAAATAAACTTAGCAATCCCACTTTAAAAATATTTCTTCAAAATATACTGGTCGAAATGTTCCTGATGAATCAACTTTATGCAAATATTATGTTTCTAGGTGCTATACGAGAACAGTAGAACGCATTAGAAGCCATCTTTTAAATCAATACATATGGATAAGCGCCGACGAAACGGTGGATATGTTAGGACGCCGTGTGGTAAATGTTGTAGCTGGTGTACTACATCCAACTATTCCCTATAACTCATATGTAATAGCAACAAGTGTTATAAATAGAGTTGATGCGGAAACAGTTGCTGAAACCATTAAGGAGAATATGCAAAAAATGCTTCATTCGGACGCCACGTACAAAAAAAAAAATACTTTTATTTGTCAGTGATAGTGCTGCGTATTTGTTAAAAACAGGCAGACTATTGAAGAAAACATATCCTAATATACTGCATATTACTTGTGTAGCACATGGTCTCCACAGAATCTGTAAATATATCAGAGACACTTTTCCGGAAGTTGATAGACTTGTATCAGCTTTTAAAAAAGTTTTCAGAAAAGCACCATTGAGAGTAGCTCTTTTCAGGGAAAAATTTTCATCTCTGTCACTGCCTCCCACTTCAGTAATAACTAGATGGGGAACATGGCTGGAAGCTACTAGTTATTATGCTGAGAATTTCCATAGTCTAAAACATTTCCGTAACACTGCTAAAGGAGGATGCTAGAAGTATTGGTGAGTGCAAGGAGCTCACACAAATCCCAAATTAAAAAAATCAGTTGTACTTTCTTCACGAACACTTTGGAAAATTGCCAAAACTAATCACTTATTTTGAAAATCGAAATCTCAAATTAAATGACGGATTAACCACATTAGATGTGGCTGTTAATAATTTGAAAAGTATTCCAAGTGACTTCGGATGTGGCCTTCGGCAAAAGTTTGAAGCAATTCCACAAAATCTAACGGCTAAATATGAAGAAATAAACGAATATTTCCAGTATGCACCTATAACCAGTTGCGATGTAGAAAGGACGTTTTCTATTTATAAGGATGTACTTAATTCAAAGAGAACAAAATTGACAAAAGAAAACCTAGAGAAACTATTGCTAGTCAATATTAATACTCCTTTACTCAACTTGAACGACAAAATGAACAAATAAAAATGTTCCAATTATAGAAATAAAATTAAAAACTTTAAAAATACAACTTTTCAACAAATACATATGTATTTCGTAATTTTATAGATCACCACCCGTATGTTTTCCAATTATATAAATAAAATTAAATATTTTAGAAATACAGCCTTTCGCCAGTACTGCACTGGGTGGTAAGCGTGTACGTTCTCTAATTATTACTCTATTTAGTATAAATCGTTTATACAGACTGTAAATGAAATATTCCGACGTACGCTACTATATAATAGATACCTACATAAGACAGCAATTCAAATCTACAAAAAAAACTATTCTACCAAAACTTTAATTTTTGCGGAAATTTAAGAACACAAACTTTTCAAATACGGTCCTGTATTCAGATTTAATCTAAATAAATAGAAATTATATGTTAATATGTTGTTGATTCAACAAACAAATAGGCATTTATTTGTTCAAGTTCACAATAGAAAGTCTCCTTCATATTTCAGTAATGTAATAACACGTCTTTGGATGAAAAGTTTTATAAACATTTATTGGTTAATTTCCTATATTTTCTTAGGCATCAGCTGTTCTGTTGTTATTTATAAGTAGGTCAATGGCCTGATCTTCGTAATATCCCTAAAAAAGCGATATCGATATTCTTAAAAAATTTCAAACGGTACAAGTTTTGTGGCGATATGGAATTTATAATTTAGTTGTCTTAGTATCAAATTCACACAATTACATTTGTAATTTTCAATTTAATGTTCACATTTTTTTTCTGTGTTCTATTTGTCTCTTTTTTAATGGCAATTTCTTTGCCATAAAAAGGGCAGATTTGTGTGAAACTAGTGAAATGGTTGAAGGAGATGTTCAATGTGGCTTCCATTTGCATAAATACAAGCTTCTAACTGATCGGTAAACTTTTTAATTACGCTATTTAACAGGGCTCGGTTTTCACGGAAATAGGTTGCAGCTTAAAAAATACGTTGCCGAAGACTGTCAGCGTTGACAATATCAGTGCTGTTATAAACTGAACCTTTCATAGAGACCCATAAGAAGAAATCAAATGGATTTAAATCGCGTCTTTCACGGCCACTTCCTTCATAACTTGGATGCAATGTACCGGGATCTCCCAATCTGTATACGATTTTATAAAATTAAATAATTTGATGGCCATCTTCGGTTCGGAAACCGCTCTTCCAAAATACGTCTAGTAGCTCTAACATTTCTACCTGTTTTACCGTATAGTAAAACGATATCTGTTAATTCGTGATTTGAATAAGCCACACTCCACGAAAGTTGATAACAGAGTTACTTCTGACTTACAGTATGCATTATCGCATCTGCAACTCCCATCAGTACTCTTCAGTAAGAGTAGCGCTTCAATTATAAAGGAATACTAAATTTACCAGAGTCAGCTCGAGCCACGCGCATTTAATAAATTATTTTTTTCTCTGATCTCGTTTGAGATAGAGTTTTCGTGCATTATCATTTTATACTTAATATTATTACAGCTATTAGATAGTAAAGTATGTCGGCATATTTCTTTTACACCCTGTATACAAATTACCAAGAATTTAAATACCAATAATCACCAATGCGATTAATTTTTAAAGCATTATATTGTGCTTGATAAAGAAAAAATTTTATGTGTTAAACATATAAAACACAAACAATTTTAAATTAATTAGACCGTAATAATGAAATGAAAGGATTTAAAAAAAAAACTTGTGTC
Organism: Melolontha melolontha; assembly: GCA_935421215.2. Taxonomy (NCBI): domain Eukaryota; kingdom Metazoa; phylum Arthropoda; class Insecta; order Coleoptera; family Scarabaeidae; genus Melolontha; species Melolontha melolontha. The sequence continues at coordinate 139,741,346 of OW285237.1, read as the reverse complement.
TAAAACGGGTCATATTAATTTACAAGATGTAATTGAATAGCATCTTTATAACTTTCCATTTCACCGTGTTCAAGAGTTGAGACAAAATTAGTGCATCCAGGACAAATTTTGTACATTTTCTAGCCATTAAACGCATGTACGACGCGACACACATGGATTGGGTTAATTATTTGATGTCATAGTTTAACTAGCTTCCGCAATATGTTGACTGGATGATGCCAAGTTTTCTTTTCTTGTTTCTTCTTATTCTCGGACCGTTTGTACACTGTACGATCGCTGACTTGTTTGGGTAGGATATCTTTCGCTTTTATCATTTGGATTGTTATATCAATGTGTGCGTACAAATGGCACGTAAATGCTGGTTTTGAGTCATAAATTTATTTACATTTTTCACGTCAGCTAGTTTCTAATGACGCAAGAAGATAAACGTATATTTAGATTCAGATGTGGAAACAGGATATCAACATATAGTGTAGAAACAACTAAATATTTGTTGTATATGTTGCCTGTGATAAATTAACTATTAAACTTGTAAAACAAAAGATTAATCCCATTATGTTACAATGATTTAAAGTATTCTAGGAAAACTTCTTAAAAATGATTGTAATACTAAATTTTTACTGATTACATTTACAATCGTAATAATAAAAATAGTAAGTAACAAAATTAATAGTAATATTAATAATATGTATTTAGGGAGGTTCATTCGAGTAACATCGCACCGGCAGCTCGTCCTTCGCGTTTATATATATTTTGTCAGACGCCGCCGGACAACGTTGAGCGTATTTCGCGAGTGATGAAATAATACAGAAACAACCATTTGCTTGTGTTTGTTGGTACTAAAAATAATATATGTAGAATAAAATTATGATATTAGGATAAATGAAGAAAAAACTTTGATTATCAGAGATCGGACATACGCAAAAAAATAAGCATTAGTATGGGATCCTAGTTGATATGGAACATTTATAGAATATACTTGTTCATATTAAAGAAATTATTATTATTATACAAATACATACAATTGCCGCATTATAAGAATGATTTCATTACTACTGAACGGAAAAAGGTGATGCAACAGCATTGTATAAAGTTGATCAAATAACCTTTGAGGTGTATTACAATGTGTAAACGTAAATCCCACTGGCCGATTACCAGCAATAAAATTTGTGTGTTTAAAAATTCAAATTCGGTAACGTCATTGGCATCCAATAGAGTAAAATATTTTTATTTCGTATATATTTAAGCATGCATTAATATACTTATATATAAACAATAAAATTAGAAACATTTTTATCTAATTAAAAATATTTTTAAGTTTGCCTTATTCAATGAATTTATACTATCTATTCTATATAGGTATAATAAAATAATTATGAGAAAATGAAATGATGGTTATACGTTTTTAGACATGTTTTGATGCGTATATTCCTCACATTGAATTCATTGTCATAAAAGTAAAAAGAGTCACTTGTTTTCAAAACAATAAGATGTATGTATATACATGTACATTTAGTAACTTGATCAAATAAATGGAATATTTAATAGTAAATGGATTGAAAAATTGTAAATAAACAAATCGAAAATAATCTATTAACTATATACACAATATAATAATGCAAAAAATAATAATTTTTAATTATAAACATTCTCTGTTGTAATATACTACCAAATATTTTCCGCAGTAAGACGTATTCTCTTAACTGCACAAATATCTTAAAATAAAGAAAATGTTGCTGATAGATTTGGACATTTAAAATCTGCTGGATTTATCTGTAATGCATTAACTATTATCTCGTTTAATTTCTCATATCCAGGATTTCTTGCTTTAACCCTAGAAATATATTGGTAGAGCTTTCTTCTAATTTATTCGGAAGTTTTTTCTAATACTGACACTATGTTATTAAATTTAGTTATTGTGTTTATATATATAGAAGTTAAGTAATACTTCCTCAGCGTGGATTCATCGGGAAGTGACGTCTACAGTACTTTACCAAATATTGTTTTAGAACAGAGTTATTTAACCTCCAAAACGAAATATTGACTGCTACAAATGCTAAGCATAACTATGTATAGAATTATTTATCATCATTTTCCAACTGAATTGACGACTCCAAACTTCTCAGTTGTGATGCTGATAGATCAGAGTGATCAGTTTGATCACTCTGATCACTAAATTGTTACAATCTAGAATTTTGCTCATGCACCTTAGATCTTAAATGTTGATCTATGTGAGTTTTCTTGCAGCACTTAAATTCGTTACTATTGCATATAGTGCACAATATTCCTCCATCAGTAGGCAGTAAAAAGTCAGAATACGAAATTACCCCATCATACTTGATTCTTTTCGACATTTAATAAATAATGATAATTTAAACCTTGCCAAAAGTTTATCAAACGCGATGTTTTCTAAGTTGTAAAAATGACTGACTCAAAACTTACTTTAATGCGTAACATATGCTTATCTTATAAATAACCAAAGAAATAAATATGGACAGTTAAATGTCTATATAATGAAGTCGGTAAATCCTGGGAAAGAATTCGCTATAGTGAACACTGTACACTTGTTTTAGATATACATAACAAGTGTTCATTTGAAAAGTCAATCTAGGTTACTTTGAAATTTTGATAGAATAAGACGCAAATATATTAATATGTGTTTGTTGTTCCGTAAACGTAAATCCAAATGACATTTGATATAAATAATCGTGCGTCGATTCTGGTTTAAATAAATTGCTTCTCAGTTTTAAAATGGCTTTCACTTTAGAACATAAAATTTTTTTAGTCCAGGCTTATTTTCGAAGTGGTAATAAAATTGATGGTTTATGGGTTTATTCAGTTCAAGATTGCATGGTGGAATTCCAAGTTGAGTTTCCACATTTTGTAATAGATTATATACAATTTAAGAATACTTTGGATAGAACTTTAAAACTTTTTTCTGAAACTGGTAGTCTCTTAAGAAAATCAGGCAGCGGAGCAGTTAAGAAACGTACACCTCAAGTTGTCAATCGTGTTGAAGAAATAATGGAAAATGAACCACAAACATCTGTTCGACATTTGAGTCAACAAATTAACCTTTCTGTTGGTACAACTCACAAGTTATTAAAAAACGATATGCAACTTTATCCATACCGTGTCACAGCAGTACAAGAATTGTTAGAAATTGATTACCCACGTAGACTACAGTTTTGTAATTGGTTTGTAAATATGAACAATAATGGAGAACTTTCGCAAAGAGTCATCTTGACTGATGAAGCATGGTTTTATAAAACGGGATACCTAAATTCACAAAATACAAGAATTTGGAGTAGTGAAAATCCACATGTAATTAATGAAGAATCGCTACATCCAGAGAAAATTGGTGTTTGGGCAGCGATAAGCCAAAGGCGAATCATTGGACCAATATTTTTTCAGGGAACGTTAACTGCTCAAAGGTCCGGAAATTTTACAACCATTTGTCAATCAGTTGCATGATGATTAACTTCAAAATGCATATTTACAACAAGACGGAGCACGTTGTCACTGTACTGCAGAATCTTTGGATTATATAAGAGAATTTTTTGATGAGCGTATAATTAGGTAGTCGAAATACTTAAATTGCCTGGCCTGCACGTTCATGCGATTTAACACCTTGCGACTTCTTTTTGTGGCCTTATCTAAAAAATAACATATTTCGAACACCTGTATTGAATTTGAATGATATGCTACAGAGAATCGAACAGAAATGCATGGAAATTAATAACAATCCAGTAATGTTGCAGAATATCATCAGAAATTTTGAACAGAGGATTTTAAAGTGCATTGATCTTGAAGGACAACATTTTCAACATTTGTTATAGTTTTCAATAAATACCTATTATTTGTTATTTATTTGTATGTATGAAACTGTCAAAATATACGACTTCGTAGGTTAAGTAGTAAATTTTAATTTACGACATACATCAAAATGTTCTCAGTAAATCACATGCTACTAGATTGACTTTTCAAATGAACACTTGTTATATTTATTTTAGGATCGCAAACACACGTATGCCTATACATTCAAAGAACTTCTCCATTCATTCCATAAAAGAATTTGATTTTAAAATAATCACAATTTGTGTTAGGATCTTCTATTGCTGTTAAAAGATAATACACATATATTGTATAAAAGAATAGAATAATTTTTATAATAGTAAAATATGTTCCCAAAAATGAATCTATGTGCGTGCGCCTATGACCTTCGCTCATTTTATTCACTGTCGACCTAAATGTTGACCTAAAGTCCGATCTCTAGTGATTATCTTACAATTTATTTTTTAACAAATCTGTAAACCAAGACAAACACCTATTGTATTTGTTGAAATCCAACACAAACAATTATGCATTAAATTCATTGTCATCTAATTTATGAAAAGCCCTATTTTCATGGGTTGCTAAAAGAAATTAAATTTAAACAGTATCGTACTATACTATTTTAGAACTAACAAAGTAAGTATTTATTTATTGGAAATAAACTGTTATCTTTTATATTCTTACCAGGCTAGTAGATATGTAGATATGACAAGAAAACTCAACGCAGTAATCTTATTTTGAATTATGACCTTCTCTGTAATTTTTCTTCGTATTCTCTTAAAAATTTATTAAAGTTTTAAAATGATGTCCAAATTAATGAAACATACGCCTCGAGCCCACTATGAGACGGAAAGTTTCTTATACAGTACCTAAATTTAAAACAAAAGATTATTAGGAAGTAAAATCTCTACACTAATATCTTTAATGATGACAGAACTAGTTATGTTACATAGTTCCAGGAAATCTATCGGTGCAAAAATATTAACTTTTTTAATTAGATTTATTAGAAAATTAGAAATTAATGTTTTTGAGAGTGGATCGTAAAAATACTTGAATTAAATTTAGATATGAGAAATTCATGAAGTGTTAAGTTCTCACAAATTCTAAAAGCTTTTTTGTTGCAAATATTGATAGCTAAGAAACGACTTCTATAAATCAATTGCATATGTATTCTAGACAAGATGAATAGAACAGTTTTCTGTTAAGAACAAAATAGTACCTATCAGAATCTTTATTTAAAATCTAAATATGTGATGTTGTAGAAAGTGCTCCATTTCTTGGAAATATTGAAAGATTCGATAAATTACTTTGGAATACTTTGGAAACTGGTGACTTAATATAAAACACATTGAATTATCTCCTTTCATCTACAAATTAGAATTGATGATAATAAATAGTGCAAAATATTTGTCTTTCTGGGTTCTTTTAAATAAAACTAACGTTAATATAAAACACACTATATTAATAATATAACACACTAAATACATTTAATAACTAATAATAACAGGATTTATTTCAATATTTATTTTACATTTATCTGACAATATTAACCCGACGACGATTACTCGTTGAATGAATGGTCTCCCTTCCGAACGGTTCTTATATAGCTGTATAAGCTTATTCGAGGACCTTCCAGAAGCTCTTTCTAGGAGGTCCAGGAGACTTAATGACGTATTCGGCGTGTGACACCGCTCGCCTGACGTATCGTCCGATGGCTCGTATCACAATAGTTTGGGATCTACAAACGAGATGTACTTTAACATTTCGAGTAATCTTTAATGAACACGAGAAATGCAAGTAGTCTGAGTCAGAAAACTATAAAGTTCTTCTAAATTAATTCAGTTTAAACATAAGGCAAACCTATTCTCAGAAACATGAAGCCCTTGATCATTTAAATATTATTATAAAGATGAAAAGAAATTTGAAGAATTTTCAGTTTTGAGTCTTTAAAGTAGTTTACTTAGTCGATTCTATAAAAAAAGCTTTATGCATTATAATAAAAATAAATGTTTTCATTGTACAGGGTGGGGCACCGCAATTGGATGTTTTTGAAATAACAATAAAATCGTCAGTTTTTGCATTAAAAGAAATTTGTTGGTAGGATTACATACGCAAGAATTTAGCATTTCATAATTTGCGGAAAATTACTTCAGGCATGTGATGTCCGTTTTCGTTTACGCATTGTTGTAGTCGTTCACGAAAATTGACTTCCACTCTTTCCAGCAGGTTTCTAGGAATTAGATTAACTTGTTGACGTATCGCTTCCTTCAGTTCTTGTAACGTACGAGGTCTACCCTCGTAAACACGAGACTTGAGGAACCCCCATAGAAAGAAATCACATGTGGACAAGTCGGGAGACCGAGGAGGCCATAAAACATCACCAAATCTCGAAATGAGATGATTAGGAAACAGAGTACGAAGAACAGCAATACACGCTCTGGCGGTGTGTGCCGTGGCTCCATCTTGCTGAAACCATAATTGTAGAGGATCCAAACCTCTTCTTTGCAATTCAGGGATAAAATAGGTGTTCACCATATTAATGTAACGCGCCGATGTTACAGTAACGGTAACACCGTTTTGTTCAAAAAATAGGGACCGATAACGCCAAACCTCCCCACTGCGCACCAAACTGTAACATTAGGACTGTGAAGCGGTTTTTGATGCAGCTCTTGAGGATTTCCGGCAGCCCAATACCGACAATTTTGTCTATTGACAGCCCCATTAAGGTGGAAATGGGCTTCATCACTCATTACCACCAACATGTTTTCGTTCTGCTCATAAAGTGTAAGCATTTGTTGGGCAAAATTCACTCGTTGCTGGTAATCCCTTTCATTAAATTCCTGTACAACCGCTATTTTGTATGGATGCAAATGTAATTCACCATGTAAAATCCTTCTTACAGTACGATTACTGATTCGCAGTCCGGCCGAATGAGCCCGAGCAGAGCGGCGTGGGCTTCGCAGTATCGCTTGTCTAACCCTTTCAACGTTCTCTGGAGTGCGCACTGTACGTTGGGATCCGAGCGGTTTTATTTTGAGTATTGAGCCTCGTGTTCGAAGATTATGAACCCAACGTAGGATTGTGTTACGCGTGGGGACAGAGTCATTTCGATTAATATTGAATCTCCGACGAAATTCACGTTGAACCGTAGTCACTGATTCACCACTTCTAACGAAAGAATCATATGCAAATATGCGCTGTACTAGCGTCCACGGCTCCATGACAGTAACTGACAGTAAAATGCTTTGAGAGCAGGTGGGGAAGGTATCCCCACCTGTCAAATGCCCTTTCCTTTTCTAGTGGTCGAATATTATGCATTCTAAAACATCCGGTTCCTGTGCCCCACCCTGTATTAAGTACATATATGTTTGTAAAGGCTATTTAAAATACAAAGGTATTTTTAATAATATAAAATATTATTAAAAATCTGGTGTGAAGAACACAAATACAGGTTCCATTTAATATTTTTGTGAACGTGTCTACGTGAATTTACTTCTACGCTTGGTTTGGATAATTTCTGTGATGTGGCGGTGTGGTTCTTTTTTGTGAATGTGTCTGAGGATATCCTTTCTCCAGCAGGGGCGTACCGATGAGCCTGTAGAAAGGCGAAATACGTATCTACGTCTCTGGGGAGGGATATGTTCGGACACGTTCACAAAAATATTAATAGTGAACCTGTATTTGTGTTCTTCACACCAGATTTTTAATAATATTTTATATTATTAAAAATACCTTTGTATTATACAAAACTGGTGGGGTTTACCTAGTCATGTATGTTTTAATTATTCTGCTATTTAAAATGCCTGGAAAACATTGCGAAACGACTATCGATAATTAACGAAATCTATTTTTAAATCTCTCCATTTATTTAGTATAAAAATACTCGTAGTTATTCAAACCTAGCTGTAATCAAATTTTAAAAAAAAGCCTAGGAGGTTGGAGTCAGAAAGTTATGATTGAGTATATGTAAGAAACTTACTGCTAAAAATAGCTGGAAATTGCAAACGGCAATTAATTTTTAAATTGTAAATACTGGCCGCCATAAATAAATGAACAACCAGAAAATGTGTATTTTATTCGTATTGAAATTTCAGCAAGATAATACCGTAATAATTCATATAAACGCTAATAATGCGTCGATCCTCTGTTTATTACTCGTTCAGCTAGTTCATTAGGCATACTTGATTAGCAAATCTGTGCGAATCAATGAGGGGTTGGGGGGAGAAGTCGTAAATGATTGATCCTCAGTCTACCATACATGCTTCTGTTCTATTGATGACAAATCTGGCGAACGAGAACGCCATGGTAAGCAATCAACATTAGCATTATCCAGAAATTTTATAGTAGCCCTCGCGGCATGTGACACAGCATTGTCTTGCTAAGAAATTGTATTAACCAGTTGTTGAAAATTTGGCATTTCATATTCCTTGAATTACTACTAGAGTGGATCTACTTCCATGACAGATAACCCCCCCCCCCCCCCATATAATCACACCTTGAGTAAGAGTCGTATATGGCTGTACAGAAAATTGCAAGTTTTTTCTTCCTCCGGGACGTCTTCTGATCATTTTACAACCATCATAAGCCCATTAACAAAATCGAGATTCATCACTGAAGACGACTCGATTTCATTCCCCATTGCAGTACAACCTTTCTTTATACAACAATGGCCGTGCAATTTTAGGACGTAGAGCTAGAGGTAAACAAAATGGTCGGTACGATCTAAGCTCAGAAGATCGAATGTTTTAATATATAAGTCGTATGGAGATTTGTTGTTTAATTAAACCTCTCCATTTATCACCCCATATCAGCCCATAAGACCTACAAGCCGAAGAACATAATCTTGACGGTCGGAATAAACGTCGTCGTTCCTCACAATTTAATGTCCATCTTGACCAAAACAGAGCAATTGTAGCGACACTACTTCCTACACGCTCAGCAACATTACGAATGGCTAATTCAGCTTCTCGTAGATCGATTATATTACACGTTAAAACTCAGTTAATTGATGAAAATTAAAAATAAAAGACATTCTTTTACACTCTACTAGGGCTAAATAAAGCAATATGTATACTTTACAGTGACTTTTATGTAAATAATGTCAACAGCAACACAAACATATTTTTTAGTTCATTGCCAATGCTACCTTGAATAATCCAATGTATCTTGCAGATATCTTCATCGTTTGTTAATAGAAGTAAAATACATCTTTCCAACATTTCCCTAAAATACATCCACGTTTACTGGATGTTCATTATTAATGGTGGCCAGTATATTTAGAGATTTGTTGTATTTGTTGTAAACAGAAATTTTAGTTTTACGCCTGGCGCTCCTCAAATAGTACCAAAACTTTTTCCTAACAAAAATGGTTTGAATATGTGCATGGTCATGTGATAGTAGTAGGCTTTTCATTCATTTTCTCAGACGTTTCTTATAAATACAATTCGATAGTTTTTACAGTAAGATGCATAGCATTTTCCATTGTAATTGTATTTTAATAATATATATACATTTTGGCGTGGTTTCCTCCAATGGCCGGGTGAGGCATGATTCATCCTTAAGGGGTTCTATTCCCAGTTAAAGCTTCTTCACCACTCACTCTTTTATCGTAGAACGCAAAGAAACTTCATTGACGTACACCCAATTTAAAGATTATTTAGTTTAGATATAGAGTCGTTCATGGAATAGTAGCTTCTCAATAAACACTTTAGGATCTTTACAACCCGCACTATGTAAGTAACTGTAGCATTAAATACGTATTTCGACAGTTATGTTACTAGTATAAATATTAACATCATGTTGACTGAATTGATCACCGTAATATTAAAATCTTTACTAAAAACTCGTAAACTTTAGTTTACGAGTAACCAGAAGCAGAAGCAGAGAGTTATCGCAGACCTGAAGATGGCAAATGTGATTTTGGCGAAACGTCGTCCAGAAACCAGCACCGGTCTTTACGAAGACCAAACAGTGGAAACGCGGAAGAAAACCCGGAATCCCGGAACCCGGAATTCCGGGTTTTCTTCCGCGTTTCCACTGTTTGGTCTTCGGAAGGACCGGTGCTGGTATATATATATATATATATATATATATATATATATATATATATATATATATATATATATATAGACTATTAAGTATTATCGACCGTACTGTATAAGTAAAAATTAATCATTAACGGGTGAGCAGTCTGTCAAGTAAAAATAAAACTCCTTTATTCCACTCTATATTTCATAACGGATTAGTTACTTCATCAGGAGTGTAATCCAGAGTTAAAATTTAGCAAAGAACGGCACAAAACATGTTAAAATTTGTCAAATTCAAAACATCAAATCAATATGTTGCTAGTTTGTCGTCAACCTCTTAAAAACAAATATATATAAAAATTATTTTTATATATATTTGTTTCCCACCATGAAAACGTGGCTCGGGGGAAAAAGATTCAGCTCAAACGAGGAGGTTATCGTCGAGACAGAAGTGATTACGTTGAAAAATAAATAAAAAATTTGTGAAAAACTTGCGTCTTCTTTCCTAACACGGGTATTTATTGATCCACCCTCGTATATATATATATATATATATATATATATATATATATATATATATATATATATATATATATATATATATATATCAAAAACCCTTTTATCCTAAAGAGTGTCTGGTGAGTGCAGTCTAATCTAAATTATGCACAAAATTTCTCCATAATCTTCTTTTACTGGCCAGTGTTTTTGCTTCTTTCCAGCTCTTTCCCCTCTTCTGGATGCTATTTCCAATGACATCCTCCCATACTTGTCGCGGTCTTCCTCTTTTGCTTTTGTACTGGACTTTGGCTTCATATATTAGCTTTACTAGTCTAATATCGGCCATTCGTTGTAAATGCCCGTGGGGGCATTTACAGTCCGTTCTCTAATAATAATAGACAAAAAAGCAAAATCCAAGCTGCAGAAATGAGATATTTTAGGAGAGTGAGAGGCGTAGCTAGAAAGGATAAAATGAGAAATTCACAAATACGAGAGGAACAAGAGATACAACCGATAATGGACTTTATTATAAATACTCTCGTATTTGTGAATTTCTCATTTTATCCTTTCTAGCTACGCCTCTCACTCTCCTAAAATATCTCATTTCTGCAGCCTGGATTTTGCTTTTTTGTCTATTATTATTAGAGAACGGACACGCTTACCACCCAGTGCAGTACTGACGAAAGGCTGTATTTCTAAAATATTTAATTTCATTTATATAATTGGAAAACGAACGGGTGGTGATCTATAAAATTACGAAATACATACATATTTATTTGTTGAAAAGTTGTATTTATAAAGTTTTTAATTTTATTTATATAATTGGAAAACAAACGGGTAGTGATCTATAAAATTACGAAATACATCATGTCATGGATTTTTCGTTGGACAAGAAAGGAAAATGATTGAACGATATTAAAATTTTTATATAGTACATTTATTAAAATTATCTATTTCAATTTTTATGTTTATTTATTTCAGACAGGGATCGTTATAAATATATTTTATTTTATAAGTGATAAAGGTTATTATGTTTGAAATTTTGATCCATCCTCGTACATTTAGGTTGATCAGAGGATTGAAGTTGCCGCTTTCCCGGATATTGTATTATTATAAAAATGTGTATTGTCTGTATATATTTTGATTTTATAGTTGGTAGGGATATTCCAGGCGGATGTTAAAAATTTCATTTTTGTTAGAGATATCTTGACGTTTGAAGTGATCGGATTATTAAAGGATAAAATACTCAATTTTATTCTTTGTTTTATAAAATCGGGTTGTATTTTGTTTATGCATTTGTGTGAGGTGCATGTAAATCTTAATTCGATTTTTGCGACTGTTTTGGTGATTATAAGATGTTCTTATAAATAAGATATCTCTCACGCAGTTTTTATTAATGGTGCATAGATCTATGTAAGTTCGATAAAAATATTTTATTTATATATTTTATATTGCGATTATTATCATTATTATAATTTCATGTATTTCTTGTAATAATTTATATATTTGAAGGTAGTATATGGGTATTAGAGAAAATTGTCATGTTTTTTGTAAGGGGAGTTTTTTCTTAAAATAATATTCTAGAACGTTTTGAATTCAAGGTTGGAGTTTTCTTTATTGTGGGTTGACCTTGTTGTGTTATTTTTGCGCACGACTAAAATTCAATTTTCGCGGATTTTGAAAACTTGGTTGTTTTTGACATTTGATTGTAGGGGTTAAAGTAGAGGTCAAACTTGACAAATTTCACTAGTATTTATTAGTTTTAATTTTGTTCGAGTGTCACAAGGGGTTTTTCTCTGTGTGCGAGTCATTATTCACAAAGAGTGTTTCCCCATTGCTACTGTTAATGATGCTTTAGCACCCTATACACTCGGTAGAGGGATTTTTTTTTATTTTTTTTAATAAAATTTTCCAAATCAACTAATTAAGATCTTTTATTGACATTCTTTGTTTTATTTTCAAATTAAAAAAACTTGGACCTATTCCGCAAGGAACGATTCATGAGATGGGAGTTCGTGGATTTTACTAGACTGAATAGCCGGCAAGATAAGCTGTAGTGTGAATTAAAATTAATAAGCAATTTCAAAGCAAATTCCACTGCAATATGTATTTGTTGAAAAGTTGTATTTTTAAAGTTTTTAATTTTATTTCTATAATTGGAACATTTTTATTTGTTCATTTTGTCGTTCAAGTTGAGTAAAGGAGTATTAATATTGACTAGCAATAGTTTCTCAAGGTTTTCTTCTGTCAATTTTGTTCTCTTTGAAGTAAGTACATCCTTATAAATAGAAAACGTCCTTTCTACATCGCAACTGGTTATAGGTGCATACTGGAAATATTCTTTTATTTCTTCATATTTAGCCGTTAGATTTTGTGGAATTGTCTCCATACATAATTGCTGCAATGTAATTAAATCTGGATTTCTATTAAGAATTGCTTCAAACTTTTGCCGAAGGCCACATCCGAAGTCACTTGGAATACTTTTCAAATTATTAACAGCCACATCTAATGTGGTTAATCCGTCATTTAATTTGAGATTTAGATTTTCAAAATAAGTGATTAGTTTTAACAATTTTCCAAAGTGTTCGTGAAGAAAGTACAACTGATTTTTTAAATTTGGGATTTGTGTGAGCTCCTTGCACTCACCAATACTTCTAGCATCCTCCTTTAGCAGTGTTACGAAATGTTTTAGACTATCGAAATTCTCAGCATAATAACTAGTAGCTCCCAGCCATGTTCCCCATCTAGTTATTACTGGAGTGCGAGGCAGTGACAGAGATGGAAATTTTTCCCTGAAAAGAGCTACTCTCAATGGTGCTTTTCTGAAAACTTTTTTAAAAGCTGATACAAGTCTATCAACTTCCGGAAAGTGTCTCCGATATATTCACAGATTCTGTGGAGAGCATGTGCTACACAAGTAATATGCAGCATATTAGGATATGTTTTCTTCAATAGTCTGCCTGTTTTTAACATATACGCAGCACTATCACTGACAAATAAAAGTATTTTTTCTTTGTACGTGGCGTCCGAATGAAGCATTTTTTGCATATTCTCCTTAATGGTTTCAGCAACTGTTTCCGCATCAACTCTATTTATAACACTTGTTGCTATTACATATGAGTTATAGGGAATAGTTGGATGTAGTACACCAGCTACAACATTTACCACACACCGTCCTAACATATCCACCGTTTCGTCGGCGCTTAACCATATGTATTGATTTAAGAGATGGCTTCTAATGCGTTCTACTGTTCTCGTATAGCACCTAGAAACATAATATTTGCGTAAAGTTGATTCAGGAACATTTCGACCAGTATATTTTTGAAGAAATATTTTTAAAGTGGGAATGCTAAGTTTATTTAATGGAATATTAGCCGCCATAAAAGTTTTACAGAGTTCAGATGTGTTTGCAATCCTAAGTGACGAATTTTTGACTCCTCCGCCCTGCCTTAACCCATCTTGAGATACAAATCCCTGGGATCTCATATTCCGCCTTATTATATAATTTATGTTGTTCTGATATAAGTGTTGGATATTTCATATTATTTTTTTGTTGACTCCCCTTTTCTCAAGAGCTTTCCATATTTCATATCTTGGTACTCTATAAAAGGCTTTTTCTAAATCAATAAATGCGAAATATGCCTTTTTCCCTTGTTGCAATCTTTTATTAACTATTTGTTTTAGTGTAAATATATGATCTTGCGTGCTCCTTCCGGGTCTGAATCCACTTTGCGATTCCGATTAGTGATGGTTCGATTAACGGTCTTAGCCTATTGTTAATTAACTGCTCATATATTTTGACCGCTGTGCTTAGTAACGTTATAGCTGTGTAGTTATTACAATCTCAAATATTACATATAAAAATCATTTATGCTAGAAGAATTAATTTTAAGAAGATAATTCCTCACTCGGTTTTTAAATAGGCCGATGGTTCTTAAATTTCTAATATCATTCGGGAGATTATTGAAGAACTTACATCCATTCTGATAAGTCCCTTTTTGAAACATTGCATTTTTATGAGGTGGCGGTAATAAATAATCGGTTATGCGAGTATTATACTCATGACTAATATTATAGTTCATAAATTCTGACTTGTATTTGTATACAAAGCAAGAAAAATCATTGATATACAAATCATAAAAAGTAAACAAAGAGTTACTTTTGAAAACATCTCTGCACTAATCACTATATCCCATGCCGAACCTTATTAACTTTACTGCACATTTTTTCATTGAAAATGCCGGCTGTGCCCCAGTCAATATGCCCCAGTGGATAATTCCGTAGCGCATACAAGACCAAATTACTGAGGTAAAATGCTTTCACAACCTACCTGGAGATTGCACATTTTCTGTAAGTTTCTTATAATGTTAATGGCCAATAAATTTCTTCTTTTCACCATTAATAACTAATTGATTTTCCGCATCCAATTATTAGTGGTATCCATAATATTTCTAATTTTGTCCACCAGTGCATCAGAACGTGATGCGCTAAATGCTATACTTATATCATCCGCGTATAGTACAACCACCTCATTTGGAGGTAAGTCATTATTATAGCGGGAGAACAAGGTGGATCCCACGACAGAGCCCTGGGATACACCAGTAATTACTTCCTTAGTACTCGAGTATGTATTACCGAGAAAGACTGCTTTCTTTCACAAAGATACGATTGAAACCATTTTAATGCTACACCGTTGATTTCATCGTGTTGCAATTTATGTAAAAGTATTCTGTGATTAACAAGGTCAAACGCTTTAGATAAATCAATAAATACGACCAAAACCTCGTGATAGCGATGGGCCAGTCTGCGCATATTGTATTAGAGTGGGTGGAGATATGCGATAGCCGGTTTACAGTATCGTACAAAAGTTACAGTATTTTTATAACTCGGTTTTGCTACAATCAATAACCTTCCTTAACACTTTATTCAGGCTTAGGACTGACAGAACTATTCTGGCGTATTTATAACTTGGAAATTGTTTCCTTTGTCATAATTTAATTTAATCTTCGAATTACCGATAATTACTCGTCACATTAAAAGGTGCTTATGGTAATTGTCTATTTATTTTTTAATACAAATTCTTTCATTAAGTAATGAAGCAACGTCAATTCATGGATACAAACTATCAATAAACAAGTTTATAATAAAACTTTCCCATATTAGCCAAAATTACTTGAACTGTAAGCATTACTGGAAAATAAATATATAATAATAACATATTAATAATACGATTAAAGTGTAATTGAGGAATCGATACGTTAATTAACGTTTAATTAATTTAAAAATGAAATTTGAAACTGCACAGTTACGTTATATTTTAAAAACTAAATAAAATAGTCTGGAAAAATAGTGAATAGTTAATAAATAGTCGTTCATAAACACACCGATTCCCCAATAACGCTCTAACCCTTACGAAGTACGGTCGATACTCCTACAAATTATAATAAAATTGTATATAATGAACAAAAAAACTAAATATTGTTTAACTATTCGCAGTCAGAAGAAAATTCATCACTATCGTCACTTGAACTATGGCCACTAGAATCATCCCCCAAGTTGATTATAAACTCATCAACAACGGCATCAATATTTCCCTCGCGCTCAAGGAATTCTTCCTCACACTTTCTAGCGTGAGCACAACGTTTCGCCCATTCTACCACAGGAAAATCTCTGAAAAATTCTTCGCACAATTCTTTAACGTGGGCTAGTCGAAAACGCACATTATTTTTCGCCACGTATTCTTTCAAGCTTGCCCACACTAGTTCGATAGGGTTTAAATCTGGGTGGTAAGGGGGTAATCGTAGAACAGTATGCTGGTGTTGTAGTAAAATGTCATCAATAACGTACGTTTTGTAAGGTGGTTTGTTCAATAGAACTAAACGATACAACTCGCTTTTGAGTAAAGTATTTTCAAAGGGTATGCCTTTTCTCTGTAGCCAGTCCTTAATTTCCTGCTTTGTGGACGCAGTAGTGGGGCACTTGTCTTTCTGCACGTTGTGATATGGTGCGTTGTCTATAACTAATACAGTTCGCGGTGGTAAATTTGGTATAAGCTTCTCCTGCAACCACTTAGCATAGTTTACAAAATTCATTTCGGAATGATAATCCCCTGTCTTGGTGCTGGATTGGAATATAAGAGTTGCATTAGGGATAAAACCGTTCTCGTTACCAGCGTTCACTATTATCATCCTCTGTCCTTTTCCTATAGGTTCCTTTAACCCCTCAGAGGAAGTATTCTCGTTCCAACTTTTGACTGTTGTATGCGAGGCATGGATGTACGTTTCGTCCATATAAACGATAGGTCTTCCCTCTTGGCGAAACCTTCTGATGTCTCGCAAATAATTTGTTCTCTGGAACCTAATTTCCTGGCGCTCCATCAACACTTTTCTGTTGGATTGTGTTTTCCTCCACCGAAAACCAATACCCTGCACAATTTTACGCAAACTCTCCCGACCTCCGTTAAAGCCGCTCACATCTTTGAACTTGGGTAAAATACTTTTCAGTGTAGGCACAGTCCTCTCAGTTACATGAAAATTTAAAATCTCGCGTTTCAGAATCGCCTTATCGGCGTCGTCAATCCCAGTTATTCGCTTAGGAGTATTTATGTGCTTCCTTGGAGAACGATATCTATGACATTCACCACTGTCTATTTTCTTTTTTTCACTGACAATTCTATAAATTGTCGCCATTGACACTCCCGTAGCCTTCGCAGCTTCCGATCTTATAGTCGAGACATTTTCTTCTGGAAAACGCTCACTTAAATAGCTAATAACATTAGCAACAATTTCACGACTTTGTGCATTAATGGCACGTCCGCCTAAATGAATAGATGTGCATTTTGATCGGCAGTATACTTTTATTGCACTAAACCTACACTTATACATACATACACGTACTTACAATATGGCACTGAGCTGTTATTAGTGAGCAACCAATATCAGACCGGCAATTAGGCTTATCTAGCTTTACGCCCGCCCCTTTTATCAGCGCGCCAATACGATGCGAGCAGCTCTATACGTTTTGCTACCGCGCAACTATCACGAGGTTTTGGTCGTGGTGTAATTCAATGCAATACTTACCCCTATCCACGGTGCTATAAATTTGCTTTAGAAAATTGTAAATTGCTGACTCAGTACATTTATTAGATCTGAAACCATGCTGATTTGAATATAGTAAGTTGAATTTAGGTAAGTAGTTCATCAACTTTTATTCATGATTGATTCATATATCTTAGCAAATACATACTTTGTACACTAATTGGGCGGTAATTTTTTAAATCATTGCGACAACTTGTTTAAATAAGGGTTTCACAACTGATATTTTTAATTTGAGAGGGAAGAAGATGCCATTTTGAAATAAATAATTAATCAAGAACGTTAAAACTGGAAGAATGGACGGTAAAGGTATTTAACAATGAAAGATGTTATATTATCGTAATCGTTTTTATAGCAAATTTCAACATCTTCTTCAACAATATGTGATAAAAAAAGATGAGTTTACAGGTAGTATCTGTTTAAGTTTTCTAATTTGACTGAGATCTTTAGTGTGTTTATTGTTCCCTGCAAAATTATTTTGTTCAAGTTTTACTGGGTATAAATACAAAATACTCATTAAATTCATCGCAAAGTTTTAGTGTATTCTTTTGATTATCGGGCAACCTCAAACTTTTCGTGGACCCTAAACAGTTTGTATTATTACGGATGACGGACCATACTGCTTTAAATTTGTTCGAAGCAGAGGTAGGTAACAACTACATCATTACTTTCTCGTCTAGTCTTTTGCAAGAAATTTTTGTAGAACGTTTCATAATTTTTGAACTCACTTAAAAATATGAAATATAAAATTCAAAACTATGTAATGTAAAGATAAAAAAATCAGAAACGTAAATAAAATCTTATTCAATTTAAACCGAAAATTTACCGGTACTCAGAACATATACTTTTTATAATTACAGAAATAATTTCGCCGCTTCTTTCATTTCAAATAATTAAATATTTTTTTGTAAACTTTCTACGCGCTTAAATCTAATTTAGATAAATACTACTTTCTATATTTTTTTTGGCTTCATAATGTAATTAAAAAATTCGCATTGATTGCCTTGATATAACTCAGTATATATCACTTTCAATTTTCATTATAATCGCGTCGTCATGTTTGCCTTATTTTGATAATATACCCTGAAGCATTTATACATAATAGATCATCAATCACTTTTAACCTCTTGAGAAAGCTATATATGTAAGAATTTATCTGCACAGGCTATTATGTTAATTATACCTGAACAAACGCAAGGCGTTTTTTTAATTAAAATTGACGGTAGTGTATTGAGTAATTTGATAAAATATTAAAGTTCGTTTTTTATTTTTTTGTAATAATTTAATAATCTCGATTTTTTTTGCGAACGTAAATACCTTAGTTTTTAATTAATTAAATTATTTTTTTGAAGGTTTTGCTAATAACGTCGTGACATGCCATTTTTGATTACTGAAAAGTTTTATAAATTTACAGTTAGGAAAAATAATTATTCTAGTAAATATTCGGTATCGTGGGACTTGCGGTCATGGGACTTGCGGTCAAGTAGATTTTTAATTACATGCAGTGGGACTTGCGGTCAATTTTATTTTCGCAGTGGGACTTGCGGTCACTTCATTGTATATGCACGTATAAATAATGATATACATTTGCACAATTATTATATAGTAGCAAAAAGTGAAAAGTACAACTTTCCTTCATTCTTTGTAATGTAATAACAAAAAATTAATAGGTAAATTATGGTAAACACAAATGAACAAATGAGAAAAGAAAAGAAAAAAGATATCTTCAAATCGGATGAAATTGTAATCGCCCAGAAATTCTAATTATAACACTCAATTTCAATGTTAGGACAAGTTAGGTATAATTTGTAAATATTATCTATGTATATAGTAGTAAATAGTATAGTTTTCGTATGACAACGGCCAAAAACGTCAACTTTTAAACACGCCAGTATTCAACTGCCAGTCCTAAGCCTGGATTAAAGTGTGAAGGAAAGTTGTATTTTTCACTTTTTGCTACTATATAATAATTATGAAAATGTATATCATTATTTATACGTGCATATACAATCTGACCGCAAGTCCCACTGCGAAAATAAAATTGACCGCAAGTCCCACTGCATGTAATTAAAAATCTACTTGACCGCAAGTCCCACGACCGCAAGTCCCACTGACTCAAATATTCAAACCCTTTTATAAATTCATATACTATCCTTTGTCTAATATATGTAATAGGGTTCTTATTATTTACTTCACAAACTGCCTCTTAATACTATTCCCTTTATACAAAATTTCTCTTTATGGTCAAGGAAAGGAGACAAGTTTGCTTGTTGCAGTATTACAAAATGAAAGGATGAATATTCATTGAAACTTAATTACGTAGATGTGCGCCGCAAAGCTATTAATTTAAACAGTCGAATCGTTAATGGCATTTTGGTGATTTATATCTACTCTATTAAGCAACGAGATTCTGTATTCTATAGAATTCTAGACAATTAATTTCACAAATTATGCATACACACATAAAACATAATTACAGCGTTTTAAATACAATTTAACAAACTATTAGAATTGCTTTCCTACATAGTACGAGAAATGTTTCCAAACTTCTAGATACTATACCGGGTATCCTTGAAAAAAAAGACATCGTATGAAAAATGGAAAGATTCAATTATATACAATATATACATAAAATATTTTTAATAATATAAACCCCCTGAAAATTGTATTACGTGAGCCTATGAATTCAAAATATTCTGAAAGTATTACCTCTATTGGAGTTGCAGACACATATACACCACAGCGTATGTTTACATAATTAACAGCTGTTGATCTTATAAAACTAACTATTACATTGGTGTGTGCTACCGAACAAAATCAGCTGTTTATCCATTCAAGTGAACTATTAAAAAAATTGAAGAATGTGTATTCCGTGTATTACCTAAATGTTTTTTTTTTGTTACTTCTCGAATGGATTTAGAATGTCTATAAAAAAATACCGCTATTGAATGAAATGTTTATATAAACTCGAAGATAACATTGTGTAGACAGCTTTGTATGCTAAGAGTTCGATAAATTTTTTAAAGAACATGTATCAAAAGATGTAAACTCTACGGGCATTTAACGTCCGATGTGGGAGCGATCTATCTTTAATCGAAGACGTAAATGTGAATTGTATCGAACGTATGTAGCGATCGAGAACGGAATGAAACATAAAGCGAGATGCACAATAATAAATTTATTATTTTTGTTACTATATGTCAACTTAAGATACGAGGGAGATCCCAGAATGATCTGGCCTGGCATGATTGGATAAGACGACACGTATCACCCTACTACCCCACTCCTTGTATACCCCACCAGCAAGTTAGATAAAACTGCAACCTACAGTGTATGAATGACAATTAAATAGGACGTGTCACACCTTTTTGAACAATATCAAAAGTTCAATACCAAAGTGTGATTAAATTTATGTTCAAAGAAGGTCATTCAGTCAGAAATTAAAAGGCGTTTAGAAGGCGTATAAGGTGATGCTTCTCCTTCTTATAGTACAATAAAGAACTGGGTAAAAGAGTTTCGTTTTGGACGGGAAACCGTGAAAAATGTTGGACATGAAGGTCGACCGATTGAAACACTCACAGCAGAAACGATTAGTCTTATTAAGAAGGAAGTGTTAAAAATGAGGTAAATTGCCGCAAGGTTGGAGCTTTCGAAAAGTAGCCAACACCGTTATTTGTAAGATCATGGAATCAATGGAGTGGCGATTCAACAGGGAGGCACTCGCAAAAGTGCAACAATCTACCCGAAAGATCGTGTGCACAATTTTTTGGGATGCACAAGGAATCTTGCTGATGGATTTTAAAGATCCTAACACTACTGCAAACGGCGCTTATTATGCATCACTTCTACACAAATTGAGAGACTGCATTAAATAAACGCGCCGAGGAAAATTACGACGAGGAGTTTTGTTATTCCACGAGAATGCTCCTGTCCAGACGGTAGATGTTGCCAAGGTTGAATCTTCACTGAGCTAGAACATCCGCCATATTGACCCGACATGGACCCAAGCGACTGTCCGTCGAATCGTTTTCGAATCTAAAAAAAATCTTCATGGGGCAAAATTTTCTAGCGATAATGAGCTGCAAGCCGCTCTGTTAGATCATTTTGAAGAGAAAGAAAAAGATTATTTTTATGAAAGTATAGAACTGTTAAATTCATAGACGTTACAAGTGTCTTGCAATAAAGGCTGATTATCAGAGACCGGACACATCAGGTTGAAATAACGTCGCCATTGCGACGGACGATATAAATAGTCTACAACAGCTGTAAGTACATCATGCAGTTATTGAATGCACTATTGATCTGGCTAGCGCGAACATCTGTTTTCATCGAAAATTATGACGTTTTTTGTTGGATATTTACAGTTAAATTTCGGTTTTCATGGGTGTAGATAGAAGCGTGTGGAGTTTGAATAATTTAGTCTATTTACATTATATATATATATATAGTAAGATAAATAAAGCGCTGCGAGTTAGTTTCTTGTTTTCATAGTTTTAACTGTTAATTACATCGTAATTTTTGTGATAGATCCTGTTTAATATCGTTATTTCAATTATATATTCAATTATTTCGACGTAAGTGTGCATTTAATTTCGTTCAGTTCAATAACTTACGCATGCATTTTAAGTTTTCATTTATTTAGATCTAGAGCATTGTTTAAGTTACCTTTTTCAGATATGATATAGAAGAACGTCGAGAACGGCAACGTAAAACAATGGCGAGTTGAATTGACGGTCATACTGATTGTATGTCCATTGTCAGTGATTCCGAAATTTATTGTAAAATATTACATGAAATCGCACGTACAACGTCACTTAGCATCGCAAACACAACCGTTGGCATTTGACAATTTTAACGAAGAACTCTGTGAAACTTTTATGGCGGCTAATATTCAAATCAGTACCTCTGGATAAGTGCCGACAAAACTGTCGACATATTAGGACGCTGTGTGGTAAATGTTGTAGCTGGTGTACTACATCCAACTATTCCATATAACGCATATGTAATAGCAACAAAAGTTATAAAAAAACAGTTGATGCGGAAACAGTTGCTAAAACCATTAACGAGAATATTCAAAAAAAAGTATTTTTATTTGTAAGTGACAGTACTGCATATATGTTAAAAACAGGCAGACTATTAAAGGAAACATATCCTAATATGCCGCATATTACTTATGTAGCACATACTCTCCACAGTATCTGTGAATATATCAGAGACACCTTTCCAGAAGTTGATAGACTTGTATCCGCTTTTAAAAAAGTTTTCAGAAAAGTACCATTGAGAGTAGCTCTTTACAGGCAAAAACTGCCATCTTAGTCACCGCCTCCCTCTCCAGTAATAACTAGATGAGGGACATGGTTGGAAGTTACTAGTTTTTATGCAGAGAATTTCGATAGTTTACAAAATTTCGTTACATGTTTAAATGACGCTGCTCGGAGTATTTCTTAGTGCAAGGAACTATCACAAATTCCACATTTACAAAATAAGTTGTACTATCTTCAGGAATACTTTGGAAGCTTGCCAAAACTAATCACTTATTTTGAAAATCTAAATCTCAAATTAAATGATGGTTTACGGCAATAGATGTGGCTCTTAATAATTTGAAAAGTATTCCAAGTGACTTCGGATGTGGCCTTCGGCAAAAGTTAGACGCAGTGTTTAATAGAAATCCAGATTTAATAACATTGCGGCAATTGTGTATGGGGACAATGCCACAACATCTAACTGCAAAATACGCGGAAATAAAAGAATATTTCAAGTATACCTATAACCAGTTGCGATGTAGAAAGGACGTTTTCTATTTACAAGGATATCTTTCATTCAAAGAGAACAAATTTTACAGAAGAGAACCTTGAGAATGTTTTGCTAGTAAATATTAATACTCCTTTACTCAACTTGAACTACAAAATGAACAAATAAAAATGTATTTCGTATTTTGTGCCCGTATATATACCCGTTTTATTATTATAAGTATAATTATATAAATAAAATTAAAAACTTTAAAAATACAAATGTTCAATAGTACGCTCGTGGACGATGAGTCATCAACCTCTCGTGTCCGGTCTCTAGTGATTATATAGAAAAGTAGTACCTATTTCAGTAAAATTTTCTTTTCCGAACTCGGTTAGGCCAGGTCATTCTGGGACCGCCCTAGTATATCTTTTATAACATAGTCCATCACACAATGGGCTAACAAAAGTTTTTTAAAAAATAGCTTTGTCATTTTTTTCTCTTATGAAAGGGAATTTTGGGTATATATCCTATATAATTTTTCCATTTTCTTTTTGTTTCAAGGGCACCCAGCATTATAATTTCTTTATTTCACTAATTTTCGTACACATATACTATGTTATAATTTTTCAATATAACTTACATTTAACACGTTCTCAGAACGTTTTGTTATACGGACGCTATTCGTGTTGTCTGCAATAACGTGAAAATTTTATCTCAGTCACAAAATGGAATTAACTTTTGGCAATGAAGGAGTATATAAAACCATTCATCCAACCAAATCAATGCATCCATGGGCATTAGTATGACAAGAATACATAATATATTACATTAACAACACAAGTATACACGGTTTTGGATCTAAGCAACCAAAAGCTGTTTCTATGGTTATTTTGGGCGCTGAATCCGAATCTGCACTCCGTTTTTTTATTTTGGTTCTAGTTTTCGAGATATTAAATAAACACAATTTTTACAATTTTTGACAATTAATCTCCATTTTATTCATTAAAAAGTGTTAAATTAGAAATGAAGAGCAGTCGAACTGAGTCGCCTGTACTGTTTGGGATCTGTTTCACGCATTAAAGTCCAACAGTAGTCGCTCATCATGCCCTCGTCCCAAAATCCTTGGTATCGTTTTTCGATTTTCGCCAAATCTTGGTGTAGTCGCTCTGCTTGCTCGTCGATTGTATCACCCAAGTTGTCAGGAAAAAATTCGAGATGGGAATGCAGAAAATGTATTTTGAGAGACATTCGAGCTCCAATCTTGCAATAATTTTGCAACAAACTGTCGATTATCTGCTTGAAATCCGGGGATTTGCGGTTACCGAGAAAGTTGTGAACAATATCTTGAAATGATACCCATGCTGCTGCTTCATTGGGCGTTAAACATTTTGTAAAGTTTCTGTCGGCCATTAATTTTCGAATATCAGGTCCGACAAATATTCCCTCTTTGATTTTGGCGTACTACAACTTGGGAAATAACTTGGTCAAGTACTCAAAAGCCGGTCCTTCACAGTCGAGCGCTTTGACAAAGTTTTTGATAAGGCCAAGCTTTATGTGGGGAGGTGGCAAGAAAATGTTCTGTGGGTTCACAAGTGGTATAGAAGAGACGTTTTGTTTTCCTGGTTCATAATTAGTACGGCTTGGCCAATCTTTTTTCACATAATGTTTGTCAGTTGCACGGCTATCCCACAGACACAAAAAACAGCAAAATTTGGTAAAACCAGATTGCATCCCCATCAAGAGACCAATAACCTGTAGGAATAGTATATAAATCATTTATTCTTTAAAATTGAATTGAAATTTATTTTCAAACCTTCAAATCGCCACAAATTTTCCATTGATGCTCTTTATATTTTATCTTGGTAAAAATTTTACATATTGTATCGTAGCATTCCTTCGTTTGTACTGCATGAGCAATCGGAATTGATGGTTTTATATTTCCATTGTGTATCAGAGCAGCTTTCAGGCTGTATTTTGAACCATCTATGAACAAACGCCATTCATTTACATCGTATGGTGTATTCATCGCATCAAACAAACCGTTGATGTCATAGCAGAAGCATATATTCTCCTCTTTTCTTGAAAAACGGTAAAAGCGCCTCATTTCTGGTTCTATATACAGTGACTTTTGTTTGAGTGTCAAGATATTTCCACTCCTGCATCCGCGATGCGAGCAATTCTGATTTTTGTTTCGATAAATTCAAATCACGAACCAAATCATTGAGTTCACTTTGCGAAGCTAAATGTTTTTCCTCCATGTTAAAATCGCTTCCACTGTTCGTCGGTGATGAACTACAAGTTTCCATGTAATTTGCACTCGTACCTGGACAAATTGGCAAAGGATCATTGCTCGCACGGGGAACTGGCTTAGACACTGATGATACTTCAGGATATTTATATTTTGATAGTTTTTTTGCATTTACACCGACGACATTCATCAAGCAAAAGTAACAATCATCTACATGATGTTTCGGCTCTCTCCATAACATTGGCAATGAAAATGAAAAACATACTTTTTTACCGCGTGACCACTTGTATAATATTGTGCTACACGCGTTACAAAACAATTTCGGTACCCACGGCTTGTGAGTGCTTGATACAGAGAAACCAAAATAATAAAAATATGCATTTCTGATCACATTAGTAATAACTTTGCCACTTTTTCTGATCATATAACATCCGCAAACATAACAAAAACACTTTGAATCAACTTTACAATTCTGTCTTTGCATTTTCACACGTTTTGGATTAAAAAAAAAACTTTAAAAATACAAATTAAATAATGTTTCTAGCGACGCCAACAGCTGACTGTCATTATGATAGCGCAGTGCTGCCAAAATGCGCGAACTCACAAAGTAGAACCAACTTTGAAAAACGAAACCCGGATTTGAATTCAGCACCTCAAATAACGTCAAGATTTGTTCTCATCTGCTCTGATCCAAAAGTTGACCGGAATTTGTAAACTTGTGCAATTAGCCGTGGAACAGATATGTTTGCTTTGAATCGCGCGTAATTTGACAATCCTCAAAAAAGGCTCGCGTCGATAGGTGCGAAAAAATACTAAAAAAAAATACAATGATGATGCGTATAACATCTACGCAAGTGAGGAATCTTGGATCAACACTCAACTCCGAATGGTACTTAACCATTTGTTTGCCAAATGTCTTCGGGAAAATAAGAAAAAAACAACTAGCGATGCAAGATCATTCTTCACCATGACAATGCGAGCTCTCACACGTAGGAATAAACAACTCAATAATTAACCCATCATTAACCCCGATTTGTCACTCAATGATATCTTTTTGTTCCCGTGCGCGAAGCGTAAACTACGTGGTCAACGATTTTCAACTCCAGAAGAAGCGGTTGATTCGTTCAAAATGCATCTTCTGGAGAAAATTCTATCGAAATGAAAAAAGTATGCAAAAATGCATATTTTTGTTTGTTATTCCAGATACATAAATATCAACCCTGGCACACACTTGCCACTGCAAAATAATTTTTCTTTACCAACTCTTTGAAAGCCTCTTTTATCCACTGGTTTACAACTCTTTTTACGACATTAAATAAACAGTTCATCAGAAACTTTTATCATTTCACAAGCTGCTTGTAAATTATCATCTTGCTATAGTAATGGTTACTTTTAAAATTTCATATGTCTATTTTTGATGAACACTTAATACAATGGTCCTGACAAAAGGTTGGAATAATATTCTACGTTTATTGTACTTTCCTTTAATAGATAGTTGACCAAGTTTATCCTCTCGCAATCCCAAAACACATTAATCGTTACATTACGACCAAATGGAACTCAAGGTGCTTTAAGCGAATGTATCTTTCTTTAACCCATTCCTTTTTGATTGATTGATTGAATTTTTTTTGTTGCTTAAATTATGATTTTGTGTTTTCCTTCTCGTTTTAGATAAATACGGACAGTCACATATCTTAAGTAATGATAACTCATACCCTACCAATGCTCCTGTAATTGGAGTTGGGCAAGAGAGATACTAAGGTATCATTTATTGTTATTATTATTAAAATAAGTTGGCATAACGATCTAACAGTTTCTTCTCTGGTTCCAATAGCCGAGGTACTCAACGAAACATTGTTCACTTCAAATTGATCGTGCATTACTTCTTAATTTTGCAGATTCGTCAAATATTTCATGTAATCACGAATATTTTAACTGGTATTCAACGAAATGGGGATTCATTCCATTGAAAGTAAATAACGTCTATTTAAAAATTTACAGCATCTTCCACAATAGCTAAATTCCCCCGTAAATAACTAAATGTGCATAATTAAATAATTAATTTTTAATACCAATTACAAAAAGTAAAGAAAATCAACGAGCTGAGTGCTCATGTTTCACATATTCTTACAATTAATTAAAGAATAAAAGGATCGTTTGCGATAAAAGTATAACTGGTGATGAAAAATGGATAATCTACGACAATATTTTACGCAAAAGGCAATAGATTGAGTAGGATAACTTTCCAAAGCCGACCCCAAAAACAGCTTCTCTAATTCCAAGCATTGGCTTTTGTAAAGCACATTTGTGGGATTTAAAATTTTTAAACCCCAATGAAACATAACGTGTGTTCATTTGAAAAGTCAATCTAGGTTACTTTGAAATTTGGATAGAATAAGACGCTAATATATTAGTATGCGTTTGTTGTTCCGTAAACGTAAATCCAAATGACAAGATTTGATAATGTCAATCACATTTGTTATTTATTTGTATGTATGAAACTGTCAAAATATACGACTTCGTAGGTTAAGTAGTAAATTTTAATTTACGACATACTTCAAAATGTTCTCAGTAAATCACATGCTACTAGATTGACTTTTGAAATGAACACCCGTTATATAACGTGAAATTTCATCAAAGTTTGATCGAAAAGTGTCCTGCATTGGTCAATAGGAAAATTATTGTTCTCCATCATGAGAACGCATGACCACATTTATAGCAAGAGTAGAAAAAGTTTTAGAATTTGGTTGGTCTCTTCTACAACAACCGCCATATTTACCTAACCTTGCATCTTATTACGTTTTTCGATAAATTGATGGGGAACAATATAAAAGTTTTTTGAAATCTTGTTTACATCAAATTCAGCTGCATTCTAATGTATGAATCTAACTGCAAATGTATAACAAATTGGGATATAATTATTGTTTGGTAAATAAAGTTCCTCTACTACTGGTAAACCGGAAATTAGTTATGTATGAGTCAATCTCTCAATCCAATAGTTTTCAATGTTTTTCAAAACATATACAAACATACAATCGTTTGCGAAGTTTCTTGGTATAGATATGTTGTCACACATCCTCCTTTCTACATCCTCAAGCGCCTCTCCTAAACGATGGAGGAGGACAGCAATAGTATCCGTACATAAACAAGGTACATTATTATTAAATTACAAATCAATTTCGACATTATCTGTTGCAAAGATGTATGAAAGGGTTCTGTGTTGTAATGTTTACAATAGTTATTTGCTCTTTTATCTCACATGACCAAAATGGTGTTATACCTGTATGACCTACTGTATCTAATTTAGCTACAATATCTCAGTTATCTCAGTATATCAGTGAGGTCTTAGACAGGCGAGGACAAGTTCATGCACTTTACACCCATCTGTCAAAAGCATTTGACATGATCGATCGATCATGAAAATTTTTAAATAATCTAAGCTCAAATTAAATAAAACACGTATTACTTTGTTATATCACTATAATATAATATGTGTGACTGCAGTTTCGACCAACTTGGCCATTAACAAACACTGTATTATATTATAGTGATATCACAAAGTAATACATGTTGTATTAAATTATAGAGCATCATAAAGTAACGCCTTACAGTATTAACCTTTCGAAGCTAAGCTCACATGGTCTTGTCCCACTTTCCGTTAATTTTCTTCGAACACACTTACATCAAAGGAAATGTTATGTGACTTATGACAGCTTCGGTTGAACTTGTTCCGTCGCCTGATGTCCCACAAGACTCAAATATGGATCCAATACTTTTTGCTATACGACGGTTGTCTTTTATATTTTGCATATAGAGCTGGAATAAAACAGTAGATTGGTTTATAAAGACTTTATTGTTTCTCGAAGTATTCTCCGCGAACATTAATGCACTCGAACCATTTTTGGAAGCAGTTATTCCACTCGTTTGTTAGTACAGTCAAAATTTCGTTTTTGATAGCATGGACTGGAACCTTTGACCACGCAATCTGTCCTTGATTTTCGGAAAGGTAAAGAAATCGTTGGGACTTAGGTCGGGACTGTACGAAGAATGGTCTAACAATTCGACGTTTTGTTGCATTAAAAATTAAAGTGTCTTGCGAGCTGTTTGCAAACTTGCATTGTCTTGGTGGAGGATGATTCGTCGTTGTGCGTTGATTTCTCGGAGCTCGGCGATGACTTGTTGAAACAAATGGTTGTGTACAATCAGCAGTAACAGTTCTTTGATCTTTTAGAGAAATTCTTGCTACATGACCTGCTTTCAAGACAAATGTCGCGACCATCTTTTTGGAGACACAACGGATGACTTTCGTCGGCTTTTTTTCACCCTGGAACACACAAACAGACGCCTGGCGTTTATTTTCTGGCTCGTATGAGTAAATCCAAGATTCATCATCACTCACGATGTTATACACTTTCTTAACGTTTCCTGCGTTGAAGCTGTATAGAGTTTCTTGACACCAATTCACCGTAGCTTTTTTCTGTTCTTCGGTCAACAGATGTAGTATCAACGGGAAACTAATTTTTTTTTGCACACAATTCTTCATGCAAAATTTTTTAAATTGAGGTCTTTGAAATCCCTAATGATGCCTCAATTTCACAATATGTCACATGTCGATTTTCGTTGATGAGCTTGCGCGCAGCATCGACGTTTTCCTGAGTGACTGCCGTTTTTGGTGCACCTGTTCTTGGAGCGCCGCGAAGACTAATCCGTTCACGTTTGCATTCTCGATACCAACGAGAAATTGTTGACTGATGTGGTACTTCGTTATCGAAAACAGAAACCCACTCGGCGAGGCATCCTTGCTGAGAAAATTGTCTTCGTAAATTATAAAAAATTATTGCCCGAAAATTTTCACGGTTTAATTCCATTTTTCAACTAACTTGTCAACTTTGATAGTGTGTTGTAGCTACGACACTACACATGTCGCACTGAAACTTTGGATTTAGGCCAGCTAAAGATGGTGGTTAATTTTTAGTACTGAGATTCCTAGTATACAAAACATAAAAGACATCCCTAATCTCAAATTAAATGTTGGTAAATGTTGTGCCGTCAGTTTCAATGGCTCTTCGCCGTGTTCCATACTCTTATTACGTAGATGGTTCGCAATCAACATTCTTGGTAGAATGTAAGAATTTGGGAGTATTGTTTTTCTCGAACCTTACCTTCAAATCCCATATAAACAGTATATATACTGAAGTTTTTAAGTCTGTGGGTTTTATGTTTGTGTCTAACAACTGAAGGGATAGAGTTCTCTAGATATCCCTTATATTTCTGGGTAAGTTGGAGTACGCTCCGTTATTTTGATATCTGTTGTACGCATGTATGCTTTCGCATTAAACCGTCTTCATCGAAGATTTCTTAAATTCCATTCGTTCAGAATTGATGGTATCTACCCGAAGAGAGGAATATCTCAAGATATGTTATTAGCCCGTCATAAAACTCTTAAATTGGTCTTTTTTGCTGTGACATATATCTTTCCTGGTACCTGGAATGGATGCCAGATATGCTAACACATTTTGAGTTCCGTTTTCAATTGCAAATTTATGATGCAAGCGCCATTGTATACAGGAGGATGTTTTTGAGGACACTTGTCTCTATTCCAAATGAATGAATGCACGGCTCAGAACTACAGCATATTTCTTTTTAAACAAATTTGTGAATTTAGTTTTTGATGATAGTTTTATATTTTATTTCTTCTGTTAATTTACCTATTTTTATCTATTTTTTATGCTTTAAATTTTATTGTATTATTTGGTTACTATTATTATTACATACGCGCAGAGGGGCGGGCGTATTTTCCTCACCAAAAACCCTTTCCTAGCTGTAAAAGCAAGGGTGCACGATAATCTCACAGGTAATTTCCTCACCAAACGTTAAAGTATCGGTGTATTAGAGAAAGTTAGGTATTCCCGAATTTAATATTAATGACTATGGATTCTGGGAATTAAAAGTGGGAGGTAGATACGTAGTATGTATATATAGTTTCGAAACTGGAATTGAAGTGCCATTTTTAATTGTTGCTCGTGTTAGATTGAGTTTATCTATTAATTTAACCGTATTTTGTGAATATTATAACAAAATGACAACTTCTTTAATTAAAAGCAATCATGGCAAAGATTTATTGGTTTTCGAAAATTTTACGTTTTATAAAACAAAAGTTTTAAAAAGTGAAGAAGTGTTTTGGAGATGTATCCAAACCAAATGTAGTGCTAAGGTGTTTACTATTGGATCTGATCTTACCGTATCCAGAAGTGCTTCGTTTCATAACCATCAACCAAATTAAAAGAAACTGAATAGGAAAATTGTTTCAAACTCTTGTAAGCGGAAAGCAGTAGATGATATAAGTGAAAAACCGTCAAAAATTATACGCAGAACACTTGCGAATAATTTGCCAGCCACAATTACGACGACTGATATTAGTTATATCAGAAAAAACATGTACAACTGTCGCCGAAAAGTGATGCCCAGTGGACTTCCTTCCAATATTCAAGAAGTTCAAGAGGTAGTACAGACGTCTGCGCCCCAAACCAGCAAAAACGAATGTTTTCTGTTTATAAATTGTTTAAAAAGCAATATAATTGTATTTAGTTTTTTTACAGTTCTTTACCATACACGGGTTAACTAATGGCCATTATATTCCCTTATTGTATTGTTTACTGCCTAACAAAAACACTAAGACCTACATGGAACTTTTTTCTTTATTAAAATCCCACATATTTGAAGCATATAACATTGAATTTTATCCAAAAATTATTTATGTAGATTTTGAAAAAGCGATACACAACGGTATTGTGCAAATCTGGCCTAACACTGAAATAAAGGGCTGTAGATTTCACTTACACCAAGCGTGGTTTAGAAAAATTCAGTCACTTGGTTTAACCTCAGAATTTAAAACTAATTCGGAAATAGGCAAGTGGCTGAAACATATATTTGGTCTTACTTATTTAAATCCAAAAGATGTAGAAGATTGTTTTGTTTTTGAATTAATGGCATATAAGCCTCAGAATGCAATTTTAGACAAATTCGCCGATTATTTAGTTGAAACATATGTAGATAGTAATGCAATATTTCCCCCTTATTTCTGGGCGGAAGGAAAAGCTTCAATTTCTCTAGCACAAATGCATGCGAGTCTTTCCATTCACATTTCAATTCATCTTTCTACAACACACATCCTTCTATATATATCTTTATTGAAAAAATTAAAGAATTTCAGGTTGACACTTATGTAAAAATTCAAAGTCGGCATATTGTCAAGCGTATTAAAGATAGACAAGTTCAGCTTAAATTGAAAAATCTCCAACAATTGATACTTAAATATGAATTTCATCAAATAAGCAGAATATATTTTGTAAAATGTGTTTCACATTACAATAAAATTTAAAAATTGTACATACATATATGACAACTTACTGTATATATTAACTCTGCTTTTACTTACAATAAACAATATTTAAATGTAAGATTTTGTAAAATGTGTTTCACATTACAATAAAATTTAAAAATTGTACATACATATATGACAACTTACTGTATATATTAACTCTGCTTTTACTTACAATAAACAATATTTAAATGTACCCAGCGTTTTATTTTGGTCCAGTTTCCTTTTATGTTACTTTTTGGTTATCAGGTTAAAATACAAATTGGTGAGGAAAATACCTGTAAGATTAAGAACGACCCTTAGTTCTGGTGAGGAAAATACCTTACGGATTATCTGACCCGAGCGGTTGGTGAGGAAATTACCTCCGCCCGCGCAGAGTTCTGTCACTATCACAATCATTACATAAATTAAATTTTATTTGCTTATAAATAGTATTTAACATTAAAACCTCTATATTCGCCCTTTTGCAATATTCGGATTTTTAACATATATACATACGTATACATATATCGTATATCGTTTAGCATTCAAACCTAACCTAACATATTGGATGCGTTACAAATTACTAGAATATATGCAGGTAAAATATTCTTGGTTTTCAACGTGCAGACATTCGCGGCAAACGCATTTTTATTTTATAATATATTCCAATCTAGTGCTAAGGCCTAACGGTAAATATAACCATATGCATGAACAACGTTTAGATTTCCTAAGCGTCAGTCACGCGTTATAAATACACACTTGTTTATAAATTTTTGTGAATAACATTTTAGTTCTCGGGCACTTGTTCGATACAGGACTGACTATCTTTTTAACTAATTTTTATTATCGAAGATTACTCAAGATTATAAAAAAATTGACTTTTACAAATGATTCATGTACAAAATTTTATTCTTTTCTGAACTCGTGTTTAGATTTATTAGTACAAATCTTTTAAGTTGTTAAATGTATGGAACTGTGATTCATGACAGCAAAAGAATAAATTCCACTCTAAAAATTCTATGAATAACTGTAATTGATCTTTAACATGTCTGGCGAAACATGTAAACGAGTTACGAAATATTTAAACCGTAATCTTTTCGAGAACAGCAGAAACTACGAAAATGTGGAACTAAATATTCATTTATTTTATTATTTAACACACACACACACACACATATATATATATATATATATATATATATATATATATATATATATATATATATATATATATATATAGGTAAATTCAATCAGTTGGCGATTTAAGGTCTGGCTTTACTTTAAAGTATATATATTTAAAACAACCGTACATGTTTCGGCAATGATGCCAAGGTCACGAAATAATTATTTATATATATATATATATATATATATATATATTAAATAGTTAATTGACGAAGGAGATACTTGTTGAAACTTCATTATAACGCTAAGAAATAAGTAATTAAACTTCTAGTTTCAAAAATTCTTTTATTGTAAGTCACTACAATATTGTTTCGCCATACAATGGCTTCATCAGGTGGATGAATACTGAATATGTACAATGCAAGTTAGAATATTTATGTGAAAATTATTGCGGAATGGTGGTGGAAAAATTTTTACAATCTTAAATTTAGTAGAGGGGAGTTGTTTAAATCTAGTTGGTCAATTAAAGCTAATCCTAAACTATTGTATCTATTAATTTTTAAGTTTTCTAACAGGTTAAGTTTTTTACTTTTTCCTTGAATGTGTAAAATTTTGAGATCTATATTTAATCTATGATTAATTTCTAAACAATGATTTGCGAAAGTTGAATCTGTTTTCTTTTCTTTATGGCTTGTCTCGTGTTCTTTCATCCTAATTTTGAATGTCCTCCCCGTTTGTCCTATGTATACCTTATTGCAATTTTCGCATGTTAACTTATATACACCAGAGTTTGATTCTTTGTCTATGTTATTTTTAATAATGTTCTGTATAGTATTATTGTCTGTTTTAAATGATATATGTTCGTTATTAACTTTTTTAATGAAAGTACCAATTTTTTTCGAAATTTTTCCTATGTAAGTGATTGAATTGTAGGAATTAATTATCTTGTATTTTAATTTTGGGTAAACTAAGGAAAGGGTCTTAGATTTTTGTTGGCTATTCAGGATATTATTGATAATATTTATAGAGTAACCATTGTTTAATGCTATTGTATATATTCTATTATATATATATTCTATTTAGCAGGTATTCCAGCAGGTATGAACAGACGACATTATTATTTATTTATTTATTTGTTTAGTCATTAGAGGTCACCTAAATCCTAAAACATATCTATAATAAAGGGGCACTATAGAATTATAAAATTAACAAAATAAGCAAAGCATTTTTTTACAATTAAGTAAATCTAAGTCAAATGGCAATCAGGTCAGTTCTTTAGTGATTAAATTTACAAGATTGAAGTAACGCACAGAAAATACACCTTTATTTTTAGTAAATGCCGTTGGTACTTCACATTGACGAATTTAAATCCTAATTTGAATTAGGGAGGATAAGGAGGACTCATCTCAAGATGTGTGTTATCCTCCATCTTGATCACAGCGATTCAAAATCCTACGTTCTAAGTAATTCTAGGCATTTTTAGTAATTTACCATGTTACGTTGAGCGCTTTCAATGCCCTCACAAGCGGTGTAGGGATTCCATACAATACCACAATATTCCATTATCAACCGCACTAATGAATAGAGACCGAACGCATCAGGCCAAAGTTACGATGGACCATATAAATAGTCTATAACATCGCAAGAACAATACGCAGTTATTGAATAGCACTATTCATTCGGTTAACCGCACATCTGTTTTTTGTCGCTGAATTATGACGCAATTACTCCAATATTATAGTAAAATTCCTTTCTTTATGGGCGTAAATAGAAGCGTGAGCACTTTTTACAATTTATTTTATTTATTAGTTTATATTTCGTAAGATAAATAAAGCACGGTGAGTTAGTTTCTTTTTTCATTGTTTTAACTGTTAATTACATAGTTCTTACGCATACATTTTTAATTTTCATATATTTAGATCTAGAACATTGTTTAAGTTACTTTTTCAGATATGATATGGAACAACGTTGAGAATGGCATCGTGAAACAATGGCGAGTTACATTAAGGGTCTAACTAATTCTATGTCCATTTCTAGTGATTCCGAAATTTACATTGCAAAGTCTGTAAAAAACTGTTAAAAATTCCAAGAAATCCCACGTCAAATGTCACTTAGCATCGCAAACATATACACAAAAATTAGACCCGTTGGAATCTGACAATTTTAACGAAGATCTCCGTGAAATTTTAATGGCGGCAAATATTCCATTAAATAAACTTAACAATCCAACCTTCAAAACACTTCTCCAAAAATATGCTGGTCGAAATGTTTCTGATGAATCCCCCTTACGCAAATATTATGTTTCTAATTGCTACACGAAAGCAGTAAAACGCATTAGAAGCCATCTTTCAAATCAGTACCTATGGATAAGTGCCGACGAAACTGTCGATATGTTAGGACGCTGTGTGGTAAATGTTGTAGCTTATGTACTACATCCAACTATTCCATATAACGCATATGTAATAGCAACAAAAGTTATAAATGCAGTTAATGCGGAAACAGTAGCTAAAACCATTTACGAGAATATGCACCAAATACTTCATGCGGACGACAAGTACAAAGAAAAAATACTTTTACTTGTCACTGACAGTACTGCATATAGGTTAAAAGCAGGCAGACAATTAAAGGAAACATATCCTACCTAATATGCTGCATATTGTGTAGCATATGCTCTCTCTCCATAGAATCTGTCTATATATCAGAAATACCTTTCCGGAAGTTGATAGATTTGTGTCCGCTTTTAAAAAAGTTTTCAGAAGAGCACCACTGAGCGAAAACAGGGAAGAACTTCCATCTTTGTCACTGTCTCCCTCTCCAGCAATAACTAGATGGGGAACATGGTTGGAAGCTATTAGTTTTTATGCAGAGAATTTCTATAGTTTACAAAATTTTGTTACATGTTTAAATGACGATGCTCGAGGTATTTCTGAGTGCAGGGAACTAATAGAAGTTCCAAATTCAAAAAATTAGTTGTACTTTCTTCAGGAACACTTTGGAAATTTGCCAAAACTAATCTCTTATTTTGAAAATCAAAACGTAAAATTAAATCATGGATTAACCACATTAGATGTGACTATTAATAATTTGAAAAATATTCTAACTGGGCTTCGGCAAAAGTTAGTCCCAGTTTTTAATAGAAATCCAGATTTAATAACATTGCGGCATTTGTTTGTTGGGACAATGCCTCAAAATCTAACTGCTAAATACGCTGAAATAAAAGAATATTTCCAGTAAGGAACCTATAACCAGTTGCGATGTAGAAAGGACGTTTTCTATCTACAAGGATGTATTTTATTCAAAGAGCAAATTTTACAGAAAAGAACCTTAAGAATGTATTGCTGGTTAATATTAATACTCATTTACTCAAGTTGCACTACAAAATGTATTTCGTATTGTATAGATCACCACCCGTTTGCTTTCCAATTATATAGGTAAAATTAAAAACTCTTTAAAAATACAAATATTCAATAGGACGCCCGTGGGCGATGAGTCATGGGCCTTTCGTGTCCGGTCTCTACTAATGAATAGCACAATTTTATAATAGCAATAATATTGTTGAAATGACGTGTTTCTTTATAAATTATCTGCTGAGTAAATCCACGGATTTTATTAGCTCTACGCAAGATATCATCTTCCGAAAGTGCAATTTTAGTTCACTGTCGAGAATGATTCCCAAATCTCGGATCGATTCTATTCCTTCAAGAGAAAAGTTATCCAGAAAGTATTGACTTTACATTTATTAATATCAACTAGCATGTGGTTTCTAATAGATCATGAGTGAAAGGCATTTAAATCTGCTTCAAACAAAGCACAGTTGTTTAGTTTCATATTATCGGCAAATAAAAGAAGACGACAGCAAATAAGGCAAAATTTTATATCGTTTACGAACAGTAAGAATAAAATAGGACCAAAATACACTAGATGTAACATCTCGAGACACGATATTACCTATGGTACCAATTCGCACACGATCATTATTTCTGATATTGTACAAAAACTCTACACCATTCATTTGTCGTCCAAGGATGCCATATCAAACATTTGTAAAGGAATTATGTAATTTAATACCTTGCGATGGATAAGTTCAGAAACTTCTATTGTATTTGTGTATAAACAATACATGGGGCTTAAACAAACTCCAAACTAGGGTTGCATACAGGCTTGCTCAACTTTACTTCTTGCACAAGCGTAGTATAAAGTGGTTTTAATTTAGAAACATTTTGAATTTCTAATATCGAAAACTAATGTTTTAACGAAACATTGTAATACCTAGTATATTACGATGTTTCGTTCCTCGTATAAAATAAATAAGACGGACGAACCAAAACAAAAAATTAAAGACCATTGCCAAAGTACATTATCTACGGATACTACAATCGAATACTCTTTGTATTACAAATTAAGACTAATTAGCGAAATAAGAAGTAAACCTAAAAGATTAATTTTCAAAATTTGAAATATGATTCCTTGAAAAAATACTGTAGGAAAAGTAAATGAAATGCTAATTATGCTAACAACTGTTTAATTTTATTTAATTATTTAAATGTTGTTAAATTAAAATCCTTTACTTTCAAAATTCAATAAGAAATACAATTGTTTACTGAGTAAGCTATCAGCCAAACCACTCTTATACCATGGTTATAAGAGTGATTTAATACAAAACTTATTTAGTAAACAACAACACAAAAACGCCCTGCAAATTATACGAGGTGCTGCCCAGAAAATCCTAAAATTTGAATGTGGCGCTCAAAGGGAAGGTAGTACAGCTCTAAAGCGCTAGTTGGTGTGAGCTACGTCTATGCTAAGTTAGTCTGTCAAACGATACTTTGCTAGGTGGTGACGAACAGTTTTTGAGTTTGGATTTATTAAGTTGTGTTTGAGTAATTCTGCGACACTACAGTGTCTGATGTGAAAGAGAAAGCATCAAATTCTGCTTCAAACTTGGTTAAAAGGCAGCAGAAAATCTGAAAATGTTTAAACAAGCGTTTGGAGGGAGTACTTTAGGCCAGACGCAAACTTATAAGTGGTACAATCGTATTAAAAATAGACGTGCGTCGGTTGATGATTATGAGCGTTCTGGTCGTCCATCAATGCGCCACAAAATGTGACAGAAATGCGTGATGCTATATTGCAGGACCGAAGGAGAACAGTCCATGACATTTGTAACATGGAGCGTATTGTTGCGAAGTTTTTACTAGGGTTGCTTAGTATTGAATAAGAATGAAAGAAACTGCCGAAAGGAATGCGAACTTCAGTACCATAATCATTACTGGCGACGAATCATGGCTCATGGATGTACGGGTATGATCTCGAAACAAGGCAGCAGCCATCCCGGCAAGTACGAAACATCAAGTCGATAATGATTTTCTTTTTTGACACTGATGCCATCGTGCACAAAGAATTTCTCCTACCATGTAAAACAGTTAATGGACGATTGCGATGTTCTTCGGCGACTAAGAGAAAACATTCGACGCAAATGGGCCCACACGTCACTTGTTGTGCGTCAGATTCTAGCCTCCACAAAGACAACAGTACTAGTCCACCTCTACGCTCCAGAGTTTGCCCCTCGTAATTTCTTCCTGTTTCCGAAGTTGAAACTGAAGCTCCAGTGGCGCCGTTAGGTCGTGGAGATCTAGACCGAATCGCAGACTGTGTAGAACAAGTTAACACGCAAAGACTTCCAGCACTTCTTCTAGTCATGGGCAAGTCGCCGGAATCGGTGCATTCGTACGAAAGGAGACTACTTTGAAGGGATGGTAGTGTATGAGTTGTAAGAGCCATTTACGTTTTTTTTTCACATTCCGAGAATTTATTCAATTTACTTAACACCTTGTAAATCCAACTACCCAGAAACCAAACAAATATAATTCTTTATATAAATTCTTTATACCGCCTAATTCTGAGCAAACGCAACGATCCGAATGTATGAATATTTCTCCCGCTTCGAATACAATTCCCCTGAATGCTGTAGGCGTGTCAACATCAATGTCATATATCATACATACTTACATATTATGGAGCCGCGTAATAAAAATTATCTGATTACCAAATTACTATTAAAGGACTATAAATTGTTTAGTCCTGTGTTATGGTAATGAGTAAATTGCAATACGTTATTCTACAAAGCGTAATGAAATTATTAATAAGCGGTTAAGAAAATTGCAAATAAGGCATCAAGAGATTTAATAAATTAAATTTTAATAATAAAGGTCACAAAAACTGTTCATAGTAAACTAAATAAACTTCAGAAATAAATAAAAACTAAATTAAATTCTAGTAATGTTAAGAAAAATTTACTCTTACAGATAATAAAATAAATTGTTCATAATGAGAAATTAATTATATAATAACGGAAATTCATCCGTTTAAACTCATCACCGTAAAATAATTGATGATGTTTGGAATATTTATAATTACGAAAACCATTTAATTTTAGTATGCGGTTAACGGAAGAGCAGCATATGCCTAAATCGTTGGAAATATCGCTAACTGTCAAATTTGAATTTAGTTCTATTGCAGCGCATACTAAAATGAACGTATCATTGGTAACTCTGCGATTTGGGAATAATGGTTTTAAATTTTGTACAGAACCAGTAATGTCTATTTTCTTTTCTTATTTTCTTATTTTCACTATTCAAACGCTTAAGAGACTCCGTATAGGGTGACAGTGGTGACACTAATTTGTGACATTAGTTGTTAAATGGTTGCGCGACAGACTGGTTTGTAATTGGCTAAACGCGTTCAGGGGAATTGTATTCGAAGCGGGAGAAATATTCATACGTTCGGATCGTTGCGTTTGCTCAGAATCAGGCGGTATATAATAAGTTATATAGATCCAAAATCCAAACAAATAAGTAAGTTGCTTAAGAAACATGATTTAGAGATTGCTTTTAGAACGAACAATAGGCCAGGGAAAATAATTAAAAACAACAAAAGAAATGTAAATAATTCCAAAAAAACTGAAGTCTATAAGCCTTCTGCGGTGATTGCTCTAAGATAATATATCAAACAAACTGGAAGGTCTATGGAAACAAGAATATTAGAACACAAGAAATGTTTTAATTATAACAAAAGTTATTCCAACTATGCGGTACATTTAAGTAGTTGTAAACATTGTTTTAATTCAGATTTCACTATCTTACATTCAGAAAATAAAGGTATCATATCAAGATTACTTGAAACAATAGAAATAAACCGACATCAAAAATATAATAATTTATTAAATGATCAAATAGATTGGAATAATTCCCCATTGTTAAGCTTATTTCCATGTAACTGTATAACACACCCAACATTAATTTAGATTAGCTGACTATACATTACTTTCTGTAATTAGAGTTACCTTATTAGTCTGAAGAAGCCATAGTGTTGGTGAAACAATTTTTACTGCGAGTACAATAAAAATTTGTGGAAATCACACAATTGTGTTTCTTATTTAATTTTATAATGGTTTTCATAAAGTAACACCATATCCATTGATTCTTTACTTTTATAGTTTTATTATTATAATATCAGCATCACTATAAAATTCTTTATAAAATGATTTATCTCTGATGGAAACCTCCTTGAATCCCTCTCTACATATATATTTGTTGTAAATTCAAGAGTAAAGTGTAAAATGATATGCTTAGCGTATAGTACATACATATATAAAAAAAACCCTTGATCTGAGGATCAGCGTATATCACCGGAAGTCTACATTGAAAACTCTGCCACTCATACAAACCGAGAGAAAAAGAGAGAGAAATGAAACATGTAAAATAATAATACAAGTACTCTCCGATTTGTATCTGAAATAGACGCATTTTGGCACATTTTCAATGCTTTTTTTTATTAATTTGATCTAAACTA
Source organism: Melolontha melolontha (assembly GCA_935421215.2). Lineage (NCBI taxonomy): Eukaryota > Metazoa > Arthropoda > Insecta > Coleoptera > Scarabaeidae > Melolontha > Melolontha melolontha. The sequence continues at coordinate 139,699,574 of OW285237.1, read as the reverse complement.
GTCAAGTACATTTAACGTTACTTATAGAATATATACTTAAAACGCCAAAGAGATATTATTGAAGATAACTACGTAATTTTCCTTAAATACATGTATAGAGGCGTTTAATAGCTATATTTTAAATATCTGTTGTTTAATCTTTTAAAGCCGTGTCTAATTTTTTATATATTAATCGTTTTCTTATTATATTGTGAATAAATTATTAATACTGTAATATAATAGAATCCATTTGTGGAAGAGTTTAAAAGAAAAGATAATAAATAGTATATTGAAACCCAAGTTTCATAAGGCACCATTTTGTTGCACGAGTTTTCTAAAAAACGAGTGCGACAAAAGGCCTTGCGAAACGAGTTTTTTATACTATTTTTTTATTTTGCATTTTTTACATTAATAAATTGAAATTATTTAATTTGAAAGTTCAGAGTTTAATTTTTATATAAAGTATGCAGTTGGTCACATTGATACTTTAATACTTACATTTTCAAATTTAAATATGTATGCTATCCGCCATATAACGAACCATCGAAAAAATTCATAATTGGAGTAGACTGTGAAATTGGGTTGATACTTTAGCCACTTCCACATAATGACATTGAAACTATAAGTTTGTGTCAAATTTTTCAAAACTCTTATTAAGAAAATTAAATTTGTTTAGATGTAAATGGAAGTTGTTGAAAATGTTAAACAACTTTTGTAGCTATATTTAAATTTTGATTATGATTTCGATTTAAATAAACTATTTGTTTTCTTTTTTGTTGTAGTATCATTTCAATGCCATAACCTTTTTTTTACAATGAAACCAAATGAAACTGTCAAATGGCAAGCATCGAGTAATGTGTCATTATGTGGAAGTGGCTAAAGTACCAACCCAATTTCACAGTCTACTCCAATTATGATTTTTTCGATGGTTCGTTATTATTTATTTATATATATATATTGTTATGATACAAGACGTACCCTTAGAGCAGCAACTGAAATGGGAAAAATAGGTTACTCAACATCACGAATATTTATGTAAACAAGGTTATGAAACGGAATTAGCAAGTTTTAGTAGTGTCGAAATGTATACGAATTTATATAACGATAATATTACAATTTTAAATTAGTATATTTCTTTTTCTTTCATTAATTTCATTTATATTATTTTCAATTCAATATTCAAATCTTAGCGCGAAAGTAACAATATTTAAATTCATATACATCTATACATTATATCGACGCTAGTAAGACACGCCCACTAATCGACATCTTCCGAAATGTAAATATTTATCGTGCGCAATTTACGCAAAGTAATATTAAGATTGACATAAAAATTAGGTTAGAATTTTTTAAATAATTTTTAAATCTAGATAATATATAATGTATAGTTAAAATATGTCTTAGAAATTAGTTTTAAAGGAAAAACTTCGAGACTATTTAGAGATTAAATAAATAGGCTTTGATTAGAAAACAGTCGCTATCGGCATCATCTTATGTAAAATTCATAAACGCATAAGACGTATTTTTCGATTCTCAATTAGAAAATTCTAAATTTAATCAATTTTAAAATATACAAACAGTGCTAAAGTGAAATTATATAACCTGAGAAAGACTGGTAGTAAATTACAAGCGAGATTTTGGCAAATAACCGAATTTCTGCGAATAAACGCCAAATAAAGCGTTAAACGATCAATTTCGTTATCAAGTACACGAAAATACCCAAAATATATATCTAAGAAGGACTACAGGCCATTTACTACTTGGAGGAGTGTTAGATCAAGCAAATACCTCAAGTCCAACAGCAATACCAGGTCATAGAGAGATTCTAGCAGACTTATTTCGAGTCCGAGGAAAACTTCGAGAGCGTCATCAAAACTTCCCGCACAGGCCGCCAACATCGGAGAGCGTTCGGGGTAACTTACATCAGCAATACTCGACAACATAGCCGCTTAGAACCTACAAGCAGAACCACAGGTTAACTATATCTACGGTACTAATAAATATCGTCTTTAATTTATTTCTTTAAAAATTGAATCATATAAATAAATAAAGATTCTCGAATTTTTTTACCTTTTACCAGATATCATTTCAAAAATATGACCTTCCTAAATAATATATTTATTTTACTCTGTACACATAATTAAAAGGTACTTACCTACGTATTAGAGATTGTTCATATAATTTTAGTACACATTTATTATAAAATAACAACACACATAACCTTGTCGATTTATCACCTTGTTATAATAGACATATATAGTTCACATTCCACTTAAACTTTTATATTTGTACATGTTGTTACAGTTTTCTTCTTTTAATACAATAAATATATTTTGTTTATATTGATATAAATCTTTTATTGATGTAGATCCAGTTGTAGAAGTTATTTCTTTTGATAATCGTTTATTTAAATTACTAATAAGGAAGCAACTACTTTTAGTCACGACGAGCCTGAGATATACCATTTATTTAAACATTTATATACAGATTTCATGCACCCTGAGTCTAGTTGGCAAGCAAAAACAGAGATTGCGTACATTGAGAAGTGTATCACATTTAATAAGGCGCCCAATTATTATTTTTAAAATTTATTTAACTTATCACTTCTCGCTCAACATAAATACTATATCCTTTTATAATTAACAGCATCTATTGACTAACTTCAATATATATATATATATATTTATTGTTGTCAATTGTATTACAATATACGTTGTTTGTGTAGCATTTTTCTTTTGTACGTAGATTATTTCTGCCAAATGTATTTAAATTCTTAAAACTAAATGACAACAATATAATATTTACGTATGTGTTCGAATAACGCCAACATTGGGAAAAAGCGTATCAAAATGAAGCTCATTTCGATACTATTTTGGGTATTATAATGAGTTCATTACGAACTCAAAATAGGAAACCAACAAAATTACAATAAAATTAAATGAATTTAATTGCTTTATATTTTCTGGTCTGATTTTGTGTCCAGTCATCGTATTCAATTTTATTTTATTTCACACTGTTACATTTTTAATTATATACATTGCCACATCAGGTTTTTGGATCCCTAATCGCTTCACAAGTCTTTCTTCGGAGGTATGCATTTTCGTTTAATTGAAAAGACTTAGGTCTTTTCAATTAGTTATTTAATTATGAAATTCATAATTTATTGCATTTAAATTCTTATTTTTATTTTATTTATTCATATTTGCATTCATTTTCATTAAATACCGCGATTAAATAATTTTAAAACTAATTCTGTTTATAAAAGGAAATGTTTTGAAATATTTTGAACTAACTTATACCGCCTAATTCTGAGCAAACGCAACGATGCGAATGTATGAATATTTCGAATACTTCGAATACAAATCCCCTGAACGCGTTTAGCCAATCAAAAAACAGTCTGTCGCGCAACGATTTGACAATTAATGTCACAAATTAGTGTCACCACTGTCACCCTATACGGAGTCTCTTAAGCGTTTGAATAGTGATAATGCCGCGTTATACACTAGAAGAGAAAACCGAAATGATGAAATGGTACCACGCTGATAATTCTTATCAAAGAATATCTGACTTATTTGCCGGAGTTCCTAATGATACGTTCATTTTAGTATGCGCTGCAATAGAACTAAATTCAAATTTGACACATAGCGATATTTCCAACGATTTAGGCATATGCTCCTCTTCCGTTAACCGCATACTAAAATTAAATGGTTTTCGTAATTATAAATATTCCAAACATCATCAATTATTTTACGGTGATGAGTTTAAACGGATGAATTTCCGTTATTATATAATTAATTTCTCATTATGAACAATTTATTTTATTATCTGTAAGAGTAAATTTTTCTTTACATTACTAGAATTTAATTTAGTTTTTATTTATTTCTGAAGTTTATTTAGTTTACTATGAATAGTTTTTGTTACCTTTGTTATTAAAATTTAATTTATTAAATCTCTTGATGCCTTATTTGCAATCTTCTTAACCGCTTATTAATCATTTTATTACGCTTTGTGTGACCATCGTCAGTATAACGTATTGCAATTTATTTATTATAAAATCATTACAATAACACAGGACTAAACAATTTATAGTCCTTTAATAGTAATTTGGTAATCAGATAATTTTTCTTACGCGGCTCCATAATATGTAAGTATGTATGACATATGACATCGATGTTGACACGCCTACAGCATTCAGGGGAATTCTATTTGGAGCGGGAGAAATATTCATACATTCGCATCGTTGCGTTTGCTCAGAATTAGGCGGTATAAAACTTTTGGTTGACTCTTATACACGTATCAAAGAACACGTAACCTAGTTATTAGAAAACTTAAATTACTAAATATTAAACTTACGTTCAAATACCAAAATGACCGGTTTGATAATATTGCGAAAAATCAATCAAAAATATCTACCGAATAACATTATTATTACAGCATTAGATTCAATATAAATTGAGAAAGAAAACTAAAATTATAAAGATATTTACCGTTTCCATGTAGAAAACATGTTTTATTGAGTGAGAGGTTTTTTCACCGACGCTACCAAAAACACGCATTTTGAAATCAGCAATCAAAAAGGTAATGAAACAAAAGAAAATCACAAGAAATAATATAAGAAATAGTGTTCAATTAAACCTAAACCATTAAACATAACTTACTGTTTAAACAACATTTGCTGTCGCGCTGAATTTTCATATCCTAAAAAAACGAAGAATATTCTCCTAGAACATCTCCAAGGGCCAGGAAAGCCCTGTATTCCAGTTTTATTCACTTAAGAAGCTTTCCGGTACAATTTCCAATCCACACCTGCATGAAAATTTATCCAGATACCGTGATATTACAGGTAGATTGTCTGAATACCTCAAATATAAGTAGTTTTAGTCAGAAGTCACATATTTTTTGAAAAAGTCTTACCAAATAATAAATATATTATTGTATGTAGCAAACACTGTAATTGTTCTAATCGTTGTTTACAAATCAATGTTGAATATTAATTTCATTAGGCAACCAATTCACCTTATAACAACATGTACTTTAGCCAATAAAGTTTGCAAGCTAATATACGTTTTTGTTAAAAAAAAAAAGAAACTTGTGAAACATAAAAATTTATAAATTGAAACCCAATCAATTTAAAACAGATCTGTTATTTCTCTAAAAGTAAGAAAGCGTCAATTATTAAAAGTATCTGGAAACCACTCCGAGCCAATAGATTAGGAGTGCTCTTACTATTATTATTATTATTAACTATTATTCATTTATTAACAGCTAAGCCCAAGCAAGTAAGTACAAAGTTTCTACTAATTTTCAGTTATATAATAAAAAAAAAAACAAGAGATAGTGGGCGTCGAGAAAGCTAAAAAACATGTTTTTAGGGCTCTTCAAAATTGATTAAATTTTAAAGAAATTGGAGTGTCTCATATACAAACAGTTAAATTTAATACAAAACACTTCCAACCATCAAAATATACTAGTAGAGGAATAAAACTTCAATTCTCACCTGTTTATTTATGAGTCAAGGAATCACCAGCATATTCCTATATGATCCTGTACTTCGAGTTCCCGTCCTTTTAATGCTTCTTTATCGATTGAATCAAGAATGTCTGAGTCTCCAAAATACGTAGGTGTTAACAGTGAAGATTGATTTCAAAAGGTACCTTTTTAGATATTAAAATTTCAAATTAATTAAATGACAAACTAGCTATTACAAGAATTAAACGTAAGCACATAACAGCAAGATAAATAATTTTATTTTTAATTTTCATTGGTAATTCGTATTTTCCATTGGTAACAAAAAAAAATACTGTATTCATTTAATAAGCTAGCTAAATATCCAATAATATACAGGGTTAATTTATATTAAAATAGTTTCAAAGTATATTTTTAAAATTGTAATTAATTATGTAAGTGACACCTGACAACTGTTGGCCAATATGAACAACAGTAATGTATAGACTAAAATAATATACCAATTTAGAACATTTTTTTATATACAAAATTCAACGGTATTAACATAAATAAATCAAAATTTTTAAGACAAAATTTACATGCTTGCGTTCCGAAACTGCTTGAATTTTATATGGAAACCACTTTAAATGCTTTTTTTGAATAGTATGACAAGTTCCCACTGACAAATGAATTTGTTGATAGTTTTGCGATTGATTTTTTGGTTGAGTTGACTTTTCGACGTCGAATATCCTCTTTGCAATTTGCTGTTCGTTTTCTAGGTGCTACACCGTCAGGTTTGCGAGTTATTGCCCCTGTTTCAGCAAATTTAATAACACAAACTTGAATATATTTTTGCAGTCGTGCGTAAGTAACTGGAAAATTAGGATACTGTTGCCGGAAATTCTATAAGCACTGATTAGTGGAATAAACCCAATCTCCATTTTCTAATTTTTGGCCAGTTCTATAGTAACTTGTTGTAACTCTAACATTATAATAAAATAATTTAACAACTATAAACGTTTATAATTTGAATTTATATGACAACAATTGAATTTGAAATTTTCTAAAGCTTCGCATGTGCTTCCAATCTTTGATTACTTAATTACTTAAAAAACAGCCTTCTATAAAAAGGAAAGTTTTTGAAGCCACAGTAGTTATATACGTACCTTAAAAGCAATGCTTTTTTATTTCGTAATTTGTGTTGCATCTGCATGTGATAGGAAAACATGTAAATGATGTTTGATATCATAACATATTTTAAAATAGAAATAAAATTAGATTGTTTTAATTTATTGATTTCTAAAATTTCCAGTAAATTTAATTTATGGCCTTTATTTTCTAAATGTAAAATTTGAAAATCCTTATCGAAAGTGTGGTTTCGGTCTAATAGATGATTAGCAAAAGTATAATCTTATTTTTTATTTATAAACGAAGAACAATGTTCAGCAATCCGTTTTTCAAATGATCTTCCTGGTTGACCAACATATATCCTACCGCAACCACATGCTAACTTATAGACTCCAGATTTCTTATTTTTATCTGCTCTATCTTTATTGTTTTATCAAAACATATTAAAAACAATCACAAAATTTACTTAGCGTTCAATTAGATTTAAATGAGTTGCCTTTGTTAAATTGATTCATTTAGAAACAGTTTAGAAGATAATAGAAATGTACATTTAGTTTAGTAAAGCAAATTTTATGCGTAAATATGTTTAGTACCCTCTAGTAGGGGTCCGAACAGATGAGCCATATTTTCTCACTACCTACAATATTTGTGTAAATTCTTAAAATTCTTAAAATATTACTAACTTGATTTTATATTTTTAATTTAGTTTGAAACGTGCTCTTTAGCTGTAAGTACCTGATGAAGCCACTGTGCTGGCGAAACAATTGTCGTTTTACGATTACGTATTAAGAAGTGAAGATTTTACCCATTAATTTTATTTCTATTTTAAATTATGGATCTTTATCAAGTAAACGCCGAATTAATTCAATCATAATATATTTAGTAAATATCACCTATTAAAATTCAAACCCTAGCGGTCAAACTTAAATTTGTAAACTAATATTTCCGTTTTAATAATTTTAAAGGATGTCCTCTTAAACGTTCGAAACTTGAATACGCTTCAGTTATCTGTACCCGTGCAATTGGTTCCAAAAGGAATTCAGACAAGATTCAGTAACTCAAAAACTATTAAATTAAACAGTAATACGGTATTAAAATTACTTATGCCTAACCATTTTTTTTCAAGACATTCTTGTCCATTCAACCAAAAATGCTATTAACATATTGCTGTGAAATTCTCTTTAGAGATAAAATAGAAATAGGATTTAATAATGTATAAATTAATTAAACGTACATTGAATAAGCAAAGAGAAATTAACGCTAAGAAATAAGTAATTAAACTTCTGGTTTCAAAAATTCTTTTATTGTAAATACCACTACAATATTGTTTCGCCATACAATGGCTTCATCAGGTGGATGAAGTACTGAATATGTACAATACAAGTTTGAATATTTATGTGAAAATTATTGGGGAAATGGTGGTGGAAAAATTTTTACAATCTTAAATTTAGTAGAGGGGAGTTGTTTAAATCTAGTTGGTCATTTAAAGCTAATCCTAAACTATTGTATCTATTAATTTCTAAGTTTTCTAACAGGTTAAGTTTTTTACTTTTTTCTTGAATGTGTAAAATTTTGAAATCTATATTAAATCTATGATTGATATCTATACAATGACTTGCGAAAGTTGAATCTGTTTTCTTTTCTTTATGGCTTCTCTCGTGTTCTTTCATCCTAATTTTGAATGCCCTCCCCGTTTGTCCTATGTATACCTTATTACAATCTTCGCATGTTAACTTATATACACCAGAATTTGATTCTTTGTCTATTTTATCTTTGTTGTTTTTAATAATGTTCTGTATAGTATTGTCTGTTTTAAATGATATATGTTCGTTATTAAATTTTTTAATGAAAGTACCAATTTTTTCCGAAATTTTTCCTAAGTAAGTGATTGAATTATAGGAATTAATTATCTTGTATTTTAATTTTGGGTAAACTAAGGAAAGGGTTTTAGATTTTTGTTGGCTATTTAGGATGTTATTGACAATATTTATAGAGTAACCATTGTTTAATGCTATTGTGTATATTCTATTTAGTTCAAGATCGAAATTACTTTTAATCATGAATTAATCTATTAATTCATGTACCCATGATTAAAAGTAATTTCGATCTTGAACTAAATAGAATATCCACAATAGCATTAAACAATGGTTACTCTATAAATATTGTCAATAACATCCTAAATAGCCAACAAAAATCTAAAACCCTTTCCTTAGTTTATCCAAAATTAAAATACAAGATAATTAATTTATTCCTATAATTCAATCACCTACTTAGGAAGAATTTCGGAAAAAATTGGTAATTTCATTAAAAAACTTAATAACGAACATATATCATTTAAAACAGACAATACTATACAGAACATTATTAAAAACAACAAAGATAAAATAGACAAAGAATCAAACTCTGGTGTATATAAGTTAACATGCGAAGATTGTAATAAGGTATACATAGGACAAACGGGGAGGATATTCAAAATTAGGATGAAAGAACACGAGAAAGCCATAAAGAAAAGAAAACAGATTCAACTTTCGCAAGTCATTGTATAGATATCAATCATAAATTTAATATAGATTTCAAAATTTTACACATTCAAGAAAAAAGTAAGAAACTTAACCCGTTAGAAAACTTAGAAATTAATAGATACAATAGTTTAGGATTAGCTTTAAATGACCAACTAGATTTAAGCAACTCCCCTCTACTAAATTTAAGATTGTAAAAATTTTTCCACCGCCATTTCCCCAATAATTTTCACATAAATATTCAAACTTGTATTGTACATATTCAGTATTTCATCCACCTGATGAAGCCATTGTATGGCGAAACAATATTGTTGTGGTATTTACAATAAAGGAATTTTTGAAACCAGAAGCTTAATTACTTATTTCTTAGCATTATAATGAAGTTTCAACAAGTATCTCCTTCGTCAATTAACTATTTAAAAAGAGAAATTAATTTGAAATCACCGGAGGTTGTGTCTTTTAAATGCACCTCGTATATAGTATTCGAATTTAGTATTAAAATTTTAAATGTACATTACTAAGAATTTATATGTAAATAATTTAACGATGTCTACAAATTTTAGGTTAGCTTGATTATTAAACACTTAGAATGTAAGTAAACTAATAAAACATGCTGAACGTACCGTACCAGTAATATAAAAAAGTGTACAGAAAAATCTTTTCGTTGTGCATTATTGACGTTAGTAATCACATTTAATTTCAATTCATTATATTTTTATAAATAACCTTTCCAAAACGGATGGATCAACAGAAGACGCCCAGGGCATTTTAAAATAAGAAAAATAATTATATAAGCCATCTAAACGGCAAGAACAGGACCAGGAAAATCTAAAACCAACGGAAATATCAGTAATAAGAAGCAAACAAACATTGTAAAATACAAATAAAGCAATTAATGCCATCTGTAAACACAAGCATATCAAAAGGCGCATGCTTGATGCCAATATGAACATATAGTTAAGAGATACCCGGATGAAAGAAATGGATAAGGAAATGCTATACGAACAAACCAAGGAGGAAGAAAGAGAAGGAAAACACCACAAGATTTTTGAATGATACGTAGGCTGATTTTCCGCGAAAACCATTCCTGTTCAAACGAGAATAAGGAGTCGTTCCTAGAAACAACGAAATTATGATGAAAGAACAAAATATATAAACAAGGAGATTGCGCACGGAGATGGAAAAAACGAGGCTACCTACGATGAATAAAAATACACGGGGGCAAAAATGTTAAATAAGTATAAAAATTAGATAAAATGGAAATAAATTATATGAGAGTGGTACAATGATTCGGAGAAGCACGGAACGCATGATATAAACGGGCCAAGCACTGCAAAATTAGGACATTTCACTGATTTATTTGCGAGACTCACTAATTTATTTTCGACATTCATTGCTCTCTAGATTCATCGATTCATTTTTGAAATTCATATTCGACGTAATCCATACTATCTAAAATTTAAGCTTGCTGGGATTATATTTATTTAAAAATAAATAGAAGTTCATTTTCATTTCTAATTATTATTATTATCATTCTCATTCGTATTATTAGAAACAAATAACTAAAAGCTTAATAATATACTAGGAGGAGTTTGATAACTTGTATGCTGAACTTGGCTCCGAGTAAGTAAGAACTGTACACACGATAGAATTGGAGAACATAAAGTTAATTAAATCAGTAAACGTGCATGAGAATTGATATTTTAAATAATTTGTTAGTCATAAATACAGATTAAAGTGTATCTTAGGCCAGATATTAGAGACTTATGAGTAGGGTTCCACGATTACTCTCGAAATATCTGTGCCATTGAAATTAAAACGTTCAACAATAGGCGTGGAAAATAAAAAAATACTTATACAGTGTGATGATAAGGTACTATTCTGTAGGAACTCGTTTTCCACTTAAATAGACGCTGAATAGTACACTCGAAATGTAAAGAATTATCAGTAGAAGCCAGAGATCCACATTTCAGATAGATATAGGCTTTGAGTACTAATCTTAACATTGGGATGGCAAATACCCCCTTTTGTGAGTGAAATCCTCAGAAGTCATTGTTTGTAAGATTCAATTGAATCTGAAATCAAAACTACAAGACTATATGTGTGTGATTCACATAATAAAATTCGTATAAAAATTTCAAAGTACCAAGAGAAAGATTGTGGAATGTATTAAGAGAAAGAGGTGTCAATGGCAAAATAAGACGATTAATACAGAAAATATATAACCACAATACTAATGCTGTAATAGCTAACAATTTAGAATCGGAGATATTTAAAACAAACGAGGGACTGCGCCAAGGGGGAAGTCTGAGCCCAATGCTGTTCATTGTTTATATGGATGACATTATCAAACAGTGTGCATGTAAAAGTAAAAAGTTCAGGGTTGGACACCTTAACTTGAATGCAGTCGAAGTTTCGGAAGGGGCATTCGCAGACGACATAGTAGTTATAGCCGACAATGAGGAAGATCTGAAACGTAATTTAACAACATGGAATATGACACTAAAGGACAGTGGAATGACGATGAGTAGGAGCAAAACTAAAGTAATGGTAGTGGGAGATGAACAGGTAGATACGAAAATCGTAATAGAAGGAACTGAAATAGAACAAGTGAGAACATTCCAGTACTTGGGAGTACGAATTGATGGAAGAGGGACCCAGGACGCTGTGATTAATCAAAGAATAGAAAAAGCAACAAAGCTGTACCACAACATGAGGAATAATTTCATTAACAAAAAAGAGATATCCCGAGAAACAAAACTAAAAGTATATAAGGCAATTTACCGACCGATATTAACATATGGCTGTGAATCCTGGATATTAAATAGAAGACAAAAGAATAAATTACAGGCAGTAGAAATGAAGTATTTAAGAAGAGTTAGAGGAGTTACAAGGATGGACAGAATAAGAAACTTGGAAATACGAAAAGATTTGAAAATGCAGTCAGTGTTAGAATACATTGAACAAAGACAGCTAGGATGGTGGGGACATTTATATAGAATGGAAAATACAAGACAAACAAGAAGGATATGGGAAGCAAGGATAATGAAAAATAAAAGAAGAGGAAGGCCAAGGACAACATGGAATGATGTCATAGCAGAAATACTGGGAAGGAAAGGCAAAACATGGACAGAAGCGAAGAACATGACAAGGAATAGAAATGAATGGAAAACGTTTATAAAAAGCTAGAAGAAGATAAACGCCCTACACCATTGTTATGGTAACAGGGATTTTTGGATTATATATATATATACATATATATATATATATATATATATAAATTTCATTGATAAGTTAAGTTGTAAGTTAAGAATGAAGTATTTTAAGTTGAGCAAAATGAAATGTGAACTTTCAAACAAACAATAAAATAATTATTAACCAGTTATTTCTTGTTGTATTATTTCTTTACATTTACTTTGAATGCCTAGTTACGTAGAACCCAAAATATTGCCCTGAGATACCCAAATAGTATACAGAGTCTCAATAGAAATATGCTTGAGTAAGTGCCCACACAATCATTCATTTTATATTAAATAATATTCAAAAGCAAAACTACACAGCAATATGTATCAATCTGATGTTTCAATAATATAATAACTGGATTAGTATTATTATTACTGTTGTCACTTTTTATTGCAGTGAGAAGAATTTATTCTTATTACGAATTCTCGTATATTCATTTCAGCTTTTCTTCGCAATAACTTTCAGAATACCAATGTCAATATGTGTATGTATATATAGCAATGCATGACTACAATGGAGTACATTTATATCTAAAAAAGGAAATCAAAAACATTCAAACAATTAAATGTTGCAAAATCATGAAATACACGTACATATACATGCGTTTACCTCGATTATCGTTTAAAGTTTTCATTAGCGAACCCAAAGCAATATCTATAGTGATAATTTACTTCCAGATGCAATTAAATTTCCCCAATCTTTGTATTTGATTGCCCTATTATCTTTAATTACATGTCCGTTCACGTAGAAACGCCCAATACAAATAATCATTCGATTTCGTCATGCGTTGCCGTGAAAACTAACCTTTAATTAACCTGAGATAAAACAAGTAAGCTTCAGAGATACATCACCTGATATACTGGTACCACAGGACTTTATTGTACCACAAATAAGTTAATATGAGTATACCGTCTCAGTCGTGCTAACATATTTTACGATATTTTATGTGTTTCTGTAATTCGTCCCGTCAATTGCTTCATATTCATTTTCTTGACCGCATTTAATCTATACTGTAAACCAGAAAAGAATGCTTGATTAAAATTCAATGTTTCATTAACTTCCTTCGCTACTATCTATTTGAAATCATATAAAATTAATGTAAATAAATACAAGAAATTGATCAAGCAAAAATTCAGTTACATTATACGAGGACGATCCATAAAGTAAGTTCTGTTTCCGCCTCTAGTCGATTCACTTTAAGAATGCAGCGTAGAATAAATTCTAATGCTGCATTCTATTCTAAGCCCTGATTTTGTCACTTTTGATTGCTTAATTATCGAGGCAGGTTTACTCTATTAAAAATTTTGGCTACAGTTATAAGTTCTAAAGACGGCAGACTATGTGCCAGACAGACAAGAATCATTTCACCATGTGTACTAAATATTGTTTGGATACTATAATATAAATATGTTTTGAAGGTGGATCTGTTATTGCCAATAATACCACTTTTTCTTTAGAATAAATGTTTCGTTAATTGTTAGAAATACAAAATGTTTTTTTTTTATTTTGATTTAGAACTGTAAAATATATGTTCAAATTCTGTCATCTCTTTGATAAATGCATGTATGGAAATATTTAGGAAACTAAATATAAACTATAACTATAAACTATAACTACTAAATATATGTTTTTCTGCTCCGATATGTAAACAAAGCGAGAGGAATGAAAAATAATATTTAGTACAGATGGTGAAATGATTCTTTTCACCATGCACCGGACACATAGTCTGCCGTCTTTAAGTTATGTTATAACTAGAGAACGGACATTCTTACCACATGACTATATTGTTATTGTTAACGCTGCGAGAGCAGGTGTCCGAGTAAGTCAAACACAAAATCTTCATTGTATTACGCCGGGATGTTCTGAGCGAAGTTTATAAACATTTCCAATTGCCGATTGCGTCTAATGGAATATATCCTCCGAATACAATGATGTGTTGTCCATTGTTATAGCTGTAAGTGCAGGTGCCGGGTAAGTCTAACATATACTTCATTGTATTACGCTGAGTCATGTGGTAAAAATGTCCGTTCCCTAGTTATAACTAGAGAACGGACACGCTTACCACCCAGTGCAGTACTGGCGAAAGGCTGTATTTCTAAAATATTTAATTTTATTTATATAATTGGAAAACGAACGGGTGGTGATCTATAAAATTACGAAATACATATTTATTTGTTGAAAAGTTGTATTTTTAAAGTTTTTAATTTTATTTCTATAATTGGAACATTTTTATTTGTTCATTTTGTCGTTCAAGTTGAGTAAAGGAGTATTAATATTGACTAGCAATAGTTTCTCAAGGTTTTCTTCTGTCAATTTTGTTCTCATTGAATTAAGTACATCCTTATAAATAGAAAACGTCCTTTCTACATCGCAACTGGTTATAGGTGCATACTGGAAATATTCTTTTATTTCTTCATATTTAGCCGTTAGATTTTGTGGAATTGTCTCCATACATAATTGCTGCAATGTAATTAAATCTGGATTTCTATTAAGAATTGCTTCAAACTTTTGCCGAAGGCCACATCCGAAGTCACTTGGAATACTTTTCAAATTATTAACAGCCACATCTAATGTGGTTAATCCGTCATTTAATTTGAGATTTCGATTTTCAAAATAAGTGATTAGTTTTGGCAATTTTCCAAAGTGTTCGTGAAGAAAGTACAACTGATTTTTTAAATTTGGGATTTGTGTGGGCTCCTTGCACTCACCAATACTTCTAGCATCCTCCTTTAGCAGTGTTACGAAATGTTTTAGACTATCGAAATTCTCAGCATAATAACTAGTAGCTCCAAGCTATGTTCCCCATCTAGTTATTACTGGAGTGGGAGGCAGTGACAGAGATGGAAATTTTTCCCTGAAAAGAGCTACTCTCAATGGTGCTTTTCTGAAAACTTTTTTAAAAGCTGATATAAGTCTATCAACTTCCGGAAAAGTGTCTCTGATATATTCACAGATTCTGTGGAGAGCATGTGCTACACAAGTAATATGCAGCATATTAGGATATGTTTTCGTCAATAGTCTGCCTGTTTTTAACAAATACGCAGCACTATCACTGACAAATAAAAGTATTTTTTCTTTGTACGTGGCGTCCGAATGAAGCATTTTTTGCATATTCTCCTTAATGGTTTCAGCAACTGTTTCCGCATCAACTCTATTTATAACACTTGTTGCTATTACATATGAGTTATAGGGAATAGTTGGATGTAGTACACCAGCTACAACATTTACCACACAGCGTCCTAACATATCCACCGTTTCGTCGGCGCTTATCCATATGTATTGATTTAAAAGATGGCTTCTAATGCGTTCTACTGTTCTCGTATAGCACCTAGAAACAATATTTGCGTAAAGTTGATTCATCAGGAACATTTCGACCAGTATATTTTTTCAGAAATATTTTTAAAGTGGGATTTCTAAGTTTATTTAATGGAATATTAGCCGCCATAAAAGTTTTACAGAGTTCAGATGGGTTTGCGATCCTAAGTGACGAATTTTTGACGATATTTTACGGATTTTGTAATAAATTTCGGAATCACTGACAATGGACATACAATCAGTATGACCGTCAATCCAACTCGCCATTGTTTTTCTAATGCCGTTCTCGACATTCTTCCATATCATGTCTGAAAAAGTAACTTAAATAATGCTCTAGATCTAAATAAATGAAAACTAAAAATGTGTGCATAAGTTATTGAAACTGAACTAAATTCAATGCACACTTACGTCGAAATAATTGGTAGAAATAGATTCAATCAAACGATATTAAACAGGATCTATCACAAAAATTACGATGTAATTAATAGTTAAAACTATGAAAACAAGAAACTTACTCACAGCACTTTATTTATCTTACGAAGTATAAACTAATAAATAAAATACATTATAAAAACGCCGCTTCTATCTACGCTCATGAAAACACTTTAAAAAACACTATATTCTCCGAATACAATAGCTGGCTTGTCCATTGTTATCGCGGCGAGACCAGGTGTCCGAGTAAGTCAAACAAATACTTCATTGAATTACGCCGGGATGTACTGAGCGACGTTATACACAATTCCAATTGCCGATTGCGTTTTATGGGAATTGCGTCCGTTCTCTACTGATAAGGCTGAGAATGTAAACACTATTTGTTTGAGTAAAAAAATACAGAAGCTATTACAGAAATTTATATAAATAAAAAGATTAATAAAGAAACAAGTGTAAGTAATACAAGAGGACTTTAATAGATACAACAGATAGCTAACACACACCCATCCGAATCAAAAGTAAGGAGAATTTTAAAAAGAAAATTCCAATTAAAACAAGAAAATATTAAATAATTGTTAATGCTTATGTAATTAACCTAATTACTCACCTCTTGTTTCAATACAAGTTACTGGAGTTGTTATTATTGACAATAATTTAGTTTAAAATAGGCAGTTAATTGTGTTTAAATACGAATTTAAACGCGAAAAGTAACATAGTTTTCCATTTCAATAAATTATTTAGGAATTCGTTGATTTTTAGGGTGATGTTTGTTCACCTGTAGAACTTGAAGTGAAAAATCCGATATTGGTAAAAGTTTCATATAGCCGTGACAATTTCATGAAACTTTGAATTAATTATGAAACCCGACTCTAGAGAAGAGATTCGATCAATAGAAGGACGTTTTTAGAGTAAGTTTAATGAAAAAATCAAATGGAAAAATACAATATCATTGTTTTCCATTTACTTTATTGCATAATATGAAAAACGTAAGTATTCCTTCTTACGATTTAATTATTGCTTTTAAATATTTTCAACATATATTTTTATAATTATTATAGGTATATATGTTTTTTTATTGTTAAATATATGCACTAGGGGTGCTATTTATGTATCCGAAGTTTATGTATCCGAAGCTGACAACACTAGTATTGCTAGACGCCATCTGACATATACGTCATAAAGTTTAACATTTTTGACGTGTACGTACTCAGAACGTTTTGTCATAGGGAAGCTATTTCTGTTGTTTAAAGTGACTTGAAAATTTCATCTCAGTCAAAAAATGGAATTAACTCATCAAAATTTTCGGCGTGGATTATCTCAACAGTGCGTGAATTAACTCAGTTCGACATTTGGCGATGGAGGACAATCTAAAACCACTGTATATCACTGGTTTAGTTAATTCAATCGTGGCCGTTGTTCGCTCATGGACGAATTTAGAGAAGATCGTCTAGAATCGGTTGTTTGTGCAAGAACACATCGATGCTGGGCGCCAACTGAAAAAGCAAAATAGTCATGTAATAGTGAGATTAAGGCATCCTTGGACATTAGTATGACAAGCACACAGAAGACATTTTATAAACATTTAGATGGACGTACTAAATATTTGTTTGCATCGAATTCCCTAAAATTTTTCAATTGCTCAAAAAAAGACACATGTTGATTGGTGTAAAGAAATACTAAAAAATACAATCGCGGTATGTCAAAAGCCGTGTATCAATACAGGTGACAAATTTTGAATCTATGCGTATAAGCTCGCAAACAAGTAGCAGTCGTTGGTGGGGGTATTCCAAGATAAATACAACAAAAGTTGTTAGCGCAAGAAGCACTTCGAAGCAAATGGCTTTCTTGGAAGAAATGGACATGTGCTACAGTGCCACTAGAGGATCGTATAACGGTCAATTCTGAATGGTACACAACCATTTTTTACCAGAAGTCTTTGGAGAAAACACTCAGCAATGCTAGATCATTCTTCACTATGACAATGCGAGCTCTCACACATCAGAAGAAACGGTTTATGCTTTCAAAATGCATATTTTGGAGATACCTCAATCAAAATGGAGAAAGTGCTGTGGAAATTGATTCAAACTGTGATGTCAGCCATGCGATGACCGTAATGGATGATGTCACCAGACGCATACCTCCAAGAACTTTCCCGAATAGAAAATTCTAGAATACTGCTGTGCTTTAAATGTCGCCCGACAATGAGGAAGAGGACATTCTCAAGCAGCATCTATGGTGTTAGAACATAGTTATAAATGTGAAATAAATATCGTGAATATAAATACTTTTATTAGTTATTTAGTGTTTTTACTGTATTTTTATTATTTATATAGTTTTTAATTTACCGTTAGTTTTATTTTAAACGAATCCAAAAAGACAAGTTCGTCACAAAACGTATGGAAAAGTGCATCGATCATCACAGAAAATATTTTGAAAATTAATAAAACTATTTTTATTAGAAATTTTTGTTTTTGTTTGTTATTCAGGATGAACAAATAGCAACCCTCATAATGTGATTTTGATTACTTTAGTTGTTGAACCAAGTATTAATCGAAACTCTCTACGTAATCAAATGTCTGTTGCTTTATATTTGTGAAAATATTAAGGTCTTTTATAATATTCACAAACGATAAAATATTGTATTTTCAGTAACGTATCGAAAAAAAAAATGCGATTTAATATAGCATTTGGATTGCAATTTACATTTCTACAGCTTACATAATTATACCTATACTACAACAAATAAATCATATATAGGGTGAATAAGGAATAAATTGAAATATTTTGCGATACAGTCGCATGGACCAAGCTTTATATAAATATGATTTTTATCAAAGTTGTAACTATATTGTACTATTTACATGGAATAAAGAGTGTTAGTTTTACAGATTTTGTACTGTTGCGTAATTACACCGACTCACAACTGTTCATCAACACTATAAATACGAGGGTGAGTCAAATTTAAACCGGACTTTTATTTTAATATCAAGCTAGAGCAGGGTTCTTGGAGACGGGAAAATAGGAATGGAATTGACGCGGTTCCGCGCGCTTACCGGCATTTAGGCTGCCAGTACAGTCATGTCTGCGCAAGAGGTTACACCGGCGGTTGCGCAACTCACTATTATCAAGTTTATGACGAACGCAAGTGCCAAGCCAAGTGAAATTCTGGCTAGACGGACTACACAGTTTGGCTATACGATTTTATTATGAACTCAAGTGTAGGACTGGGTTAAAAAATTCAAGGATGGCCGTGAAACTGTAGAAAATGAGAGACACAATAGGCGTCCCAGGGCAACTGTGACTGACAACAACATTCGAGCGATTTGTAATGTCGTTAAAAGTAATCGGCACCTTACGATTGATTAAATCGCTAGCGAAGTACAAATAAGTTACGCTAGTGCGTGTTCCATTATTACTGAGCATCTGGGTTTCCACAAAATTTGTTTAAGATGAGTTACAAAGCTTTGGACAAATTATCAAAAACAGATCCAAAGAGACACTTGCGAGTGACTCCTGAATCGAGAAGCAAACAATTTTCTGTTTAGAATAGTGACATGTGAATGTTGAGTACTCTTGAGACTGTGAATGTTGTCTATTACCGGCAGCTCATGAAAAGGGCAAAAACCGCCTACAGAAACAAAAAGCGCAACCAACCAGTAAGAAATGTGATTTTGCTATATGACTACGCAAGACCTCACACGCCGAATTGATTCTAGCTAAAATAAACCAAATCCATTGGGAAATTCTAGAACATCCTCCCTACATCCCGATCTATCCCCATGCAACTTTCATTTGTTATTGCACTAAAGCAAGCATTAGGTGTACACCATTTTCAGAGCGATGAAGAAGTAGATGAGTTTGTGCGCAATTGGCTATTGACACGGTCTTTCTGAAGACACACTTTTTCTGAAGACGGGATCCACTAGCTCCCCGAACGCCGGGAAAAATGTGTAAACGTTGAATGAGGCTATGTAGAAAAACAATAAACTTGTTTTGTGATTTTATTTAAGTCGGTTTAAATTTGATTGACCCTCGTATTTTGAACATATTGCTATGAACAGTGGTTTGTAGATTTAATGCGCCACCATCCACAACTAGTTTTCCCAACTAGGTTTCTCAGCCGGTGAATTTTCAAATGTGAGACTACTAACTTCTCGGGTTCCTCTCAGGAAAGTCGTGTTAAAACTAAAATAAGTCTAGCGCCAGTGAATTGTTCACAGAATTTATTTACTTATTTTATATATATTAATCTTGAACAGCAATATTGGTATGAAAATAAAACAAAAGCAGGATCAAATTTAAACTGAATATTTAATACAAAAATAAAAAAAGAAAAAAATCTATCTTTACAAAATATAAAGATTCTGTATCATACAAAAATACATGAGGTAAAAACATTCATTGTATTGACAGCTAAACGAATGGAAAACTTCCTCTTTATTGACTCCGATCAAACTTCTCTAAAAATAATAAAGTTTATTTTTAATTTCTCCCCAGAGAACCACACTGTATAATAAGATACTGATACACGATCAAACTTACGCATGCGCAAACAGACATGCACCAAAACCCTGATACCCGTCGAACAAACTTTTCAATTTTAATTATTACCAAGAAATGTTAATAATAATCTTTATTATTTATTTCTAAAAATTAAATCTCTTAATTACAATCTTAATACAATAGAAATATATTTATAATTTTAAATATTATTGACGTTATAATATCTTAATATTACTTACAAGATTTTTTTATTGGAGACGAAGAAGAAAGAAGGTGCTTTTTCTATATTAATCATCTAAAATATCGGGAATTTAATATCTTAAATCATCGAGAAACATCAATCTCAATAATAACAATAATAAATCACACTTTAACAATAAACCCGAATTAATTCAATATATTTAAATATATTTCACAATACAAGCAACCTTATACACCCACGGTCAATTTACGTCTCCCTGAATTTATCTAGGCCTCTACATCACATTGGCCTCGGATAAAACCAGTTTTTATATTCGCACATTTAAATACATTTTGAATATACACTACAATCCAACATAATTGTACATTTTAAAATTATTCAAATATAAATTATTTTTGATTAAAAATCCATAGCAATATGTATTATGCACAAGATAATATATAACAGGTACTTTTGGGTGGCTTGCTGTGGACAGAGGTAATGTTGGATATGGTTGTACAGAGCACCCCCATGAATTAACAAAATATATAAGTGAAAAAAAATCATAATCGTAGAAATCTGTTATAGTACAACGTATATACGTGCAGTGAGTGCATCAGTAACTTCTACCTCTGCGTGGGCAGCAGCTTGTAAATATTGCATCCCGTTTCCTCTAACACTACGAAGAAGATTCCAATATAGGCTCATCACTATTATGTGGAAACATCCATAGTCAGCCATTCCCAAGCAAGTCAAACAATAGCTTTTCTGCATTGAACTGACGCTAACGCTCTTGTGAGTTGTAAAGGAATCCCATGCTAACGGCGTTCAGACACACGATAAAAATGTAAGCAGTGCAACCTATTGTAGTTCGTCACAACACCAACTTAGTTAGCCTGCAATTTGTAACTAATGATCAGAACTACTGTTCAATAGAGTGCTACTGCTCCACGACAATATGCGGTGTGTACCGCCGCATATTGATTCCGCAGCACAGCCAGCTCGGTGGTGCGAATTATTATTATTATTATATCTTTCATCTCATGAGGGGGGGGGGGGGGGGGTATGAGGTCCAGCAAGCGACACAGACCTGGACTCGTGAGCGACTGAAAAAGTGTTTTTCAAAAGAAATAAAGAAGCTCATTGGACGTTACCAGAAATGCGTTGCCGTTCAGAAGAACTACAACGAAAAGTGACCTGTGCATTTGTCGTTCTTCATTTGAAGTAAATGTGTTGTATGAAAATTTTACTTTCTGATTTTCCCTCGTATTTTGTTGCATCAGGAATTTATTAAAAACACTAATTTATTTAACAATCAAAATACATACTTCCACAATTGCGCGACTATATTAAAACAAAACCTTAATTATTCCATAATTGCTGATAATATAGCAATGTGTATTAATTAAAAGCAAGAATCTGCAAGAAGATATTACAGACTTCACGGGCAAAATATGTTCTGTGTAATTACCGTTGAACCCTAATGTGTTTGTCAATACTCCGAACAATCACGAACATAAATCAAGTTAATAGAAGTTATTTAGGCCGTTCATGTAGTTTGCATTTCAAACTAGCATTACCAATTCTAATATATTATATGCTTAAAAATATGTATTACATGTAAATTTTGTGGTATTAGTTTATCAACAATGTATTTATTTTTACTTAAAATAGGAAATAGTACCTCAATGAAAGAAATATGGACAACGTTAGGTATATTTGTCCCTATGTGTCGAGGCACAGTTTTGCTATACATTTTTTGTAATATCTACTTTGTGGTAATACTAAACCAGTCAGTCAGAAAAAAAACCAATCGAAGAATAATACGAACATGTCCCTGTTTATTGGACCCAGACACAATTTAATACTATAAAATTTGTGCATTTATTATACAGTTTTATCTTTGAAATAACTAGACAGAATGTAAAAATTGCAATAATTTTGCTAAACGTAAATTTTTTTTTTAATAAAAAACAATTTTTATTTGCAACGAAATATTTTTGTTCAGTAAAGTATTTTCTTTGCTATTTTTTCACAATATTACAATTCTAGCTTTATGTAACTTCTGTTTTTTTATCGGCAAAGAACTGAGCCAAATGCTATTTTTCGTCATATTCATAAGTGAATTGTTGCAAAGAACGAAATAGCAATATGATGGTGTGAGATCAAGACTATATGGCGCATATGTCGACACATCCCAACTAAGCTCCAATAATTCTCATGGTGCAAGACAATTTCTTTGTCCTTTACTAATTTTGGTCGTTTTCCTTAAATTGCATTTTTTTTTGGGTAGTTGTTGAATATATACATCCAAATTAATCGTTTGGTGGAAAAATTTAAAAGTAGACAGTTCCAGTGTAATCTCACCAAAACAATAGCATAACTTTATTTCCATGAATATCAGCTTTGGATATTGTCTACTGGTTCCTACACTTGCTCAATGATTTTTTTCGATTGATATTGTTGTAAAAACATAATTTTAATTTTCAATATTTTTAAACGCTTTCAATGCATGTATGTAATGTCTTCTGTATAATAATAATAATAACACTTTGCCAAATAGAATGTTTGTTTGCCCTAAAATGTTTAAGAAATGCTCAAAACTACAAAAAAAAAGAAAAACCATTTGTGAAAATTATAAAACCAATAATTGTTTGCATATACATATGCTCGTATACACTGTGTCCATAAAGTATGGACGCAAGCCCGTAATAACGTTATTGTGCATTATTTGACAAAATGCAAAGATATATCGATTAATGTTTTTTGTTAGCTATATTTAGATGCTACCATTTTGTTTTCTCCGTCGACCTTGAATAAGTTATGACGTCATTGATAATTTTTTTAAATGTCAACCCCATTTTTTTTTTTGTAGATTTTGAAAGCCTTTGCAATTCTTTATTTGATGATGTAAAAATTTTGGTATGTTACATTAGAAAATTTTTGAGTAATCATTTGTGTCCATAAAGTATGGACACAAGCCCGTAGTAACGTTATTGTGCATTATTTGCCAAATGCAAAGATATGTCGATTAATGTTTTTTATTAGCTATATTTAGATACTACCATTTTATTTTTTTCGTCGACCTTGAATAAGTTATGACGTCATTGATATTTTTTTTAAATGTCAACCCCACTTTTTCTTTGTGGATTTTGAAAGCTTTTACAATTCTTAATCGATGTTGTAAAAATTTTGGTATGTTACATTAGAAAATTTTTGAGTAAACTGTGTTGTAATTCGAAGTTTTATTTTTGACATTTTCAGTATCAAATTTATAACAAATGCTCAAAATGTTTTTCTTCATTTTGTTGACAAAATCCTAAGCGATGATAAATTCAATTTCGCACATTCTGTAATATTTCGGGAGTGATTAGTCTGGTTTCGTAGATGATGCGTTGTTGTAAAACGTCCAAATTTTCCGGTTGTGTCGCATAGACTTTTCTAATGTAACACTAACACCAAAATGTTTAAATCATCGAATAAAGAATTGTAAAAGCTTTCAAAATCCATTAAAAAAATTGGGGTTGACATTTAAAAAAATTATCAATGACGTCATAACTTATTCAAGGTCGACGGAAAAGACAAAATGGTAGCATCTAAATATAGCTAATAAAAAACATTAATCGACATATCTTTGCATTTTGTCAAATAATGCACAATAACGTTATTACGGGCTTGTGTCCATACTTTATGGACACAGTGTATATATATATATATATATATATATATATATATATATATATATATGGTAAACCTAATCAGTAGGAGATTAAAGGTCTGTATATTACATCAAAATATATGTATTTAAAAAACTCTACATGTTTCGGCAGTACGCCTTTATCAAGAGAATACAAAATATTTTGTATTCTCTTGATAAAGGCGTACTGCCGAAACATGTAGAGTTTTTTAATACATATATTTTGAAGTAATATACAGACCTTTAATCGCCTACTGATTAGGTTTACCATATCATACCAAGGTCACGAAGTTATTATATTTATATATATATATATATATATATATATATATATATATATATATATATATATATATGTATATACAAAAATGGATTGGTGATTGTTGAAAGTGCCATAACTCGATAACCGCTCACCCAATCTGCGTGATTCTTTAATCATTGTGTTCGAAGTAGTCCGCGACGGTGAAAATTGAAAAAATAATTTGGAAAATCATTAAAAACCGATATTGGAGATTTGTATGGGAGATGCACTTCATTGTTTTTGTTTTTGTTTTTGTCAATTGGAATTTGGGAAAAATTGAGGAAAATTTTTGAAAAATCCTGAAAAATCAAAATTACTTTTTGAATGGGAATTTTATATGGCAATTTCAGGTAGCGCACATTTTCGACAACTCACGTTTGCGTCGTTGGATTTTTTTATTTCTTTTAATAGTTTGTTAGTTATATAGTATCCGAAATGCTTTCAAAAAAAGAAAAATTGAAAAAATCACAATGAAAATTTAAAAAACTGTGATAAATAAATATTAATTTCAATATAGAAGTTTAGTATGATTAATGTCAACAAATGGCGTTAGTATGATAAATGACAACATATGGCGTTATTGGTTTACGGCTATGGTTTGTGTTCGATTACTATTTGACACATTTTCGTATTGTAAACAAATGCCGAATGGAATTACAGTAAAAATTGATATTTTATTCAAGCAGATAGATTTCTAAACATTCGTGAGGCTCGAGAATCGTGAATTTGTGGTGGTGATCGTGGTTTTGATGCAATCAAAACGAAAATTTTCATCGTTTTATATTGTGAAACCAAATAGAAATTGCTTAAAGTTGAAATTTTCAGTTGGAGAATTTTCGTTTGATTAACGACAAACCAGAAATTGGAATCTAATAAAATCGTGAATTGGTAATTACGATAGACAATTTGTGACCAATTAAAAGAATTCTCAATTCAATTTTGTATCTATTTCAGTTCAATTATTGTTGTTTGGTGATTTACAGCGCGCGATGCCACCGACGAGACGTAGTACCATTGCCCGCCGTAGTCGTAATGCAACGCGAATACAAAATAATCGAGCTAGTCAAAATGAGAAACAGCGTCGTCAAAACAATGAGACAGAAAGGAATTGCTCAATCACGATCGACACAGTCTCAGGAAGAACACGCTTCGCTAAACGATACTGGATATTACAGACATTACGACTAACAATAATGATGACTCATCCAACGATACGACGCGTGTCATACCTCTGGCGCTTTCTGGATGCATGCAGAACGCTCGAGAAGAAATTTCACATTCATATATAAACCGTCGAGGAAGGGATTGAGATTATTCAATACCAGAGCATCACGGAGTGAACATAAATACAAATACATAAATGTACTTATTGTTAGTAATTAGTTTTTATATTGTTATTCGTTTTATTATTAATATAGTGTGTGTCTAAAGTTATCGTTAGTTTTATTTAAGAACCCGAAAAGACAAACTTTACAGTGGTATTCAGGTGTTCAGGCGGTTTAATAACGAACTAATTAGACAATTAAGAGTTAATTAAATATCTGTTTAAATAAATATACAGTGCGAAAAGACATTATTTTAATTATCGTGATGGCCAATAGAATAAAACTCACGAAATTAAAAGTGACTGATTTAAAACGAGAATTAGAGGAGAGGGATGAGGATACAACCGGCAAAAAGGCAATTCTCCAGCAACGGCTTCGAAATGTGTTGATCCAAGAAGGCGAAGACCTCGAGAATTACTTCTTCCAAGTTTCAGGCGGCAACGCTGATGTAGATTTGTTGTTAATTCAAATGGAAAAAATGGAGCAGAAGAGCCTGGAAACTTCTGGAAATTTAGCAAAAACTGTAGAACAAATGGAACTGAACAATCTGGACTGTGTGAAAACCATGGAACAGCGTCTAATAGATTCACAAACTAAAATGGAGCAGAAGCGCATGGAAACTTCTGGAAACTTAGAAAAAACTCTAGAACAAATGATGGAGTGGAATGGATCCCAATGACAAAGAGAAGACTGCCTTCAGTTTAGGTACAGGACTCTGGCAGTTTACAGTCATGCCATTTGGACTGTGTAACGCCCCAGCTACTTTTGAGCGACTCATGGACACTGTACTGAGGGGATTGTCTTGGAATACCTGCCCGATATATCTCGATGATGTGATTGTGGTAGGGCAGACCCTTGAAGATCACATGAAAAATTTGGAAGTAGTATTCCAGAGGTTGCGAGATGTCAACCTGAGATTAAGTCCAAAGAAATGTCACCTTTTCCGCAAGGAGGTAAATTACCTTATACATATGGTTTCCGGAAAAGGAGTTGCTGTGGAAAAATGGCCGGTACCCAAAGACAGACATCAGCTAAGAAGCTTTTTGGGATTATGCACGTATTATCGACGCTACGTTCCTGGATTCTCTAACATTGCAAAACTACTTACTTGCCTAACAGAAAATCGAGCATTCATTTGGAACCACGAATGCCAAGCGGCCTTTGAGTTGTTAAAAGGTACGTTGGTCAGTGCACCTGTCTTAAACTATCCACTGCCATCTGGGAGGTTTGTTCTGGATACAGATGCCAGTAACGTCGGGATTGGTGGTGTGCTTTTCCAAATTCAAGATGGACAAGAAAAGTTCATTGGGTACTTCAACAAGACCCTGTCCAAACCGGAGAGGAACTTCTGCGTAACCAGGAGAAAACTATTGGCAGTAGTTAAGACCATTGAGCATTTTTACAAGTACCTGAATGGGCAGAAGTTCCTGATCCGCACTGATCATGCCGCCTTAAAGTGGCTTTTACAATTTAAGAATCCCGAGGGTTAAGTAGCTAGATGGATTGCGAGGCTACAGGAGTATGACTTCGACATTGAACACAGAGCAGGCCTCAAACATCAAAATGCAGATGGCCCTGTCCAGAGACTGTCGACATTGCAACCGAATCGAAGACAAATCGGTCAACGCTCTTCGAACCAACCTGGTTAATGACCAATGACAACCTGACAATTTGCGTGCAGATCAAGAAGCTGATTCGGATCTTGCAGTCTTCAGGGCTTGGAAGAGGGATGGGGAAAGACGGACCTGGCAAGAAATTGCTCCCCATTCACGAGATTTGAAGTCATACTGGGCACAATGGAATTCCTTAACCATGAAAGACGATCTCCTGAGACGTGAGGTCTAAAATCACAATGGAAGCGAGCGGAAGATGCAAATGGTGGTTCCCAAGAAAAGAATATCAGAGGTATTGCGAGAACTTCACAATGGGGCTTCTGGGGACATTTTGGAGTCCATAAGACACTAGAAAAGGTGCGCCAGAGATTTTACTGGGTGAATTGTTCACGAGATGTGAAAGAATGGTGCCGAAAGTATGCCAATTGCGCCGGATACAATGGCCCCAGAGGCGTTGACGTGCACCCATGCGCCAATATAATGTAGGAAGCGCATTTGGAAGGATCGCCATAGATGCCGCCGGGCTTTTCCAGAAAGCGACGAAGGAAATAAATACATAATAGTGGTCAAGGATTATTTTACCAAATGGGTTGAAGCATATGCTCTACCAAATCAAGAAGCTGGAACTGTAGCAGACGTGATTGTGAAGGAGTTCGTCAGCCGTTTTGTTGTACCCATGGAACTTCATTCCGATCAAGGGCGAAATTTCGAGTCCAGTTTATTCGAAAAGGTGTGTGGACTTTTGGGCATACAAAAGACGAGAACAACTCCCTTGCATCCACAATCAGATGGGATGGTAGAGCGAATGAACAAGACCATGATCAGACACTTAACCAAAGTGGTATCCGAACACCGGAAAGATTGGGACGAACATTTACCATTATTCCTAATGGCGTATCGGGCATCTTTTCAAGAGACAACTGGCCAATCACCACCAAACATACTATTCAGGAGGGAACTCCGATTGCCCTATGATTTAAAGTTTGGGAGCAAGCCTGGTCAATATCTTGCCGGAGAAGATTCTGTCAGCACTCTTAGACGAAGACTAGATAATATCCGTGATCAAGTAAGACATAATATCCAAGATGCGAGCGACAGAATGAAGGAGAGCTACGACATCAACGTCGAGAAGGGTGGTTACCATGAAGGCGACCCGGTTTGGTTATATAATCCACAACTCCGACGGGGCCAATCTCCAAAACTTCAAAAGAATTGGGAGGGGCCATATGAGGTGTTGAAGCGGACCAACGATGTAATATACTGCATCAGGCGAACACCTCATACTAAGCCAAGAGTCGTACATTTTAATCGATTAGCCCCATACTCTGGAGACAATAATGACGAAACCGCTGACTTGCGCCGATTGGATAGCCAATACCAGGAACTAACCTTTGAAGACTTTATGGAAGAATATTCTGGTTCAAGAAAAGCTTGATTTGGGGTAACCATCGAGAATCAGCAAGATTTGTTTACGGTGCCGCCAGACTACGCGCTTGCTCATTGCGTAGCCCGAGATCTGCGAATGGCCAAAGGAATTGCCAGAGAATTTAAATAGAGATTTGGCAGAATCGAAAAATGAAGGCAGCAGGGACCAGAAATTGGGAAGTCTCCAAATAACAAATGAAGAACAGCCTATATTTTATTTGGTAACGAAAGAACTGTCAAGCCTGAAACCAACCTATCGTGCCTTATGGGAGGCCCTGGCCCACTTACGCGAACAAATGTTACAACAAGACATTCTGAAATTAGCAGTTCCAAAATTGGGTTGTGGATTGGTCCACCTGGACTGGAGAATTGTAAGAAGCATGTTAGAAGTAATATTCCAACATACTGGTATGGAAATTCTGGTATGCAGTTACCGGCTTGAATATTCCTGTACATTTAGGCAAGATAAGACCGTGGACTGTTATTTCGATATGACGTCACAATGTAACAAAGGCCCTATCTGTCGATTTCGCCATGGTTTCAGGGAACCAAAGCATGACATGTTTCGGGACGAAACTTCATTTTTAAGAAGGGGGCAATGTGGTGACTCATCCAATGATGTGTCGCGCGTCATACCTCTGGCGCTTTCTGGATGCATGCAGAACACTCGAGAAAAAATTTCACATTCATATATAAACCGCCGAGTAAGGGATTGAGATTATTCAATACCAGAACATCGCGGAGTGAACATAAATACAAATACATAAATTTGCTTATTGTTTGTAATTAGTTTTTATATTCTTATTCTATTTATTATTAATATAGTGTGTGTCTAAAGTTATCGTTAATTTTATTTAAGAACCCGAAAAGACAAACTTTACAATACGTATTGGATTGCCCTCAATGATGTATCTCATGTCATTTCTGCGCAAAATGTACCTAATAGCGAGCCGACAAAGCACCACAGCACCACGATCAACAAGAACGTGGAATAGTTTAGCCAAAAAACTATTGGGAACTGGAAAACAAAATCACAATTCAGAACCAATACTTGACAAAACTATCAATACTTATATTTACCTCCTACTTCGATGATTGCAATTCCGCTATTCCGGAATCAAAACAATCAAGGGACACTTTCGCCGGCTGTCACAATCAGATTAGTCAAAACAATGATTCATTCAACACGTGTTTTAGCTGTCAAGTGCCAATGTCAAACGACACCTGTTGGAAACAGACAAGAAACAACGCCATCTATTATCGATCGCGTTTGTAACGGACCAACACAACGTTCAATTTCAAAATATTAATACAAAAATAATCGATTTAAGGCAGAAAATGTCTGTTGGGTCAGCTAATAATATAGAAAAAGACAATAGGTGTAAATATAACAACGCTTTCTACTTGCTTCTAATTGTCAGTCTTTCTTATAGAATTCTGATTAATATGACATACATTATATATAATTGAAGTTATTGCTCATTATGTATAGCATTAATTTTAACAGGTAGATAGTAGAAAGTGATATAATAACGGGCCGATAGTCGAGGAATGTGAAAATATATTTGTTGGAGAACTGAAGGCCAATTGATGTCATTGTGTAAAAGTTTGTGTAAAAATGATAAACTAGTACCAATTCATCTGTTCTCTAGCAAGATTGCTGATGTATTTCTAACTGAATACCTCATAAGATAATGGTCGTCAATTCGAAAGCTCAAGAATATTAAAAATTGATGTTGTACAGTTTCCAATATGTTCCTGTGCACTTGAGAATAAGGATACCACATCAGAGGTGCATATTCAGTCTCGATCTAACAAATTAAAAATACAGAGTTTTTATTGCCTATATAGAAGTTAATGTTCATAACAAAACCCAACTACTTTTTCGCTGATAAGTCGACGATTTCAATTTGATCAACATTTCTTATCGTCTCTCTTGCTATCAAGAAATCTATCGAGTTGACTTTCCCTGAAGATTAGAATTTTGTCAATGGGTTTTAAATAATTTCTACGATGACCTTCTAGACAAAGCTTTCTTTTCAAATGAAGCATGGAATATGAATATATTAATTCGCAGAATATGGGAATATGGAGTGCTGAAAAACCCAACAGTTTTTATGTAGCGACTGCGGCTTATCCTGAGAAAGTTGGTGTTTGGCGTGCCAAAAGTAGGAGAAGAATGGTCCAATTTTTTTTAATGGAACCATAAAATCCACGAAGATATCAACAAGAAATTTTGATGCCGTTTGTTGACCAACTTAATGTAAATGAGTTAACACTAGGATATTTTCAACAAGACGGAGCAAGAGGACACACAGCACAAAATACAATTAACATGTTACGTCAATCCTTTGATAATAGCTTGATTAGCCTGAACGAACGAACGAATTTCCTCCAAGATCTTGCGATATCACTCCACGCGATTTCGCTATTTTAATAAATTCGAGATTCGACACACCTTCAAGTCCAAATTACATAAAAAACTAATTAAATCAATAAACATCATATGTTTACCAGTGCTTTTTTGAAAGCGTAAAAGGAGATGTGCAAAATCTATTGAGCAAGGCTTTGGACAATTTCAGCATGCTTTGTAATGTGTTTGTTAATTCTTAAAATTGCATTTCTAATTTACCAGTTTATAAATAAATACCTATTGTGTTACAATATAAACGTTTAATTGCGTTAGATGACATTTGACTTCTGAATGAACAAAATTTATAAATTGACAATTATGTATGATGCTTAATTTAGAAAATACGTTTTTTCGTGCAAAACCTACTTCGATTCTAGATTTATTTGATCGCTCGTTAGTTACCAATTACAACTTCTTTTTTTCGGTGACCGAGATTTTATTATGTTTCAACTTCGCAAGTTCCTCTGTGCCCGTTTCATGAACTCTAACATTATTTTTCCAATAGTTTAAGATGAGATTAGAAAAATTAACGGGGAAATTTAAAATTAGTACAAATACAAAACTATAATAGAATTTCTAAAGCTAAAGGTTTTATAATGGCTATTATTTTCTTTTTTCCAGATAGAATATGTGCGTCTTGAACTGGAAGTGGCGATTAAGACATCAAATGCGGAATAATTTACAATAAATACGCCGTAAGTAAACAATTATTCTTTAAATAATTAATTCGGCTTTTACTTGATGAAGATCCATAATTTAACATAGTTATAAAACTACTACTTAAAATTTTCCTTTATTAAAATTTTTTCGTGGGTTCACCAAGTAAAGGGTCTTTCAAATTGAGCGCTTTTTTTAAATAAATAAAACCCATAATTTGCATTGATTTTCAAAAACTTATTGGCAATTGTGACATTTATATACGAAAAATAATATCTAACAAGTGACCACCTCTTGCTGCTTCACAGCTGTTCACCCTTTTGTTAAAATTTTATATTACATTTCGAGATAATTGAGGCTCTATTTCGCCAATGACACGAATACTTTCATCCTTTAGTTCAGAAATTGATTGTGGTTCGTTCTTGTAGACCTGTTTTTTTTACGTAACCCCAAAGAAAATAGTCCAACGATGATATTTGTGGCCAATTAACATCATGATTTTTTCAAATAATTCTTCCAGGAAATTTTTGTCTTAATAAAGCAATTGTTTCATTAGCAATATGGTTAATAATTCATCTATCCTCTATATAGGTCAATACCATTCAGTTCAGGCCACAAAAATTCAGTTAACATCTCACGACATCGAACATCATTCACTGTTACAGCATCACCTGCAGCATTTTGAAAGAAATGTGGTCCATTTACACCACCTGACCATAATACATACCAAACAGTGACCTGTTGAGGATGTGAAGGTCTTTCATGAATCACTCGTGGATTTTCATCACTCCAAATTCGACAATTTTGTTTGTTAACAAAACACCAATTACAAAATGTGCTTCATAAGAAGTATCTCTTCTTCAGTTTCGAGGTATTAATAAAAACGTTTATTTATGAATCTCATATATTTAAATAAAAAGTAACCCGTGCATTCTATAAAGCTTTGTCACTACACATCAAAATACAAATTTCAAGAATTTTTTTCCACACACCAGGATAATTAACAAAAATAAAATGGATTTATCGTGTTTTGCTTGATTAGAAGTGGATATACCTTCTTTGAAATTAGAACGAAAAATTGGTATTTATTGGATACTACTACTTACTAGATGCAATTAAACAATTATGAAAACGTTTTATTAATGTTTCTTAACATTTCAATGGAAAAATATAACAAAATAAAATTTTATTCTAAAACTCCAAAAAATTATTTTTTAGATACGAAATTTGATTTTATTTTTAAATATGTGCGCCGGGATCATCTTCAAAAGACAGTCACATTCTTCGTTGTCTTCGGGCTCATCACCAACTTTAGACAGTATTTTTTTGTACCAGTCCAAATTTTTGTCGTCCTCCCATTTAGTGCCAAATTGTTGTTCCATTAGGTGACGAATAGTTTTTATTTTTTTATGTGAAGGATTGCGATCTAAGTCAATTTCTTCTAACTCCACTAGAATCGCATTTCCTTTATTGAGTAAACTCTATGGTGTTTCGTTCAAAATAATGAATACACTGACAGATATTAGCTTCTTTCAGAGTGCCATGTAGATGCCATCTACAGTTGGGACTTTTAACACTGCAATCATAGTTCTGTTTCAGGTATCTTTAGAACCGGATTTATCCAGTTTTGGTTGAAAAATTTAAAATTATTTTCGCTTGATTGGTTAGGATTTGAACCTTAGTTTCAACAGGAAATATTGCATTTTGATTGATTCTGAGTTCTCCAATGAATTTATCTGACTGCTATTACTAATAGTACATTCTCAGTTTATTAAAGTTAAATCCTTTCGTAAAATACGACATGTTATTGATTCACTGAGTCCAACTTGTTATGAGGGGGCATTTCAGTTGCTTCAGTAAAACTTTCGTGAATCAAATCAATATGCTCTTGTGAACGACCACTACGACTGCATCTTTCTCTTTTTTGATCCACCGAACCTCTTGAAATTTTCTAATAATTCGCTTCCGTGTACAAATACTGCAGATGTTCTCTCGGTTGAAGCAGAAGCTGCTATTCTTTATGCCCACTTCACTTCAAAGCAAAATATGAAATTTTCTA
Source organism: Melolontha melolontha (assembly GCA_935421215.2). NCBI lineage: Eukaryota > Metazoa > Arthropoda > Insecta > Coleoptera > Scarabaeidae > Melolontha > Melolontha melolontha. Next base: position 139,665,339 of record OW285237.1, on the reverse strand, counting down.
TTTGGCGTGATAAGATAGCTGACAATAGGACCGCGCGAGCCACATACTTGAATTGGGCAATTAATAGACTACCACCGTAAGTGTTAAACTGGAAGATTCCTGGCCTACGATCGGAAAGAGTTAAAATGTTATCTATTATCATATCATGAAAAGTAATCTAGCTTAGAATAATAATTATTGGGCCAAACACTTCGTACGCATGGATTCTGGTAGTTCAGAGAGATACACTTATTTTTGGTTCACTGCTCCTTTTTTTATCTTTCACCAGGTCGTAACGTATGGTCCAAAAGTTTTCGTAAAAATTTTATATGTTGATAATTTTCTCAAAACTGACTTAATAAACTATAGATGGCAATAATTAACAATAAATACTTAATTTTCAAATTATAGATAGGGGGCCATTATCTTCGATGGTCCTCAGTTTTCTTCTGACTTGTCTCTTCATACTCTGGACAACAGCAGGATCAATTTCTCGCATTTTTTGAAAAATTCGACGTCGTAATTGGTCTTCATTTGCAGCTTCCCATCCATTTTCAGACATTTTTCTGGTCAATATTGCCCAAAATTCCTCTATTGGCCGAGCTTGAGGTACATTAGGAGAATTGCCTAATTTAGGAACAATGTTTATGTTGTTTGCGTTATATCAGTCTCTAGTAACTTTAACACAATGGCATGAAGCTAAATCAAGCCAAAACATGATATCATCATTGCCATCATGTGTATTTAAAAACTGAAGCAGTTTAGAAAGGCATCTTTGAATGTAAAGTTGTGTAATTAAGGCTTCTCCTCGAACACGACAAATGTACGACTGCGAGATAAATCCAGCCTCAGAAATGACACACCACACTCAAATTTGGATTTACCTTTGTATTTGACATTATGGTGTATTTTCTATGCCGTCGGTATAAAAACCGTCGTTTCTCTTCATCTCTGAATGGGAAAAGGTGAAATATTTCTCATCATCCATTACAATCAGTTTATTGACAAAATGGATGCACCTTAGCGCAAGATAATACCTGGATATTCCTTCTAATTGGGCCGAAGTATATTTTGGTGTTTTCCTTCGTTTTATAAACACCACTTTATTTCAGGAGATTGTTCAAAAACTTTGAAACGCCGAATCATCGACCTAATAATCTTCACATTCCTTTATGGTTTGATAAATTGTTAATAAAGAGATATCTTGTTCACGATAAATGGCAACAATATCACGCTTGAGCATTCACCCAATTAGATTGTAGATTCCCTTGCGAATATCTAGCTTATAAGACAGTTTGCTGAACTAGATCACAAAAACTAAACTGTCATAATTAAAACAAGTTAATTGTGACATGACTTCCAGTTACAACCAAATGTCACTTAGTATAACTACAAATCATCTAAAATTTTTCCGAAAACTTTGGGACCATATGTTATTTTAAGTAAGAAGATATAAATTACTTTCTACTCAAGGATTTGTACAGCTCTGAATAATTCTGCGAAACCGGTCTTATTTTGGTAACGTTCCATTTTTTATCATAAATCACGCGTCCTCTCTTTAACCTATTTAAACAAACCATTAATGTTAAAGTGTGTTTATCAACTAGGTTTTTTCTTACTGGTAGTTTCCTCAGTTGTACAAAATAATTCTAGAATCAATTTGGTCAAAATAAAACTAAATTTATCAATTATAATGCAAATAATTTTGCGATTAGTTTTGGTAATTAGAATTTTAAAATGTATTTTCTTGTCTTTGACCTGAAAACACAACGTGATTTCTTCAAAGAACATACTTCCTCGCCAATTTGTCTATCTTTATTATTACCGTTAATGTCTTCTGCAACATAAATTTTAAATAGGAAACAGTCGGTACGATACTACTCATCTTACCGTAGTTTCTTTACAAATGTAAATTTCTTAACGAAAAAACTTTAATAAAGATTTGACTTCAAAGGCTGCACTTTTTACAGAGAAACCATATTAAATTCAAGTAGCTGCAAAAGTAATCGATATAAGTAGCTGCTTATTAGCAAAACTGTATCATGGACAGGATAATAATGTGAAACAGAATGAATTTGTCTCAAGTTCATGTATCGGATTAAGTAAATAAATTTAAAGATTTGATTCAATTACTGGATTTACTAATAAATGCATACTAAATGGACTTTACTTACACTTCCTTATGTCTAGTTCGTTAGTTTATTTACTAGATTGTTATTGGTGATTAACAATATGTTTAACGACATACGGTTTTACAATCAAATATTTGTAGATATGTTTTCCGGGTATTGCCGTAGTCTTTTACTTACCTTAACATTTCGTCGATCATGTAATCAATGTTTCAAAAGGTTTCTAAATACCGATTTGTCTTCTACTCATTATATATCTTACTAGCTGAGCTCGACAATGTTTTGCTATTGCTTAATTTGAGTATGTATAAATGAACACAATTGAAAGTTTGATATCAATTATTGTATTTAGTTAAAATTAGATAGTTACAATATACAGTATGACACAGAATAAAGTATATCGAAACTTAAAAATATATTTCTAGTATTACATAATTTGGTATGAGAAAGAAATTTTAATTATTGGTATGTTCGAGATCTTCTCCTTGTATTTGAAGGCAATTTTCGTATCTGTCCCGCAAGTTTCTGAACATTCCCTTGATAGCAGAATGTGGTATTTCAGCCAACACTTGCCGAATTTTATTTTTGAATTCCTCAATATCCTAGGGCATTGGATCCTGGTATATCTTCTATTTGAGGATTTCCCACAAAAAAGAATCAGGAGGTGTAGTCAGTAGTCAGTTTACCTGGAGATGAGACGTCCAGGAAAATAGAGTTGCAGAAGGGGCAAAGTTTCTCTAGCAGTATGGGCAGTAGCACCGTCTTGCTGAAACAACTGAGTTTCAAGATGTAAATTTCTCGCACGGCAAAACCGCCTTTTGATCCTCGTAAAAAGGAGTCATAATTATTTTCCTATACCTCTGCTGGTTAACTGTTACACAAAGTAGGGGCCAATTATTCCATGCCCGGAAACAGCACACCACGCGGTTACTTTTTGCAGGTAATCAGACCTTTCAACAAATTCCTGCGGCTTTTCAAAACCTAGGTATCGGGTTGTTTGCTTGTTGATAAATCCTGACAACAATACATGTGATTCATCGCTGAAACAAATGTTTGAAATAAAGTTTTCATTGTATACGGTAGGAATAGGCCCCTAATTCCTTTGCAGCGCGTTGTACAGATGATCTACTCAAATTAAGCTCTTTCGCTATTCGGCGCTGGCTTTTTCAGGAAACTCTAAAAGAAATTTAAAATATAAATTTTGGATGTTTATTTTAAATTTCTTTCACAAAGGTATTATGTGCCGGAACATGTAAGATTATTTTAAATATATACTTATTAAAGTAAAACAAACCTTAAATCGCCGACGTATACACACGCAGTACGTGGACGCCGTGTAAAGTTGTTGCGTGATCAGTTGTGCTGGCTTTACTGTACCCCATGCGACACCTTGATTAGTGGTTTTACCTACTGATAATGACAACTTAGTTGTCGAAATATGTATTTAGGATACGATTAATAATTGTGGTATACCTGGTATATACCTTTTTTAAGAAACCAATAAGATGTTGTGGAGCAGATTTCAAGGGGACGTTATTTGTTTTTTTATCGGCGTTTTTTTCCGGAGAGTGGTTGTAGATCTCCTAGACAAGGGACGCCATAATCCGTGATAGAATTGCATTTTTCTTAGTCCGAAATTTCGAATATTAAAGATTTAAATTATTACAACTACTTAAATGTACCTATTCAAAATATATCGAAAAATTGGCTTAAAGTTTACACTATTATTTGAAAGTAATTTGAACGACGTATATCAAGTTTCTAATTAATTATCATCAAAAGAATCACTTTCAAATTTAAAAATTTTGGAGGCGGATCTGAGTGAAAAGTGCAGAAAAATCTCTTTAACTGAGGAAATAATCACATTTTGTGCCTGAATTATCACATCCTTGAATACCTTACCTTCTACAACGAAGGATTTTTCCAGTTTATGGATGTTTTATCAGATAGACACCAAGAACCATCCTTTTATCCTGACTTAACTCTGATTATTCTGATTTAAAAGGTACCTTAAATTATATTCATCAAAGAAAGATCATTTGTTAATTATTTTAAAATAAATCGATATGCCTAGACAAATAATCGTAACTGTATGATTCATCCTATAATTCAATTGTGTTGTTCTATACATATATTAATTAGAAGTTTACAGTTCATTCAAGAACTTACTTTCATTGATTTTGCTACAACTAAGATTTGAATTACCTCGTCAAGGTTATTCTTTCTCCGAACACTTCGGTTATCACTGTTATCAGTACACCGTACTATTATAAAGTTTTGATTCATGCATTTAGTGTTAAAGTTTATATTTCCTTTGAAAAGCAAACAACCAAACATTTTCCTTTACATTTCCAGCAAGAATAAATTAACTTAGGTTATTGTTGTATTATTATTATTATTTAGTAAAAGTTTTAAAAACAACCGACCTGTTAAGGTATGCTTGGATTTAAAATAAATGTTTTATGTTGTCTTTGGAAAAAGAAGTGTTATTATTTCTTGGGGCAGGTGCATGATAAAAGGGTTTTTGTCAACCTGTTTTAAAGAAGATAACGATCTTTCTGATTTCATACAATAAGTTCTTTCTACCCTAAGATAGATGTCAGCATCTATAACAAACTGCTTAAGTGATCGATATATCTCCCTTTAAATTGATAAAATCAATAGAGTTTTTTTTGAAATATATGTTTATTTCCGCAGCTTTTAAACGTAATCTACAGACTACTTCACGCGCCTGAGATAAATAATTAATTTAGAAGAGTCTCATCAATATTATTAATATAATTCCTGAATGTAGTATATTTCCACATTCTACAGGGTACAACATTTTATTATCGCACACCTGTAGAGCAGTATTTTTGATTGAGTGCGGTTTACTACATCTTATGGCCGCCTAAACGTGGGACATTATCCTGCTGTGGAATTATCTCTTCAACATTCCTTTCAGGGACTACTACAATATATATATATTGTGATAGGGCATACCTATGTACTGGAGAGTCCTAGAACAGAAATACTGTGTTAAGTTTAAAATTGTTAATATTAAGAGTTAGTAATAGGTAGAACTGCAATTTTCTCATGCCATATCAATAAAGTTAATACCGAGTTTTTAATTTATCAAATTTGTTTCTTATTTCTTTTGAATTTCATGTTTTCATTCACCATAGTCATTTTCTTTTATTTTTTTTATTCCACCGAAGATATTTAACTTAATTGATTGGAATAATATGTCATCAATTATGAACAGAACTGTACGTAATTTTGAATTAAATGAAGCGGGAATTATCCCACATGTAAACAGGCATTTTAGCAAAGATTTCAACTTTAAAAACACATTTATATTTATTGTAAAATTCATAGAATAATTTATGCGAAATGAGAAAACGATTAGCATTTGTAATTTATTTAAATTGATTTAATAAATTGACGAGATTAAATAGATGTAAACTAACATTCTAAATAAGACGCCTAGAGAGATTGAGAAAAAACAGAAGAGTTAGCTTGAGAATTTAAAAAATGGTAGAACGCGTGGCTGTGTATTAAAAGTTTTTGAAGAAATTAAGTGTTTAAAAATCAAAATTAAAAAGAAAAACCTCACCAAAAAGACTTCCTATAAGCTCCTGATCCATCAAATATAATTTTTACAAGTATTCCCGCATCCTTAACAAGCTGAATGCAGGAAACGAAAACATCAATTTCCAAAACGACGCCAAGCCAAATTTAGAAATTTTTACAAGCTTTTCATCGATACCTGAGCTCACACACCTGCCTTTCTAGTCTCCTATTGTACTTCCACGATCCAGAAAACACCAGCGACGTAATTTTGAGTATACATATTTATTTATCTCTAAAAACATAAAATTGTTATTTTTAATGAGTCAAACTAATCGTTCATATTTCAATTAAATTTCTTAGAAATATTACCTATTTATCTAAATACAGTATAACAGAAAATTACAGTTCTTTCTAAATTTGAATTTTAGTTATATAGAAAATAATTACTTTAGTCACAACAATTTGTTATTGATTTTAACCTTACTTTATATTTTTATCAAATCACGTGACTCTTCATATTTTTATGTTATGTAAATTGTTATATAACTTACCTTAATTCTTGGAGTAACAGATTAAACTTGTGATATTGAACATTCACTTGCTTGTTTTATTCTCGTCATTACATTCAGAGTTTTACACCGGAATTTACTTGTTTATAAAACCGTTATTTTCACCAAATACTGAATCCGCACCCATATAAAACGTATTATCTTGACCAATGAGCTAGTCGGCATATTAACAAAGGCACCCACAATGTATTCCAAGATAAGTTTAGCACTTTAAAAGAGGCCTACCAAAGCTAAGTATAATTTGTTTATATTATTTTCTTTACAAGCTACCATATCACCGATATCAGCTGTGTGATAAAACTATACGCCCTCTATTGAACACATTGTTAACCGCTTGCTTGGAATTTTTGAATAAAATTATTTATTTTAAAAATATTAATATTTATTATCAATTAATAAGCTATATTTGTTATCATACCTCTATATAGGCTATTAACAATTGGCGCCACAACGTGAAGGCCGTAATTAGACGTGTTTGGTAGAAAATAACCTTATAATAACTTGCGAAAAATCAAATTGGAAAGAACTGTATTTAGAATAATTTATTGTTAAGATTTACAAAGTTGATTGTTTGTGAACCTGTATTTTGTTCGTGGACTTTTAAGTACTGGGGTCTGCATATATGCTTAGGAGAAGGGATTTGTAAGTTTATTTTTATACAGAGTAATTGCTCTTGTAATTAACATTTAAATACTAAAGATTAAAAGAATCAAAACAAACATAATTTTGAAAAACAACAATTTATTTACTCACAATTAATTTACACTTAAAATACTAATATTAAAATATAAACACTGGAATAATTAAATAAAAAGGGGACAAGACAAATATAATTTAACAAGAAGCAATTAATATACATAAAACTAATTTAACACATAACAAAAGCACTATAATATACATATTTTCAATCCTAACAATAAAATGGACAAAAGAACAAGAAGCAAGTCAAGGGAAAACCTTGCAGATAGAGAGGACCAAGCTGATCAGGGCGACGCTTCCACAATTACTGAACAACCCGACACACCGAAAGAAGAAACGAGTATAAATCTTAATTCTTTAGCTGCATTAATGATGAATATGCAACAAAAAATGACGGAGAATAATGAAAATTTTAAACAATTCATAGAAACAAATAACGAAAAATTAAATGAAAAACTAGATGCTAATAATAAAAATATAAGTCAGTTAGAAACTAATTTAAATCAAAAATTAGAAATAAATAATAAAAATTTAAATCAAAAATTAGAAATAAATAATGAAAATTTTAAACAATTCATTACCGACAATAACACAAGATTAGAGACAAATATCAGTTTAATAGAAGCGAATATTAACAGCAAATTAGAACAACTCAAACAGGATAAAGAAGAAATAAAAGAAGACATAAAAGGTTTGAAAGAGAGCCAAAAGAAGATCGAAGAAATAATTTACCAAACTCTTGAAGAAAGCGAGATAAAATGCTTGCTGAAAATGGACGAAACTCTAAATGTTCATAACCAACATTGGGCCAAACAATTGGAGAATACTTCACGGGAAATCTACGAAATCACAAATAATAAAATAATAACCGCAAACACGGAAACAAAAACAGAATTGACAAAGTCCTGTAACGAAGCACACACGAAATTTAACAATAAATTAACAGATTTTAATTTAAGTAATGAAATATCTTCGTTAAATTTGAAACAACATTTAACAGATAGTTTTAACACTCAGATGGGGGAACACAGGACATATTACGAACAGGAGATTAACCAAGTGAAAGATAATCTTGACACTATCAGAACGAACCAAGATATTAATAAAAATTCCTACGAATCCGAATTGAGAATAATAGAAAAAAAGATTAAAAGATATACTGCGTCTGTTAATTGTATAAACACAGGAGGTCCAACCATTAAAATAGAAAACCTTACTCACTTCGACGGGGATATTACGCATGTACATCCCATGCTTTATTTGAATGGACTCCTGCGTTACTTAATCGACATTCCGGACAATAAACAAAAGATGGATATAATAAGAGTTACACTTAAAGATAGTGCTCAGGAGTGGTTCTTACGCATAGAAGATCACTGCGAGGACGTAGAGAAATTCGTGTCGCTATTTAAAAGGAATTACTGGGATGAAGCGCAACAAAATCGTGCAAAAATTAGACTTTTGACCGGTAAATATCGAATGGGCTCAGTAACTAGGGAGATATATGCTTCGAGAATTTACAATCTTTGTAAACATATAGCCGATATGGAGGAATCAACCATAGCACGACAGTTACTTAATCACTTCATTTATTCAGATACTCAAGCCATTATTTGTCAACGTGTCAATGATATGGACTCGTTAATAGAAATTTTACGAAGATTAGATGACTTCGCAGAGGGTAATCGTGGTTCATTCTTACCAGCGCAACGGAATGCAAACAACAGTCCATATAATACATCTAATAATCGACCGAGTAATAACAATTATAACAATACACATAATCAATCATCTAGACAATATTATTCTCAAAATAATCGACCGAATCATTTACAAGAAACAATTTCGTATAATAACAACAGGTCAAATAACAATTATCCTCAGGCGAATCAAGCAACTAATCATAACAACACGAATTATAATAACAACCAAGCAAGCCCTCCTCCAAATTTTAACAATCATCAAAATTATAGTAACCACTCTACAAACCCTTTTAATAATTATAATAATAGACCTAATGTTTCGATTAATCCACACCCTAGTAATAATTATAACAATAATGCGCGTTCATATGATGCTAACCGCACAAATAATTACAACCAGTATAATAACCAGCCGGTACGAAGAGGAATGAATAATTACAGATGCCGAAATAGAGGACGTGTTAATAACTACTGCAGGAGACCATTGTCACCATCGCCCTCTAGAGAAGAATCGGAGGTTGTACAAAAAAAAAACGTCAATTTCGGGAATAGATCTATATTCCAACCCGACACCAAGCACCTCGACTCAAAAACATTAATTAAAAGCAACTGTAACTACCCCTCAAAATTAAATAATATAACTTTTTACCAACCCCTTGAAGAGTTCATACACATAGAAGAAACTGGAACCCATGATATAGACACGCACTCTCTACCTATAATTAAAATAAAATTCACGAACATAGTACTAAGCTGTTTAATAGATACTGGGGCCGAAATAACGTTATTAGAAGAGAAAAAGGCAATCTTAATCGATGACTATGAGAAGAAAATTATACGGACTAAGGGAACTGATTTAATAGCCGCTAATGGGAAAAGAATGGGGAAGATTCAAAAAAGAATATGTACGGAAATAACGGTGAAAGACAAGGAATTTGTCATACAATGCTACATAATAGGAAAACTGCAATACGATTGCATAATCGGGATAGATAATATTAAAGATTTGAAAATGATATTGGATTTCAAAAGAAAAATAATAAAGATAGATGAAATAGAAATAATGATGGAGAAACAGTTATCTGAGGAAGAAGTATATGAATATAATAATTTTAAAGATAAACATTTACAAAAGAAGATTAATAATATTTTACAAGAAAGATTGGATATAAGTAGTAATGACAATGAATGGAGTAATAAAGAAGAAGGAATAAATATTAAATGGAATAATGATGATAATATATACGGATTGGAAGAAAAAGAAGATAGAATAGGAATGCAGAATGTAGAAGAAATGGATGTTAGAAAGGATTTAAATACCCTCAGAACAGTAAATAAGTTAGAAGATATAGAGGAAATAATTAAACAACAAAATATACCATATCATTTGATCCCACCAAAATTAATAAAAATTTTATTTGACAACTTAACATTAATAAATGATGTAGTAGTATTCGCCCGTAACTATCAACATGTAATAAGAATAGACAATGACAACCCATTATCGAGCAGGAATTACCCAATACCATACCATTATCAGGAAAAAGTTAATATAGAGCTTAACAGATTAGAAGAATCTGGTATTATCGAAAAATCTAATACATATTTCATCAATCCCATAGTTATTCTACAAAAAAAAGATTTAACGTTAAGAATATGTTTAGATGCGAGATCACTTAACAAACGTATCAAACCTGAATACGAAATGCCTCAGAATATAGATATACTATTGACGAAATGTGGTAACAAAAACTATTACAGCAAATTAGATCTAAAAAACGCATTTTGGCTGATAAATTTGGAACCCAATTCTAGGAAATACTGTGGATTTTTAATAAATGGAATAGTTTACCAATTTAGAGTCTGTCCGTTTGGATTAAAAACTTCACCCGCAGCTCTGATTAGATTTTTACACCGCATATTAGATAAATATGATAATTTCGCACTTCATTATTTGGATGACATAATAATCTTTTCCGAAACTCTAGATCAACATCTAGAACATTTAAAAATAATATTAACCACTTTATGTACTGAAGGTTTAAAATTAAATTTAAGCAAATGTCAATTTTTCAAAACAGAAATCTGGTAATGTTACAAAAGGAAGGTTTATTTTCGTTGGATAGGGTAAAACAAACACAATTAACACAAGAATTTGACCCTTTACGAAAGATTATCAGTGAGGGAAGACAATTTAAAGGTATGTTTATTAGAAATGGTATCATAATTAGGAACATAGGTGATAATGAATTGTATGTTATAAATGAGGAACACACCAGAGAGATAGCAAATTATCTACATTATAATTACACACATATTGGAGCGAGAAAATGTTGGCTCGTGTTTAGAGAAGCGTATTTTTGCACAAACGATGAGAGAATTATCAAAAGCGTGACAAAACGATGTCAAACATGTTTATTCGCAAAAGACAAAAATCGAACAAACTCAAACTGGAGTAGTAATATTATTGCATATGATAAATTAGAACTAATATCAATAGATTTCCTGTCAAATCTCATCCAAAGCACTAAAGGTTACAAGAACATTCTAGTAATATGTGACATTTTCTCAAAATATATCAAGTTAATACCAACAACAACGTGCAATACTGATACGGTACTACAAGCACTCACTGATTACTTCATCCAATATGGTACTCCACAAGCAATACTCTCAGATCATGCGACCTATTTTACGAACGACAGGTATAAGGAATTTTTACATACAAGAAATATAAAAACCTATTACACATCGATACGCCATCCACAAGGTAATCCCACTGAAAGGTACATACGTGAAACATTAAAATATCTCAGAATTTTACTGGATGAAAATCATAATCGTTGGGCTAGACATCTTTCACAAATAGAATTTGTTTTGAACAACACCCCCAGCACAGTACATAATCACTGTCCAATAACAATTTTTACAGGAGAAGCACCACATAGACCATGGGTAGAGCCAGAGTTAATAAATTTATCGGAACGTACGGAAGAGGTCAGACAAAAATTGATAAAACGAAAAGGTAAATGGGAAAAGAAACAGAATGACAATAGCAAGAAATACAAAACGTATGAATTAGGTGATCGAGTTATAGTTAAAAGCTTAAGAGTGTCTAATGCAAAACTGAAAATCATGGGTAAGCTATTGAAGGCCTATCAAGGACCTTTCATAATCAATCAGAAATTAGGCTATAATACATATGAACTAATCGAGCCAAACACCGATTATATAAAGGGGAGATATCACATATCAATGCTACAAGATTATACAGTATAGAAACTAATTTAAATAAAAACTAAACACATATAAATTTAATACTAACAAAACAATATTAATAATTTCAAAATAGTTATAATGTAATATACGGTTACACTTGAGAGACAAAAAGGGGTAGTTTACAGTACAAAAAACCAAAACAATATAAGACAAACAGAAAATTCATATACAAATATATCTACACACAAAAACAGGCGAACTTTATTTACAATAAAAAGGAAAATTTAACATAATTAGAGCTTGTAAGCTTAAGGACTAATGAACAATCACTGAAAGAAAAATATTCTGAAACAAAAGCAATATGATATATATATGGTAAAGATAAACTTAAAAAGAACAATTATTATACATTTATAGGATACAAATATAAAACTAATTTATGGGGAAATAAAACACTAATAAACATGCTAAAGCTTATTATAATGAAAGTCTTAAATGGAGTATATTATAAAAATACAGTATGACAAGTATAAATAAAGGTATGATGGTAAGTAATTTGAAAAGAAAAGGTAGATATAAAGGTAAAAGGAGACAATATATGATATGGGGATATAAAGTATATAAATAAATAAATGAATTATTATTATTATGAATATATTTAAATATAGACAAGTGTCTTAATATAGGGAATTTAAATATTATAAGGAATGGTATTTTAGTAAGATAAGAGTCGGAATTGAATTGGATTGATAAGTATTTAAAAGGAAAGAATTATTTATTATGCAAACTAGAACTTTTACTAATATATAAATTATAAACAAAGATTAAGAATAACAAGGAAAATATATAGAATATTAAGCATGTACTAACAACATAATATATTAATCCCAAAAACATAAACAAAACAACTGTATCAAACAGAAGCTTGTATACAAATGATCAACAGAATATATAACAAGTCTTAAATTCCAACAGCTCAGCAATTCAGTTATGTTATGGTCCAGACCATCTTACATAACAAATATAAACTAAACATTACAAAATGAATGTCTAAAGGAATTAAAACCTATTAATAAAAATACTAACACTATAATATATATGAATAATATAGTTACCAGTTAAAAAAAAATATATATATATAACGAAAAGAGAACTTATATACAAATACGATTAAAAAAGACACAAATAAAATTAATATTTGTTATACAGCAGTTATAAAGCTGAAAGGAAAGATAGAAGATAATATTTACAACAAAACTAACTGAGTATCTATGACAACAGTTAAACAAAAACCACTTAACCAAAAGAAAAATACTTGAACACAAAACACATATACATTTATAATAAATAAAATTTAAATTTGCATCCGCAACTTAATGTATATAAAGAATTCATCATTTGTTTTTGTTAGAAGTTTGAATTTATTGATTCTTAGGATCTCTATTGGTACAATAAAAGAAGTCTTCTTGTCTTCCACAGAGCAGCCTTCTTTTATAATGGGGAATTTGTGATAGGGCATACCTATGTACTGGAGAGTCCTAGAACAGAAATACTGTGTTAAGTTTAAAATTGTTAATATTAAGAGTTAGTAATAGGTAGAACTGCAATTTTCTCATGCCATATCAATAAAGTTAATACCGAGTTTTTAATTTATCAAATTTGTTTCTTATTTCTTTTGAATTTCATGTTTTCATTCACCATAGTCATTTTCTTTTATTTTTTTTATTCCACCGAAGATATTTAACTTAATTGATTGGAATAATATGTCATCAATTATGAACAGAACTGTACGTAATTTTGAATTAAATGAAGCGGGAATTATCCCACATGTAAACAGGCATTTTAGCAAAGATTTCAACTTTAAAAACACATTTATATTTATTGTAAAATTCATAGAATAATTTATGCGAAATGAGAAAACGATTAGCATTTGTAATTTATTTAAATTGATTTAATAAATTGACGAGATTAAATAGATGTAAACTAACATTCTAAATAAGACGCCTAGAGAGATTGAGAAAAAACAGAAGAGAGTTAGCTTGAGAATTTAAAAAATGGTAGAACGCGTGGCTGTGTATTAAAAGTTTTTGAAGAAATTAAGTGTTTAAAAATCAAAATTAAAAAGAAAAACCTCACCAAAAAGACTTCCTATAAGCTCCTGATCCATCAAATATAATTTTTACAAGTATTCCCGCATCCTTAACAAGCTGAATGCAGGAAACGAAAACATCAATTTCCAAAACGACGCCAAGCCAAATTTAGAAATTTTTACAAGCTTTTCATCGATACCTGAGCTCACACACCTGCCTTTCCAGTCTCCTATTGTACTTCCACGATCCAGAAAACACCAGCGACGTAATTTTGAGTATACATATTTATTTATCTCTAAAAACATAAAATTGTTATTTTTAATGAGTCAAACTAATCGTTCATATTTCAATTAAATTTCTTAGAAATATTACCTATTTATCTAAATACAGTATAACAGAAAATTACAGTTCTTTCTAAATTTGAATTTTAGTTATATAGAAAATAATTACTTTAGTCACAACAATTTGTTATTGATTTTAACCTTACTTTATATTTTTATCAAATCACGTGACTCTTCATATTTTTATGTTATGTAAATTGTTATATAACTTACCTTAATTCTTGGAGTAACAGATTAAACTTGTGATATTGAACATTCACTTGCTTGTTTTATTCTCGTCATTACATTCAGAGTTTTACACCGGAATTTACTTGTTTATAAAACCGTTATTTTCACCAAATACTGAATCCGCACCCATATAAAACGTATTATCTTGACCAATGAGCTAGTCGGCATATTAACAAAGGCACCCACAATGTATTCCAAGATAAGTTTAGCACTTTAAAAGAGGCCTACCAAAGCTAAGTATAATTTGTTTATATTATTTTCTTTACAAACTACCATATCACCGATATCAGCTGTGTGATAAAACTATACGACCTCTATTGAACACATTGTTAACCGCTTGCTTGGAATTTTTGAATAAAATTATTTATTTTAAAAATATTAATATTTATTATCAATTAATATAAGCTATATAGGATATTATACCTCTATAGGCTTTTAACAATATATATATATTATATATAATTGCTTCACTTTGCTGATGCGAATCCTTGTTGTTCTGATGAACTGCGGCTGCCATAGTGGCGTAACTGGGTTGCCCCTGGTGTTTTTCTTTTTAGAAACTTTCTAAAAACGCTAACTGATCAGAAAAACGCTAAGAAGAAATAGAAGGCCACGGCAGCATCCGCAAAACTAGTTTTTTGACGAGACATGATTCTCTTGCTAAGAAGTTCATTTCCCTGGGAATCTCATAAACGTCAAACTGGGTATGTGGAATGGATGAGGATTGGTTTCATGTGTAAGAACAATGTTCAAACTAGACTTGCCTGTGGGGCTGGCCGTATTAGGCTCACTTGGAATTGTCTTCGGGATGATCATGCGCTGTTGGCAATGCTTACTAAGCACATTTATGCCAGAAGAAAAAAAATATTGACACCGGATGACTATGGTTAGATTGGATTAATGCTTTCCTAGTTTGAGGCTGCGTCGGAACGCTATTGGAGGTACCCGATGGAAAGAGAAGATGACAAAAAAATAAAGGGCAAGAAAAGAAGCAAAATCGGTTAATAAATAGGTTAAAAATAAGCAGAGAAAGAGAAAAAAAATAAATGAAAATAAAACTGAAATAAAATTAAGTTAAAAAAATAAGAAAGAAGGTGGTGTAGAATTAAATTAATCAAAAAATTAGAAGGTGTTGGAACAAAAAGAGCAAATATCAGGCACGTCTTTTAATGGCGATTAGTACTTAAGATCTGGATATAGAGACAAAATTTGACTAGCGGAGTATGGGCTAACGCGTACGTACCCGCGATATATTACACAGGCCTACAAAAAAAAATTTTTTTTTTTGGTGCATCTCTGTTTGTTTGAATTGTCGATAAAGTAGGTAATGTACAGTATATTGACATACGTCATTTTAACTCATCAGCTCTAGTTTACCTACTACCCTCAATGTGAATTGTTGTCGGTCTTGTTATGGTTTTGTTCGTAACTAGTCATTATTACAATATCACCGATAAAGTTTGTGTTACTATTTCATTATGGCTAGTACGTCCAGACGTTGTGTTAACGATCCTGATATATTTTGTTATGTTTGTGGTGAATACATACTGAAAAATCAGCGTAAATCGATTACAAACACACTGCGTCGTTTGTATTTTGCTTACTTCGGTATTGAAATTCTATACCAAGATAAAGTGTGGGTGCCTCATAGTGTTTGTAAAATATGCGTTGAACATTTGCGACAATGGGAGAGAGGGAAACGTAAGTCTTTGAAGTTTGGAGTGCCTATGATATGGCGAGAACAAAAAAATCATTATGACGACTGTTACTTTTGTATGATTAATATAGTGGGCATCAACAAAAACAATCGCCATAAATGGAAATACCCCAATATTTCTTCAGTACAAAGACCTGTTCCTCATTTAGAAAATGTTCCAATAGCAACTTTTCACCAGGTAGTGCAGCAATCTCAGGAGGATGAAGCTGAAATACCTATTTCTTCCCAAGTAGATGATGACTTTCAATACTGCGGAAAAACATCAGATCCTAAGCCATTTTCGCAGAATGAGCTTAGTGACCTCATCAGAGACTTAGATCTTTCGAAGGAACGTGCTGAGTTACTAGCGTCAAGATTAAAAGAAAAAAATTGTCTTTCCTCAGATGTTCGAGTGTCTACATATCGCACGAGAGAGGGAAAGTTATTGAAGTTTTTTTCATCTGATGAAAATTTTGTGTATTGCTGTAATGTGAGTGGTTTGCTGGCTTTCATGGGTTTAACGATCTATCAGCCCAATGAATGGCGTCTCTTTACTGACAGTAGTAAACGAAGTCTAAAAGCAGTTCTTCTACATAATGGAAATAAATATGCTCCCGTTTCAATTGCTCACTCAACATGTGTAAAAGAAGAATATGAGGTAATTTCAAATCTTTTACAAAAAATAAAATATATTGAACATAACTGGGTGATCTGCGTCGACTTGAAGATGGTTAATTTTTTATTGGGTCAACAGAATGGTTATACTAAATACCCATGTTTTATTTGTCTCTGGGACAGTCGAGCTAAATCACGTCATTGGACTGCAAAAAATTGGCCTGTGAGAGATGCTCTTGTTGTTGGGGAAAGAAATGTTATAAATGAACCCTTAGTTTCAAGAGAAAAAAATCATTGTTCCGCCATTGCATATAAAATTAGGGCTAATGAAGCAATTTGTTAAGGCTCTCGATAGAAATGGTCAATGTTTCCAGTTTATTTCTCACAAATTTCCTGGTTTAAGTACTGAAAAACTAAAAGCAGGTATCTTTGATGGACCTCAAATACGTAAATTGATGAAAGACACAACTAATTTTGAGACTTGTATGAATGATGTGGAGAGGCTTGCCTGGCAATCTTTTGTAGCAGTTGCACAAAATTTGGAGTCAGTTTCATTCTAGAAAATCACTCAAAAGACAATTTCTTGATGTTTAATGTCAATAAAATATATATATTTTCGTGAATTGTGTTCTTTTTTTCTCGGGAACTAGAGCTGACAGAAGAAAACGGGTAACATTTTTGATATCGCCATGTAAGACATACTTAAAATCGGGTCTAGAATCTCCAGCACCAAAATGGTTGTAGGCCAGTGTTATGCTTTATATCAATTAAATCGGTTGTCCTCATATGCCCTCTTTTGGAAGCAGTGTACCACTTTCAAATCATTTCATTGAAAGGATCAAATTCATCATAATATTTCTGTAACTTTTCTTTAGTTTCTTTAATGGTTTTTTCACGTAAAAAAATAAACTTTAATTAACCAAATTCTTTTTTCTCCATACTAACACAAAAAAAACAAATAGTTTACTTTAAACGATTTTAAAAACTTGTCTATCTGACACATTTGGGCGGTAGACTTCTAAAGCCAGAAATATACTCATCACGACAAGTGTTGCCAACTTTTGGGTCAGTCTCCCATCAAATCACCCTAGTGTTACTAGAAAACTGTAATACAAGAAATGTTACACTAGAAATCGTTAGATTGCCTCTTCAAAATAATAATAGGAATAATAATAATATTCTTAATTACGTAAATTTGCATTAAAGTAATTTTTTTTTTAAATAAACCTTTTGTATCTTATAATTATTATTCGCACAAAACGGAAGTTATAATAGTCATTAGCTGGCATAATAAAGCGTAAATTACCGAAAAAGATGAACAGCCTCCTAACCAAATTAAACTTGCAGAAATGAGATTTACAATTGAGATAAGAGTCAGAACATTAATCAAGAGTTGTTTTAGGCGCAGAACACGCGTCACACCTTAAACCTTTTCGGCAGGCCTTAATACGTCGCTGTCTAAAGTAATTATACAAATTGATTTCGACGTTATTAATGATTAATGATAGCCTTAATTAAAGTAATAATTTCCGATTTTATTGATCGTTAGAAAGGTAATTGAAATATTTAAAATAATTAACAATAAAGGAATTAGCTTTATAAACATTTAGTTTAAACATTCCAGAATGAAATTAAATAGAAAACGCAAAAAGTTTGATATTTGATTGCAATATGTTAACTGTTATAGACAATTTAATTTAGAAAGTTTAAGTAAAGCGAAAATCAAATCATTATAATGTTATATCACTTCATTAAAGAAAATTAATGTATTGAAGAATCTAATATTTCTAAATTTATTTAATTAAAATTCTTTTAAAAATTATTTCCTGTATGTATTCATAATAGTTCCTTGCTTCTACAGTACAAATCGCACTTGCAAACAGATGTTGTCTATGTACTTTGTTAGTGGAACTAGACAATCTTTACGTATTTTGGAACTACACTTTATACTTTGTTTCCATCAAATTCTATATACTTAGACTCGCGATTTTTAAGCTGACTGGAAATTGATCTTGGTTTAAAGGAACTTGTATTTGTAGATTTGTACTTTCAAACTGCAGTTGCTAGAAAGTATAGGGCTATTGTAAAGTAACTGCCCAGTTTGAAATGGCCATAAGTTTAACAAATATTTAATATAAGTATGTGCAAAAATAACAGCACTAATTTGGTCATAAAGAAACGAGATGTTGTTATAATAAGAAGAAATAGGAAAAAGTTAAATATGACCACCACCGTGTTTTTCATTTAATCGTTCTTCTATGGTTTAAACGGCATTAGAAAATGCATTCCTTGGTATGTTTTAAATGACTTCTGATATCGATTGTTTAAGTTCCTCACAAGGGCACAGGTAATTTGCACGCTATTTAATCTGCTTAAGCTTTAGTTATAAATACGGTTTCCTAATCCTACAGGTAAAATGCACTCTTTCACTCTAATTATTTGTATGACTTAGGGCCATCACTGACCGTCGCATTACTGACCGTCGAGTATCCGAGTGTCGTTACTGACCGCGGTAATTTGGTCAAATTTGTATAGGGGTTGCGGAAGATTAAATAGTTACATTACTGACCGTCAATATTAATAAGGGTTTAATTATAGAGGTGAGGCAAGCTTTTAGTAAGAAATTCAATGTTAAAATGTAAAAATAAGAAAATTCTTTCCCACTTTATCCAGGCTTAGGACTGGCAGAATTTGTAACAAATTTCGGCGTGGTTAAAAATTCTGCATTTTGCATTCGTCTGTAGTACATAATTTTTATAAAGTATTTACAGTATTTACAGTATTCAGCATAAGTCATTCGTCATTCAAAAATGATATGTACAGAATATTTACAATCTAATCTTAAGTTTGCCTTATAATGTAATTATATGTACTATCTGTCGTAGCGCAATATCAATTCTGTTTGTCTGCTCTAACTGCTTCATAGTCTCTTCGATTCTTCGGTCTAATAAAATATACTTTCCAGCTCTTTGTTTAGAACATAAATTATGTTCGATTCTTTGTTGTAAAATATCATAATGAGTAGCATCCTTTTTTAGAGTTTTGATTAGCTCTATAATATTCGGATGGGATTTTCCAATGTTTCTATTAAGGCGGCTGTTCCATGACTCACATACATTCGTAGTTCGGTGTCGTTGATTGTAGCATATCCACATGTCTTGAATTGTCTCGTTTTCTAACCATTGCGTTACAAAGTAATCGTTGTAACTGTTCATTGTTAGGAGAGTTTTCCATAACATGCAGCCAGCCTTCGTCAGTCAAAGTAGGTGGTAGATGAGCCAAGCTAGCTGTTAATTTAATATGAGTTCGCACTTCTAAATCTTCTTTGTATTGTTTCACTAGTCCAAGCTCCTGAACCTTTCTCCATAAACACTGATTAAAGTGGAAATTGCAACCGTTTAGCTTCGAATTCGGAAAACATTCTCTGTAAGCTGATATTGCAGCAATTTCAAAATCCATTTTAAAGATTTTCGGATAAAAACCGGGAATATTTTCTTTAATGAGGGAAAACAGTTTCGTATATGTGGATTTCTTTCGATTAGGGAGTAATACATATAACGCTGGCCTAACTCTGGTTTCTCGGTGTGTACTACCCAAGTCTACATGCAATGAATATAACTGGTGAAACAGTTTATTGCAACTTTTAAAAGTGCCATCTGCAAAAACGTTTTTTGCTCTTGAAAGCGATTCTATAGCGAGTTGGCTTCCAAAGCATATAATTCTTTCATCAGTTAAAGTATCAAATAACACAAAGTTATGTCCATCCTCAAATAGTACCAAGTTTTCTGGAATTAAAAGTTCAGTTTGTGTTTTAGGTAAAACTGGTACACCTAGAGCTTTATTTCGTTGACGATATAAAGTAGATTTCATTGATGTATAATCGGGCATTTCGGTGACAAATTGAAACCCGGAATTGTTGGATTGATGGAATTCTTCTTCAAAAATTTTTGGTATTGATGTCAGTTCTTCCCTAGCGCGCTTTTTACAGTTGGATTTGCATTTTTCCACATCTGTGTAGGCTGCATTCCGAGCTTTGGAGTAATGGAGTAATTTTCCATACGACTTTATTAAATGAATTTTTAATTATATCATGAGATAAGAAGAATAGGTATGCTAGTAACATATCCAAAAATGTGATTCTAATGGAGTAATTTTCCATACGACTTTATTAAATGAATTTTTAATTATATCATGGGTCAATTCATCTTACGGTCAGTAATGAGACTATTACCTAAATAGATTGGGTTCGTTTCACAAAATAAAATGATCGCGGTCAGTTATGGCACCGAAACAGGTAAAATTTTGTTGCGGTCGGTAATAAGACGGTCAGTTATGGGAATACCCCATTTGTATACTCATTATCCTGGAATACGAATTAAGCTAATTGTTACTATGTCATAAATATTGTATTAATATTGTTACTAAAATAGTAATTTGCTATGTTGATTTTGAACCCATCCCCTCGATCTGTTTATCCAGTGAAATTTAAGGTGTCAGTGTAATTTTCAGTGTTCCTTAATTTAAGAATCAATAAAAGGGGCTTCGAGAAGAAAAATAAGTAAAAAAAAAATATTAGTATGTTGTTTAAGCTACAAGTGTTTTCTTAAGTGCATCACCTGAGATCCATAGCCCCAGATCAATAATACATTACCTTACGGAGTGTAAAACTGTAACAAGTTATCACGGCAAAGAGCTATTACTAGTGAACAATTTTAAATTTTTTAGAAGTGTTGCAAAGTGATTAAGTGTACTGGAGATATGTGCAAGTAACTTGTAAAGCAAATGTTTTTACAGTGTGAAATAATTTTTAATTGTGCCGAGTAATCAAAAGAGCTGTAACTGAAAATTTAGTAGAAAAGCCATTCAAATTATTTTGGATGGTTTTTCTGCCAAATTTTCAGCTGCGGGAACACCTACCCACTACAGTAACAACAACGGATGTAGATTCCATACAAGAAAAATTATACAGGGTTACTACAAAAGAATCATCGGGTTTGAGAAAGCTGTATTTCAGAAAGTATTATAGATAAAATAGTAAATGACATGTCTATATGCAGAGAAAATAATCAAGTTTGTGAGCATATCATTACAAATGTTCAATGCTCCTCGAGTCACACGACAAACGTCCTAACGATAGTCAAGTTCAGTGCATACACGTTGCAAGGCGGTCTCGGTCGATAATGTTAGCAGCAGCAGTAATGCGTCTTCTGAGTTCCTCAAGTGTTGCAGGTAATGGTGGTATACCCGCAAAGGAAATAATCGCACGGGGTAAGATCGGGAAAATTGGGAGGCCACACGTACAATGCCACATCTGTTTCTGCACAACGGCCTATCCAACGTTGAGGTGGCACCTCGTTTAGATACGGACGCACTTCATTATGCCAATGAGGCGGAGCACCATCTTGTTTGAATATAAAGTTGTTTGAATCATCTGTCAGTTGCGGAAGTAACCACTACACTTGTGTTGGATACAGCATAGAAGACATTCAATTTTGGAGAATTCTTTTCATGTTGCACAATGACATGAGGTGGTTCCGTACCCCATATCCGAATGTTATGACAGTTCACCTTGCCACTTAAATGAAATGTCGCTTCGTCGCTAAACACGAGAGGTTAGCAAATCCGTCGTCCTCTATTGTTGTCTGCACGTCACAACAAAACTCAGTTCGCTTGCCATAGGCGTCTGAACGTAAACTTTCCGCAATGTGTATACGGTACGGCCTGAATCGCAAACGCTTTCGCAAAATTCTTCAAACAGTTTGCTGCGGAATACTAAGTGCACGGCTTGCGCCACTGATAGATTATTGTGGCGAACGCACGAAGCATTGTCTAACCGCATCCACCGTTGCTTCAGGCACTCGTGGGCCTTCGGTGCTTTTACGATTAGTAAGTGAACCTGTCGTCTGAAATTCTCGATACTATCGTGTTCTGATGCTCTGATGACCTGGAAAATCACTTTCGTATTGCCGTCGGAACGCACGTTGCAGCGTAATAAGCATAATAAGAAACACCACGCGTACTCTAACACGCAAAACGCTTTTTGTTGCATTGTTACCATTTTGCATACTGCGTGCTGACTTCGGTGTGCGCATGTCAAGCGATGTACGTAGGCGCACCTTCTAAACTTAAGGTTGTCACTGACTATAGACATGTCATTTACTATTCTATCTATACTTTCTGAAATATAGCTTTCTCAAAACCCAATGATTCTTTTGTAGTAACCCGGTATAACGCTAGTCGTAAACATTTACCATATGCGCTACCATTTTCCGTTGAAGAATTGCATACCATATTAAGTGAGTTAAATGTCAAGACAAATAGAAATGCAAACTTTTTATTCATAAACGATGACAAAGAGAAAATCGTTGCATTTTTCTGTGCCACCAACATCCGCATATTGTGTAATATTGAAACTATTTATGTAGATGGGACCTTTACATATTGGCCAAAGTTTTTTACACAAATGTTCAACATATATGGCTTCAAAACCGGTCATTGTATACCGTTAATTTTTTTCTTATTACCGAATAAGCGAAAATTTACATATATCATGGCCCGCGTGCTATCAAAGAACTATGTTTTTACAAATTTAGTGACTCTCGAACACGAAAGTTGTATCTGACTTTGAAATAGCGATTCATGTTGCTATAAAAACAATTTGGCTGAAGGCTGAAGTAATTGGCTGCAGATTTCATCTGGGTCAAGCATGGTATAGGAAAATACAGCAATTGGGATTAGGTAGTCATTATAACAATAAAGAAATAAACGAGATTCAAAATTGGCTCAAAACAATCGTTTTGACATATTTACCTCCAGAAGGGATTGGCGATGGAACTGTTTGCGGAAATTCCCAACAACGCCGAAGTTCATACGTACGGATTATTTATTCGAAAACTACATTTCTGATGACGCCGACTTTCCACCACACATATGAGCGGAAAACAACGCAAGTTTAACACGAACTACTAATGCATGCGAATCATTTCATGCACGTTTTTACGATTCTTTTTACTCCTCACATCCGACAATATATATTTTTCGGGAAAAAGTCAAAGAGTTTCAAATCGACACATACATAAAAATACAAAATTTACAAATAACCGCTAAAATACATGAAAAAGTTAAGCGCCGTCAAGAATTTATCAACAGTATGATATTAAAATTAAGAAGCGGAGAAATACAAAGACATACCTTCTTAAAAGTTATATCTTACCATAGTGCTCCCAAAGGATAACTACGCGATAATTTATATGTATTTCCCATAATTGTTGTTAAAACGTCAATTCATCTATTTTTCACATTTGTATATTTCATTATTTTGTGACTCGTTATTTAATTTATATTGTGTATATTTCATTAGCCTTTTTAAGGCGCTTATGAATATTCTGGGCAGTTAGGTCTGATTCCCAGTAACAGTTTACAGGTCATGCGAATTATAACAATAGCCCGGTAAATATAATTTCTTAAATCATATCATTTCTAAAAGCATAGAGCAAGCCTAATTGCATTTGCTAAGTAACCATGCCATTTAGGTAATTAGTTTTATGACGATCAAGACCAATTCGTAAATTATTTTAAGTATAAGCCTTCCCGAAGGGATTTAACGGTATACAACAAGGTTATCGTAAAAGGTATTAGATCGGGTTCCTGTAGATGAATTGTATGCCAGTAATTGTACACTGGTTTACCATACCTTAAATGTTGGGAAAGTTTATATTACTTTGCTATACGTCATGAATCTAAAAAACCTTTTGTAATTTCTACCACTCGTATAAGCAGTGGGGATGTGAGTAAGATTTTATTTCAGGACATTAGTCCCGGAGAGAGTACAGTTTACTTTCGATAGCTTCTCCTAGTGAAGAGTTCCTATAGCTCTTACTAGCGAGTAATACAAAACTTAAGACATCAACATAACAGTTTACCTTCGATAGCTTCTCCTAGTGAAGAGTTCCTATAGCTCTTACTAGCGAGTAATACAAAACTTAAGACATCAACATAACAGTTCACCTTCGATAGCTTCTCCTAGTGAAGAGTTCCTATAGCTCTTAAGTCTTAAGTATAAGTCAATAAACAAAGTACTAGTGTACAACCTATCATATTATAGTAAATGTATATATGTATAAATAAACAGATTATACCATATTGCATTTTATTATTTTACTTACAAACCAACGAGTGAACGAAAAAAGTGTATACGGTCTTACACCCGTGCACAAGTGTATTCTCTTATAACGACAGCTTGAAGAATACAACAAAGGTTCCTTCAAACTAGGAGGAGTCAACAATTGTAATTTGTAATAAATGATTTCCTTATACTTTTTTTTTATGTAAAATTTAGTGACTGTATCTATTTCACATATCTATTGTATGTATTTTGTAATAAATTATATTTTTATAAGTAATTTTGTAACTACATATATGTATAGAAATAAAATATAATAGGAAATTCCTTTATTTTTATTTAATTTATGTTTAGAGTGCAATTTACCGGTGAGATTAAACAGATAATGAAGAAGCCGGAGTGCAAAATACCTATGGATTACATTGACCTGGCGATTTGGCGTGCAATTTACCTATACCCCCTCACAAGTAGTACGTCTTCTAAGAAATACCCTTTCTTTAAGGTAACCCCAGAACCAGTAGTCAGAAGCCGAAGTAGTCTGGCGTTCGATTCGGCTGACTGAATATGTTAATTAATAGTATCATGATTCTGTAATGCTGGTATTAGGAAGTCTTGCGACATTCGAAAATATCGGTGTCCGTTTACCGTTACTATTTTCGTTTGTCCATTTTCCATTTCTTCATAGAAATATAGTCCTATTATAAAATTTAGCGTAAAGCCACACCATTGTTGATCAATCGCATTCAGATTATTATTCGACCTTATCCTGCAAATGTGTGTGTTAACACCTCCATTTGACTCAAAATATGCCTCATCTGTCCAGAAGGTTTTGTCCAACCATTCAACGTTATTTTGAATTTCTGCTAACATTTGTAGACCGAAAGTTACATGAATCAGCTTATCTCGTTCCAGAGCCGAAGCTGTTTTCTCATAATTCGCCACACTGAATAACTCATTTCCAATCGCTTTGCAACTTTATTAGCACTACAAACATTATATGCTGAATTTTCACTAACTTCCCTCACTGCTTGTAAAACTACAGCTGCATTCACATTGTTATTATTGTTCATTTCTCAAACCATGTAAGGTACGAAACCTTCTCTATTCATTTGGATAGACAGCCATTTTTAACTGGGAAGTTACCTTATATACTTGTGAATTATTTTACCATCTTGTCCATGAGTGTAAAAGCGTATACACTGCGATTTAG
The DNA here is from genome assembly GCA_935421215.2 of Melolontha melolontha. Classification (NCBI taxonomy): domain Eukaryota; kingdom Metazoa; phylum Arthropoda; class Insecta; order Coleoptera; family Scarabaeidae; genus Melolontha; species Melolontha melolontha. The sequence goes on along the minus strand of OW285237.1, from coordinate 139,639,187 downwards.
CGTAAATACTTAAATAAAAGCCTCATATGTTCGCGTATATTTTATTTGAACACTTGCCATTAAACTTCAATTAAATATCTAACGCTAAGATATAATATGAATGATCGAATATTGAATACGAATCACTCTTTAGTGGTAGTAGCAGAAACGGTTCTATTTGATTAGAAGGTAGAACTTTTCAGTTTGATGTTCTGAATAGTAATCCCTTGTGTTCTAATCCTAACCTCTAAGGAAGACTTTAATTACAGAATTAATATCATCACTATTGATAGGGTTGTAGGAATTACAAAAGGGCGTATTCAAATTGGCTTGGATGCAAATTATAATTGGATGAATCATCAAACAATTGTCTATGAAAGGTAACTTCCTTATAACTTAGTATTACTATACTAATTAATAATTAAAAATTCCATTACACAGACCCACTTATTGACACTTATGGACTATTGACATGTACGACCTAATCTTATTGCAGCGGAGAGGTTTTATGATTATCACATTTCAAATAAATTCAACATAACATGGAACACCCACAATACATATAACTATATCACCTTAAATATACAAAATATACACAGTGAATTTTTAACAAACATAAAATAAATAAACTACTAAAGGAATCCTTAACATCGCCTAAAAACCAATATTTCGAAAACTCGTCAATATAAGCATTCGTTATGGCCTATCACTTCCCCATTCAGTTCGGCATTGAAACAAGTCAGTACATCAGCATAATATTGTACTTCCTTTATGTAGATAGTCAATAAAGATTACGCCTTTGGAATCCCAAGAAGTCGTGGCCATAATATTATAATATAAAATATATTTTACAATGTATTTTAATAATTTCTTGGTTTCAATAATACATAAATTACTTCAATTATTACAGTAGCAGTTGCAATATGCTACAATATTTCATAAATTGCAATAATAAGTATTGTCGTTAACCTAAGTTAACCAATTATATTCATGGTGTATTAATGATAAGAGTAATCGAAAATGAATGTAAACGAAATACAATACACAATATGCAATATGAAAATGAAAGTATAATCAATTTAATATATCGAAACTTGTTACAACACAGTTATTATCTTTAATATTACGTGAATAGCAGAACTGCAATAGACATTGAAATTTTCAAAACTATCTTTAGTGCAAGTGGTTTGCAATTAAAAATGTTTGCATAAAACGAAGTAAATTCAATAATTTGTAAATTAATCTACTAACGAATATCAAACGATTCGGTGAGATTATGAATCTACTTTTGTTCCATTATAGGACAATTGAGTTTAAATATATATTGCAAGAACTTGCAGTCCCTTACACATGTAAAGCTTTAAATCATTTACTACTTAAATCAATTAGATAAATTTCATTAATCTACAAGGAAAAAAATTAGCACACACAATTTTGCAAGGATTAGACTATTTTGTGGATGCTGATTACAAATCTAATCTTGCATCTTTCGAGCACGTAACATATCTCAATTTCTAGTATTTCCACAATGCTAATAACCTTCAAAAACATTACAAAAAATTATACGAGGTTGCGTACTAATAAGGAAAGATCAGTTTTTGTAAAAAGGTTGGAGATTGCATCGCCCTCGATGGTACCTGTGTAAACGCCTAAGAGTTGTGCGTAGACAGAAAACCAATCAAAGTGAATTCATAGAGTTAAAGAAATGAAGTTTTAGAATTACCTAAAGTCTCAACCTCTTGTTCGGTGATTTAAAAAAGAATAAAGGCTTCAATTCCTGTTCGACTTCATCGTTCTATGTTCACCAGAAAAAGGCCGTACTAGTAATATAAATTGGAAATTTGTTACTTGATATTATAATGCCACATAATTGGGCAACGAAACAAAATTTAAGAATGTTCATCATTTAAACTTCGATCTTCCAGTAGCACATCAGTATAAAGTATAGGTACTAGATACTATATGCAATTCGTGGTTCTGTAAACTTCGAGATTGCTTGAATCCAAGAAAATTCGTACAATAGTATTTGTAAAATTCTTGATATGGAGGCACCCAAAAAATCATTTTCGAGATTGCTATTTTCATGAAATATTTGTCACTGGTTTGACTGTGAAAAATAAAAAAAATACCTTATCCAGCTGTAGAATGGCATTGAAATGCTATATTACCAGATAACAGCTTTCCCAGAAAGAAAGAACGGAGACTGATAAGGGCATTCTTGCCAATATATTATGAAACGCTTGGTTAGCAGGGCTAAATGATCTTATTGGAAATTTAATTCTTTCCTAAGAAAATGCAGAATTTCTTTTTTTTAGGATACTACCAAAATCTTAACATTTCAAAACTTTTTGAAGTAAACGGACCACTTTAGTACTGCTATAATGTAAATGAATTTATTTGAAAAATTGGCAGTGGCGGTTTTATAAATCGGTCAAACATGTTTGAAAGCAGTTCCTTTATAAAACGGCAACAGAAAATTACTAATTCCTTCCTACAGCTCATTCTGTGCAGTTAAAATGAACATACAATAACATTGGTGTACTTTTTGAAGTAGTTAATTGCAATGAATCTAATCGGGATTTCGATGAGTTTACGAGTTTTACGCCAGGATAAATGTATGCAGTTCAATAAAAGTTATAATAAAAATTACAATGTAATGTAGATGAAAATTAATAAAATAAAGAAATTAGAGCACGATTCCCAAACCTTTGGAAACAACCCTCGTACCCTATGATAGTTTACTGGATAAGAGCTAGACGGAACGTCATCATTTTATTATAATTTGGCCTATTTTGGTTACGATACATGCAAATGTCTTTTATATTTAAGTTTAGGTATAATTATTAAATTTTAAAGTTACTTTCTGCAATAAATTATTTACTCAGCCAACTAAGAGATTGAGTAAAGATAGATATTATTGAGTGGTAGCAGTTTTTTATAAATAAAAATGTTACAAAAATATTTCTAAAAGTATTATACAGGATTACCGCTGAATAGCGCCCAAGCTATGCGAATCTGAAAAATACGTATAAATATTTAACTGAAAATCAAAAAAGAAATTTATTTGTAATTCATCAAAAATATCGACATTTTTAGGGCCAAAATGTAGTTAAAGTCACCCCATATCTTTGTTTATCCTATATTTACGTAAGTACAGCTGATAATTCTATTTCATAGACTTGCACAATAAATCGATGAAGTTCCTAGACCTACGGCCGGTATTATCAACGTATTTAAAAGGGCATTCATATTAAATAGCATTTAAAAGTAACGCAAGTGTATTATCAACATGTTTAAAATAAACATTTAACTCTAAACACGCATTTAAACTTAAATGCCCAAATTTAACTACTCAAGTATTAAAAGGAGAATTAACGCATGCGCATTTATATTTGTATATACTTCTGTACTCATATATACTTACATAACCTCAAAACTTCTGTGTACTTACGTCCATTATAGGTTATATATTTTCTGTTTAATTTATGTAATTTATGTACATAGTTTTGTATAGTTTACTTTTACATATCACAAAATATATATTAATAAAAAAAAATATATTAATAAACTTGTTAAACTAATAAATCAAAAAGACAATAATTACATCAATATGTTAGAAATAATTGCAAGAAGTAAAAATACATACAATAAAATTCTCTTTAAAAATTGAAAATATTTATTCGTAGAGAAATTAATCTCTTTTATTGTATGTATTTTTACTTCTTGCAATTATTTCTAACATATTGATGTAATTATTGTCTTTTTGATTTATTAGTTTAACAAGTTTATTAATATATTTTTTTTATTAATATATATTTTGTGATATGTAAAAGTAAACTATACAAAACTATGTACATAAATTAAAAATCATTACATTTTACAACTAAAACTTATTTCCAAGCAAACATATAAGAATATTAATTGTTTAAAATATGCTTTTAATTTTGAATTAAGAACAACACACGCCAAAGCGAAGACATACACAAACTTTTCAAATATGCTAAATTCGTATAGTATTTTGCTCTAAAAGTATTACTAACTGTTATACTTCAAATTCGATCCTCGTACAATTTAATTCAGCTATATATTATTTACTAATTATTGTACTACTTCAGTTGCTTAAAAATTAGTTTACCTTATTGTACATTTGGTCGTTTGTTATTTTTGAATAACACTGTATATTATACTAATTCTGCTATAATTATTACTACTCTTCGACTGTACAATACCTAAAATTACTTATATTTATTGTACTGTTTTGATTCATTACTATCTAGTTTGTTTATAGGCGATATGTAGGCCTACAGAGTCATCTATTATTTATTTATTGGTGATGTGGTACTAATGTTCGATAGACATACAGCGACCTTTTATTAGTATTTATTTGTGGCTTTGTACGAGCTAATTAATGCTTAGCGACTTCATAAGTGGAAGTTGACTATTAACCTTCCTTTATGATCGATTTCTTATCGGAAATTAATTAAATGTGGGATAATTTGAATACTCTTTCGAATATGTTTTTTCTATAATGACGTAGATCCAACTTCATATAAAACTGGACATGGAGTGGGCTTCGATCTCATTTTATTGTGCTCTTGTTATAAAGCCTAAGTGGTTGTTCCATGGTTATGGTCAGGAATCATCTTAAAAGTTAGAATTTGTTAAAACAGGCATACTATTCGCAATAGCGGGTTTGTAATTCCAACTTAGTTATAGAAAGTAACGAGGTATTGTTATACAGATATTTTTTCGTGTACATACACGGATCAATGTAGATGCAAATCTTTATCATGCGGATATCGGCCATGTTTGTGACCACAAACACGTTTTGAACAGGGCAAGCAAGTTGGTACGAGCGTTTTAACCCCCAAAAATGAAGTTAAACATCGTATTCTGGACATGAGGTAGCCTTCCGTTTTGTTCCTTCATCCTGTAGACGCAATAAGAAAGGTAGTAGTCCTTAACGCTTAATCAATTATCAACGTCACACGGAATAATAAAAATTTGTATCAATTAATGAGTTTTTTTTTTTTCTGTTATATATATTAAAATATTTAGTGTCAGAGATAAATTTGCCATTTTTTTTCCTCGTAGTGGAAAAATTGTACCTAACTGATTTAATAGCCAATTTTATTAAAATCATTATGTAAGATTTATTTCTACATATACTGTGTGGAATCATAAAATTTATTTCGAATTAATTTTGATATTGTGATGTCTGTATTTATCATTAGTAAAATTACTGAACAATTCATTTTTTTATATAAGTAAAATATCTCTGCATATACAGTCTGGACAAATCTTAATAGATAAATTTTGATACAAACTTTTATCCAGTGAAATTTTCGCCATTAGTTAAGTACTTGTGTGTGTTATATATGGTATTATTGCATATACAAGGTGTGTAAATATCGATGTAAGGTTTATGAAAGATCTTTGATAAATTATTGATGCAATTCTTAGAACTAAGATTTTTAATTAATTTAATTGTTTTCCATATTCCTTCAAATTTTTATATATACCATCTGGTGATCTTATTATTTGTTAATTTATCTAAACCACATGCTTATATGTACATATAATTTAATTTCACCCTTATTTTTCAATTTTTTATTGTGTACATTTTCAACTATTTCATTAATATATTATACTGGGTGAGTCTTTTACTCAGAACCAGAATTTATTTTGTTACTTAGATATCTATCACTATTGTAGTGTCAGGATCGCTTTGATCATATTTAATTATAGTTAGTTTTTTTTATTCATTCAACTTTAATTTTTTTTTATTTATCCGTGAAAAAATGGCGAGAAATATATTTGATTGTGACATTCTGGATACGTTATCCTTTTGACTGTTCATGTTGTTTTAGATTACAATAAATCTTCATTGTTATTGTTTTGATTTGAGTTGTTTTATTTTATTTAACATCGATACATGACTTTACCTGAATTTATTCAATTTACTACGGCAGAGTTTGTGTTCTCTGGGGCTAAAGGGGTAACATGGTGGAGCCCTTTTAGATATAAGATCCCCCTCCACTCGCCTCTAAACTGAGCCGAAAGATCTCCGGGGCAATCATGTATTGAGGTAAATTGGGTAAGATCATAAGTAAAGGTAGTACATTAGTAGGCGCAAGACTAACCTTCCTAAATATCACATTAATTTAAATGCTTCTTAAATCCATTTCATAATACAGAACCCCTAATTAAAGATACACTTAATTTAAATGTCTTTTAACTAAAACTACTTTTTGTATTAGTTGATAATACCAGCCGTTAGACTTGTTATGAATAGCAAACATGGTTGTTTGTTTAGCAAACGATATATAGAATATAGACAGCCGAACATGTGGTCCTTTCATTCTTTTTTTTTGTTTTATGGGTATCACTAATATTTACGTCAAATAGGTCATCCTTTGGAAATATAGTTAAATAGAAGTAACTTGCGTGTATATCCAGGGAATTTTCGTAGTAGGGAATATTATGGCAATTCATAATACCATTTTTCGTGAACGTAGATTCGTCGGTAAAGAAAATTACTAACGCAAGATCTGGCTGACGAACTTCTTTGAAACCACTCACAGAAGGTAACTCGGCTTCCGCTTAGTTAGATATGATAAGAATGAAGTAAATTAGTTCTAAAAAATTTGATGCACCGTAGTTTGAGACACATTTACTTCCCGTGCTAGGGTTGTCGTACTTAGCCCGGGACTCGCTTTCAGGATATTTAAAACATCCTTTTCTGCTTGTTGCACTCTGCGCTTTCTGCACTTTGAAGGCCACGACCTTCGAAGCGTGGAACTACTGTTCCTGTTTCCTAAGTCGACACCCGGCTCTCACAATTGTCTTAGTCGAAGGAAGACGCTGATTTGGGAAACGTTCTGAGTTCATTTTTTTGCCGCAGGACTATTTTGTCTTATTTCGCCATTAAATCATCTCAGTATATTCGATATTCGTGTAGGAAACTATTGCGAAAGCACCTAACCACAGCGAAGACTGTGTCTATACTAAAATAAATATAAATCTCAGCGTTGTTTGTAGCGGCGATTCCCGCATTGCCACCCGTATATTAACTGAGACAGAGTCGGACTCGAATAAAGAAAAATTTATTTTCTTGTTACTACGTGAACATGGGACCGCGATGTTTTGTTTAATTGCTCACATATATCTTGCACTCCTTTTTTCCTTTGGCGCTATACACAACTCGAATTGTATACATACATTATGTGATTATAAATCACGGACTAAGGGTGACATTCGTTAATGGTTCTTCATAAAATTTTCTAAGCACTCAATTTAATATGCCATGTGGACGCGTGCGTCTGCACTATAGCGATACCTGTAGTGTAAGCAAAACACACAGAGGTGTCCGTGTGTTAGAACGGTAAAGAAGTAGACGCAATGTTCTACTGGATTACAACAGAGCCTAGTATTTCGCATATCCCTATGATGCACTCGCATATTTCCAAAAAATCCACATTTATACGGTGTAGTCGCGCAATCGCATTAGCCGTCGCTCCCGCATATGAGTGTTAGTTGCAATTTTTATATCGTCGGGGGAACTACTCGCTCACACTATTTAATAAACCGCGTTGTTGGTAGGTAGGTAACTGTCATTTAAAAATTTTTATAATCGGTTGGGTTACTGTTCGTGTCAAGAGGGAGGTTTATTTGAACACTTAACTAATTAATTTATTTCGAATTTAATTATTGCTTAAGAATAACATTTTGTTTTAGCTAATTGCAGGTTTATTGCAATGTTGAATTACAATTCTGTTTTAAGAAGTAAATATTTTATTTTTCAGTATTTTATTATAGTTCAGTTTTTAGAGTATAGTACTACTATAATACTAAATATTATTTTTGTTAAGAAGTTTTTTTATTTTAAAGTCTAGGAGTTCTGATTATTTATGTTTGCTCTTTTATGTTGTTTATGAAGCTGTGATGAGTTACTTCACTGAGATGTTATCAGTGATTATCTGATGCTTCAAACAACTGCAAATATTTACTTTTATCGGGAACACAATACCTCCTACAATGCTTTTCACTTGATTTGCCTACGAATACATTTATACGTATAACTTATAATACGCCCGCTGTCGGTGTGGCAATTCAAGTTGGCACGCCCATTATAGTCGACCAGTAGTTACTAATACATGCATCGCGCTATCGATGGCGGCCACACTGTATAATGTTACCTAATATTCCTTTTAATTTCAAATTCTATCTTTACATATATCACATGGTCTTGTCGAATAAAGAATTAGTGATCATTGTGTCACGTTCACTTCCATTTTATAGATAAATATACCACATTTACAGTTTCAAACATTATTTATCACACTGCTGTTTTTGTTTATTGTTGTTTTGGTTACATAGTTATCATTGAAACTTTAAAAAGAATTAATATAAGCGACTGATAATAATAGCAGTTATAACGCGTTAATTCAAACTATGTATATACACTGCGCCAAGAAATTAATGCACCCGGTAGTAAACGAATAAATGTTTGTCGTTTGTCTTATTTGCTAATAATTTGTACCGGTTGGCGTTGGTTTGCAAGAACTTGGTATTTGTCAAACTTGGGTTGACATTTGGTGTTAGTTACATAAAATTAAATCACATCCAAAAATCATTTAAAGTACTACAGTTTTAACTTGTTATCTTATTGTTTCTTGTTGTGTCTTTTCTCCATTATGCAACGCGAATTTCAAAATTTCACGAGATAGGAATCTGCGCAAGCTGTTGGTGCTATTAGAGGAAAGTTAGAGTTATCGCCGAATGGGAGGAAGATTCGGTGGGTCTCATACATCGGCATCCCAAATGATATAAAGGTATAGGGACACTGGTACCATATCCCACGACCTGGGCAAGGTAGACATCGTGCCACAACCCGTGTCCAGGATCTCTTCTTGAGGCTTTCTTCTCTAAGACAACAATTCAATACAAGCAAGTGTTCGCAATTCCAACTGCATGGTACTCGAATTAGCATTGAAACAGTTCGTAAACATCTAAGAGAAGCTAATTTGGTATATCGTGTCTATGGTGGGAATCATGTTAATTGGTTGCGGGATGACTGACAACGAGTTCTGTTTGCAGACGAATCCAGATTTTGTCTTTATAATTGTGATAGACGTGTTCTTGTGTATAGACGACCAAATGTACGTTATGCTCAATACAACATTCTGAATACCATATTTGGTGGAGGTTCTGTAATGCTATGTGGAGGCATTTCTTTGGCAGCTCGTACGGACTTAAACAATGGTAGTATTAATGCTGATCGGTACATAACTAACATCCTTCAAGACAATGTTTTGCCATCCGCGCCTTATATCGGACCATTTTTTTTATTAATGCAAGATAATGTACGACCCCATAGTGCTCGCATAGTTCGAAATTATCTTGTGGAAGTTGGAATCGACACCATGGATTGACCAGCAAGAAGTCTAGACCTCGCTTGGCAAAGGCCTGCGAAATTATTCGAACTCAGCCAACAACCTGAAAGATATAGGGCGCCGCCTTGTGGAAGTATGGAATAGATTGGAACAGAATAACAAGCTCCCTTATTTTGAATATGAGTCGTCGATGTCAAGTCATCATTAGAGGTAGAGGTGGAAATACTCGATACTGAGACCATTTCATTAAGAATGTTAATTAATATTTTTGAAATTTATTATTTTTTCATTGCTTTTCACTATATATTAGTTTGTGAAGGCTAATATATTAAAAGATTAAACAAATATTATTTATTAAAAGTAGTTAATTATCGAACAATGGAATATACTTCTATATCTAATCATATACTATATTTATATATAGGATTCCTAGTGGTGCGTTAATTTCTTGGAGCAGTGTACATAATAATAATAATATTTATTAGGTTGCCCAGCATAAAATCCAAAACACTAAATAAAATATTATAATGATAATTGATAACACATGAAAAAAATTTAAAAAATTAAACAAAAATAAAATTAAACTGTAATGTTTCGATAAGTAATCACTCAGAAAAGCCCATCCACACCCAACGAGTTAAAATTCCTGACGGAATGCTCAGAAGCAAATTCGTCCTTGGGGTAGCCGTAATTAACCTGACGTCAATCACGTTACACGGTAGTTAACCCGAGATAACAATAAGAGTGAATCAATTTATTATTGCTGATATTTATCATGATATTGGAATTAAGCATCTGTCATGCCGGTCAAGGATCAAGGTGTAATAATATAAATCTTGTTCCCGATAAACCCCATCGATCTTGAAGGATAAATACTTCAGGAATTTTCGTTGAATTCTTTCAATCTCATGAATATATGTATCATATATAGGGTAGGACTACTACGCCATACTCAAACTAACTAACAAGTGTTCATTTGAAAAGTCAATCTAGTAGCATGTGATTTACTGAGAACATTTTGAAGTATGTCGTAAATTAAAATTTACTACTTAACCTACAAAGTCGTATATTTTGACAGTTTCATACATACAAATAAATAACAAATAATAGGTATTTATTGAAAACTATAACAAATGTTGAAAATGTTGTCCTTGAAGATCAATGCTCTTTAAAATCCCTCCGTTCAAAATTTCTGATGATATTCTGCAACATTACTGGATTGTTATTAATTTCCATGCATTTATGTCCGATTCTCTGTAGCATATCATTCAAATTCAATATAGGTGTTCGAAATATGTTATTTTTTAGATAAGGCCACAAAAAGAAGTCGCAAGATGTTAAATCGCATGAACGTGCAGGCCAGGCAATTTCAGTATTTCGACTACCTAATTATACGCTCATCAAAAAATTCTCTTAAATAATCCAAAGATTCTGCAGTACAGTGACAAGGTGCTCCGTCTTGTTGGAAATATGCATTTTGAAGTTCATCATCATGCAACTGATTGACAAATGGTTGTAAAATTTCCGTACGGCACCTTAGAGCAGTTAACGTTCCCTGAAAAAATATTGGTCCAATGATTCGCCTTTGGCTTATCGCTGCCCAAACACAAATTTTCTCTGGATGTAGCGATTCTTCATTAATTACATGTGGATTTTCACTACACCAAATTCTTGTATTTTGTGAATTTAGGTATCCCGTTTTATAAAACCATGCTTCATCAGTAAAGATGACTCTTTGCGAAAGTTCTCCATTATTTCTCCATAATTTACAAACCAATTACAAAACTGTAGTCTACGTGGGTAATCAATTTCTAACAATTCTTGTACTGCTGTGACACGGTATGGATAAAGTTGCATATCTTTTTTTAATAACTTGTGAGTTGTACCAACAGAAAGGTTTATTTGTTGACTCAAATGGCGAACAGATGTTTGTGGTTCATTTTCCATTATTTCTTCAACACGATTGACAACTTGAGGTGTACGTTTCTTAACTGCTCCGCTGCCTGATTTTCTTAAGAGACTACCAGTTTCAGAAAAAAGTTTTAAAGTTGTATCCAAAGTATTCTTAAATTGTATATAATCTATTACAAAATGTGGAAACTCAACTTGAAATTCTACCATGCAATCTTGAACTGAATAAACCCATAAACCATCAATTTTATTACCACTTCGAAAATAAGCCTGGACTTAAAAAATTGTATGTTTTAAAGTGAAAGCCATTTTAAAACTGAGAAGCAATTTATTTAAACCAGAATCAACGCACGATTATTTTATGCACTAACTGATATTTGTGATTGACATTATCAAATGTCATTTGGATTTACGTTTACGGAACAACAAACACATATTAATATATTTGCGTCTTATTCTATCAAAATTTCAAAGTAACCTAGATTGACTTTTCAAATGAACACTTGTTACAAAAACTATCAAAACTCCTGATTACTTTTATAAAAGTGAAAGTTGAAAAGTAAGAAATATACGAGGTGTGGCAATTAAATTCCCGAATTGACACTGCTGTAGTGGAGTCACCTAAAATAGGACCAAAAAAAAACAGCAGGTAATAGTTCACAGTCTCGCCGATAGATGCCGGTCAAACGAAGATGAAACAGTTGTTAGTTTCTGAGTAGGAACAACGAGTAAATATTAAATTTTACTATAACTGCAACAGAAACTTACGAGATGTTGAAATCTATGTACGATGAGGACACCTTAAGTCGTTCTACTATGTTTGAATAGTTTAACCGATTTAAAGGTGGACGTGAGAGTGTACAAGATGACGCTAGGACTGGACGTCCATCGGTCTGTCGAAATTAAGATACGATCGCAAAAATGCGTGAACTTGAGGCACGAGATTGCCGAATGACCCTTTGGATGATGACAGAAGAGTTAAACATAAATAAGGAGACGATTCGACAAATATTGTATGAAGATTTGGGAAAATTGAAGATTTTTGCAAAGTTCGTGCCACACAATCTTACGGATGAGCATAAACAGAAGAGTTGCATGGGTCAAGACCTTGTTCAGAATTGTTGCAGCCATGCAAATTTTGTTAACTGCATTGTCCTAGTGATGAACTATGGATGTTTCAGTACGATCCTGCCAGAGCATGCTATGGGTTGGAAAAAGATTACCAAGACTCAAAAAGTTTCGTTTTGGCAAAAATCTGGGATCAAAACTACGCTGATTACGTTTTTCGATAGTCAGGGTGTAATCCATAAAGAATTTTTAACGGAAGGACAATCAGTTACTGTCGCATACTACCTTGAAGTCATAAAGAGATTAGTGAAGCGCATTTCCCGAATGGGGCCACAATATCCAGAAAAGGTTAGTCGGTTCTTGTTACATGACAATACACAGTCGTATTCTTCACTAATTGTAAGGGCATTTCTCGCGAAAAAAGGAGTTGTTGAGATTGTTTATTGAAACGGTTCATTATACGTACGTAGTAGGAAACTCCGCACAAATCCCAAAACAACGAGGGGTCGTGAAAGTATTGGTGCGTATATGTATACGAAACTCCGCAGAATTTGCAGACTATTTAATCGATAGCTACATATCAGAAGACGCAGAGTTTCCTGCCGAGATATGGGCCGAAAACAGTGCAGCTTTAAATCGTACGACAAATGGCTGCGAGTCGTTTCACTCCCATTTCAATAAATCTTTATATCATCCGTCATTATTTGTATTTGTTGATACGTTATTAAAAATTCAGATACAGGTTTATATTAAAATAAACAGTGTCAATGCTCCCTACAAGTATCCGAATGCTGTTTCGAAAAAACGTAAAATGTATTTAAAACAGCACATTTTGAATTACCAGAGTGGCAGTATTAGCACTCTAGAATTTGTTTAAAGTAGCTTCTCATTTATACAAAAAGGTTTTAAGTATATCTATACGTTTATGCACGTATAAGGCTTTTGTTACAATTGAGACAGACATGTAATATACATATCTGTAACTGTACACATGGACAATACACCTCGTATTTTCAGCATTTACTTCTGCTTAAGACACGTGTTTCTGCCATTACTATTAGGCGTCATCAGTTAAGCTAGTGAAGCAATGTAATATATGTAATATATATGTATATAACATTAAGCCGAAATCGCCTACAAGATAAAGCAAATTTCATCCTGTAAGGTGCCACTTATTTAATTGACATCTGACGGACGAAAGAGACTTTGCCGAAAAGGCGACCTTTTTTGTGTATTGTCCATGTGTATAGTTACAGATATGTATATTACATGTCTGTTTCAATTGTAACAAAAGCGTTATACGTACATAAACGTATAGATATACTTAAAACCTTTTTGTATATTTACTGCCATCTGGCTCGTTGTTAATGGACTACCCGTATTTTTTTCGTTCTTCGAACTAGCATAGCTGGTCGAACGAAAAGGTGGGTGGCCTATTCATAAAGATTTGTATCATTTGTATTACATTGCTTCACTAGCTTACTGATGACGCCTAATAGTAACGGCAGAAACACGTGTCTTAAGCAGAAGTAAATGCTGAAAATACGATGTGTATTGTCCATGTGTACAGTTACAGATATGTTTCAATTGTAGCTTCTCATTATTATTCTCACAAAATTTAATAAAGTGATAATGAATGTATGTCAATGTAAATACCTATTTGTATATAAATAAAGATTTTTATTTGAATAATTTACTTTTAATAAAATTAAGTAAAACACGTATTTGTGGGGAGTTTCGTATACCACTTACTAAGCAAAATTTTGGGATGTGCGGGGATTCGTATACATTTAATCCTTTTACCTGACTCCGTGCGGACTTTCGAATCGACAACGTAGTACGTTAAGCTCACATAAATCTAGTATAAACCATTTTTGAATTTTTGTTTTGTTGTAATTCATTCTTGTAACGTCAAAATGACATTTGTCACTTTTTGATATCCAAAATGATAAGAAAACTGACTCCGGCAGACAAAGTACAAAGTAGTTTTGTAAGTAAGTCATTTGTCAATATTAGTAGCCATGAATATAAGGTTAGTCATTATTAAGTTAGTACGATGCAACAAAGTACTGTCACAATAGGTAAGAAAAGTGTCCCGTTTTTTATGTCGCAGACTGTAGTAAATAGAGGTAATTAATACTTTCCAAAAACTTCAAGCATATCGATGCTATGTGGTGTTAAAATATTGAATAAGAATGAGAATACCAGTCCTTCTCGATTCCTAAATTAATTACATTTTCTTTAAAATTAAAGAAAAAATGAAGAACTGCGTACATACATAGAATACTTTACAAAACGTAATACTAATTTAGAATTTCATTACTTACTTTAATAATTTTCTAACACATTTGCAATATAACCTCAAGCTAACAAATTATAGTTTATCGTTAGTTCCACAATTAAAGGATAAAGCACATATACGATTAGCACTTAATGGTGCTGTAAAAAGGTTTAAAGTTAGTAAAATCATTTGAAATGTATACAATGTATGTTCGAAATGCGATTTTATATGTATAAGTTTCAAGTTAACATTTTATGAAGCAATAATGAAAAATACTTTATGACAAATTTATATTAAATTGCAAGAAAAGTCACGAACAAGCTTTCAACATTCGTAATGACTTAGACAACGTATACACAGGTCAAATAACTAAAATTGTTTTAATCATTTTCGCAATTCGTATTTCTTATTATGCCAGTCATTTCGAATAGTCTTGCAATTATTTGATCCAACTTTACAATTTATTATTTCTATAATTACGAACTTCAAAGTGTCTGTGTAAAAAGGTTGAAATTTTATATGCAGAACTGCGGGCATTTTATATGAGGATGATTTGACGGACGATGAAAAAAATGGCCATTAAATTTCAACTGTCTTCTGACGTTTAGCTTGACAGATACAGTTGATTAAAGAAGATGTGTTTAGTGAAAGTTGTAAACTGAATAAAACAGTTTTCATGGTGCAATTATGCATTTGCTTTTTAAGAAGATGAACACAACTGAGATTTTTGCGGATATGCAGTAAACATTCGACAATGATGTTCCTTCGAAGGGCACGATTTGATGCCGGGTTACTTGCTTTAAACGTGGCGCCATGAGTCTCAACCACCTGAACGACCACAAGGTGTCGTTGTAGAAATCGTTGAAAAAGTTTATGATGTTATGTTACATGACAGAAATGTGAAAGAGGAAGAGGTTGTCAAAACTGGGCATGTCTATTGAACTTTACACCATATTTTCTATGTCGAATTAGGCATGCCTAAGTTCTCTGCTGGGTGGGTGCCACGTTTACTAAATGTAGATCAAAAATGTAAAAAAGCGCGGATTTTATTTGCTACGAAAGACACTCAATGGTTCGGAAGAAAGTGCTATTCCATTATGACAATACACCATCACAACCTAATCGCATTGTTCAGGAAAAACTGAATGAATTACGAGTGGTGCCCTAACCACCCTATTCATGGGATCTAGTCCCTTCAGATTTCCACTTATTCTTACAACTCAATCTTTCTCGCCGGAAGGAAATTCAAGACAGACGAAGAAGTTATTGGCAGAAGTAAAGCAGTATTTTGACGACCTGGATGCTGATGATTATAAAACTGATATAATGGCACTCCAGTACCGCTAGTCCAAGTACATTAATGTTGAAAGGAAATGCAAATTTTAAAAAGTCGTTGCAGTAATTCAAATGTTTCATTTTGAGTCTCACCTTCGATCAACTTATCCTCGTATACAACATGTGTCCAATAATTCCCTTAAATTAATAAATTATAATAATTTACTTCTCAAAGTTTGTATAATTATAGTAATAATAGTATAAAAATATTAGTCTATAAACGGAAAATGCATAATATTGTATAATCATTGGTTGTGCAGCAGTGTTGCCAGAAACTTTAGACCCAAAGTCCCCTTCAAGACTTCAAAAGTCCCTACTTTTCCCTACGCCACGAATGTTCTATAGAATTTATTTAAATTTAAATGAATCAATGTATCTTGAATAGAATGAATATAATTCCATCTTTCAATTCTACTCTTGAAATCGCATTTTATTGGTAAAAACGTCGAAGTTCGGGATAAATTGATCGCTAACTAAAATCAGTTTTATACAATAACAGTTTTATATAGTGACTAAGAAAAAAAGGGTGAAAGGTATATGTGAGTAATGCCTTCATACAAAAATTCGCGGTTCAATGTTCATGCAGTAATGAGAAAATGATTTTTCTTTATTCGAATTCGACCCTGTCACAGGTAAATATACGGGATTCCACCTCTAATTCATCAGTAATTCTGTTTATCGACGAATTATATTGTTGTATCTGTATTTGTCAGTACTACCACAAATTTACAGAAAAAATAATAATATGTAAATAATTCCAAACAAATAATTAAAAACCAAGTATCTATCCCATGATACACGCCATAGATACGCTACCACAAAGCTTTTTGTTTTATGACTATTGTTAATTTATTATAAACATAATAATTTTATGTTTAAAAGAACGTTCAAACTTTAATTTTAATCACATTTGAATTAATGCGGCAAAGGACATATTCGACGTAAAGGCTTATTATAAAAGATGGGTATTCTCGGTCTACTCACATAGGCGTGGACTAGCGATAGGTTCAGGAGATTCACTTTATCATCGCTTCGTGTGCTATGTATATCTAGTACATGAATACGTGAACAGCTATCATAGTGCGAAGTTGTTTATAAACACATTTACGAATACGCGTAGGTGTAATTCGAACTGAAAACATTTTTCTAAATAACGCGCACTTTTATTTCAGTAAACCCAACGCACTGAAGCCGCTGTTTGCCTATCTACCTAAGTGCCGGTCTTTACTTATTATTAATATCCACAAAAAGGGCATCGTAATAAAGCCCTATATGTGTTTAAATGTTTTGATATCGAAATATAAACGTTTACTATTTTTATGACTTATGTTAATCGTATCGTCTAAACAATGTCTAGGAATTTTATCTTTTTTGCAGGTCAGTGAACGTGAATTACAGCTGTATTTCCCTAAATATAAATTAAATAATGATTATGGACCGACTTTAACTACATTTTGGCCCTAAATTTGACATTTTGACATTTATGCATATTCTTCAGATTCGCATAGCTGGGTCGCTATTCAGCAGTAACCCTGTATACTCGTAAATAAACAAAGAATCTCTGCGCTCACTTAAAAGTAACTTTTTTAATAGGCACTAGCAATAAGTAAAGTTCATAAATACAGAAATTAGTAATTAAGAAATACTGAAAAAACAAGTCAATCAACGGGAGGAAACGTACAGACGGCGTTTCGTTCTGGTTGGAACTTTTCAATGCACGGTATTCCTCGAAGACGGACATTGCTTTTTCATTTCTATACTTTGTGTATATATAGTTAACATTTGGAACTTACTGCAAGTAAGAATTATTGAATATTAAATCATTGCAGTTATGAATGCATCATATAAGTCGACATTTACATGTAAGAATGTGATTTAATATTCATTAATTCTCACTTGCAGTAAGTTCCAAATGTTAACAGAAATTAGTAATAAATATACAAATAAGCGATTTTAAAATATCGGAGGCTTATCAAGATGTTTATTCATATCATTACATTATATGACATTTAAGAAGTACTAATAGTATAACCCAACAGATGATACTATGATTACTAACATTGTAAAAAATATATATAATATTATAGGCTCGCAACTATATAAAAAATCTGGAAATTAATTATTTTATTGCAGAATCGTAATTCCTCTACAAAATAACGATTTTAATAAATCCTCGGTCACTTCCCTACATTTGTCAAAATTTCCTACATGTAGGGAAAAATCCTAACGTCTGGCAACACTGATGTGCAGTTATATAATATACTATATTAGAGTCCACCCGAAGTTGCTGCTATATAAGAAAATTTCGAAAAATAATTGAATTACTTCTGCTACAATATACGAGGCCAATCTGATATATTTCCGACCTTAACGTGAAGATGGCAGCACTCGTCAATAAAAGCTGGGAAATGCGGTTGCGCATCTATTGACAGGTACTCACCAAAATTTCAGCCATTTCAGACGCGCAGTTATTGTTAGATAATCGTTTGAGTGAGTCGATGTGAGTGTTTTTGTGAAAATGGAAAAAATCGAGTATCGAGCCGTCATTAAGTATTTGTTTTTAAAAGGCAATACGCCTACGCAAATTAAAGATAAGTTGGACGCTGTGACTCAGGGACTATGCACCATCATTTACCACGGGCAGCTGAGTTCAAACGTGGCTGTACTAGCTTGAAAAACGATGAACGTTCGGGACGTCCAAAAACTGTAACCACTGACAATAACATCGCTTAAATGGTGCTAGACGACCGCCGAATTAAAGTGTGACAGATTGCAGAGGTTATGAATATGTCCTAAGAACGTGTTTGCCACATATTGAATCAAGATTTGAGCATGAGAAAGCTGTCCGCGCGCTAGGTGCCGTGCTTGCTAACGTTAGACCGAAAACATGTTCGAATGAACATTTCCAACGCTCCGTTGGCGCAGTTTAGGCGCAATAAATCAGAATTTTGGGGCCGATTAATTACTGTAGATGAAACTTGGATACGCCATTATACGCCCGAAATAAAAATACATTCAAAACAGTGGACTGCGAAGGGGGAATCGGCTCCAAAAGAAGCAAACACTGTTTCTTCAACTGGGAAAGTGATGGCGACAGTTTTTTTTTGGATAGTAATGTAGTTATGTTAATCTACGAAGCGTGTTTTTAAAGTAAGTACCATTTGAAAATATAAAAAGAAACTAGGGTACTTTACTTTTTATAACCATTTTATTTTTACATGAAAGCTTGTATTTTAACTTACTCTTCCACATAATTACCGCCATTATTGAGGCATTTATCATATCGAACAACAAGCTTTTGTATCCCGTTGTCATAAAAGTCTGCCGCATGATTTGGATTGCTCGACGCAGTTTTCTTAATGTCTCACAGTAATTTTCAGTATTTATTGTTTCACCACGAGGCAAAAAGTCGGCAAGCAACGTCAGTAATGACAGAAAGTCGCCCAGTCCGTTCCTCGTCATGAACATTGTTGCGGCCATCTTTAATAGCTCTAACCGACTTCCTTACCATTCCATCAATCATATTGTTTTCTTCATACACTTCACTAATCTGACGATGAATTTCTGCTGTTTTCACGCCTTTAGCACTAAGAAGGCGGATAACAGCGCGTACTTCACAGTAGGCGGGATTGTCAATCGGCGGAGGCATTTTAAATACTCACAAAGCAGTGTAAACACGGTCGATTGTTGCCGTAATAGCGCCTGTGACTTGTTAATAGATGAGAGATCACAATGCGTATGCGCGAACTGCCGATCGCAGCGCTGCAGCAGCGGAATTTCAAAACGGTACTTAGTTCAAAAACACGCCTCGTATTAACTCCAAACAGGAAAAACCATTACATGAGCATACCACGCATCATTAGTTGACAAGCTGAAGGCAGAAAATGCACGAATTACGATTTGAACTGCCATGCTTAACCACCCCACCCACCTTACTCACAAGATCTAGCCCCAAGCAACTTCTTTTTGTTCCGTAATCTCAAAATTGTGCTCGGAGGACAGAGATTCTCGTCAAATGAGGGGGCCTTCGTAAACAACTATTTTGCAGAGAAAGAAGCCGAGCACTATTTGGACGTATTGACGAGATGGAAGCATAGCTATGAGAAGTGTGTAGATTTACAAGGAGACTATGTAGAAAAATAAAAATAAATTTTAGGGAAAAAATGTCTTGTACCCTTGTTAGGTCGGAAACATTTCGGACCAGCCTTGTATTCCACTCAGACAAAAAAGAAAATGTAGTTGTATTTGGAAATACAATCAATAAATATTTTTTAAGTAGATTAAACATGGTTAATTCTCAACATAGAACATCTACATCTAAATGTGACCACAAAAAGCAAAGAATTGTAAGAGATTACTAGTTTTCACTATTGAAGGTGAAGAATATATACTAAATATAAAATCGTGAATCTGAATCTATAGAAATTCATAAAATATTTAAAAAAACGGGAACTTCTACCAAATACACCCACTATTTCATCCAGCGTATGCAATAATTTAATTTGTATTGTAATATGTATGTAGGTTACAAAAGTAATGTCACCAAATGCATAGTACAAGTTTATGGGCGGTATAAGACAATTTATAGGGTCGAATGTTCAACTGTGGGTGGCGTTTATTACTAACACAATGGAGCATGTTTGTAAAATATAAAGGTTGTGACACTCTTAACTTTAGCATTGGAATCGCTTTCGATTGCTATTTCAATAGTTTGCAAAAAACCGGACTTAAACATATTTAATACATGTCATTTTCAGTCATTAATTGATATAAGCAATATGAACAATATACCGTACCTTCAATTAAATTCTTATTTAGAGTGGTCTGTGATAAAGGTGCAATTGTGTCTAAATTAGTATAAAATAAATCTCCCAGTTCGTAAGTAACTTTCAAACAATAAAACCTTTGTGTAGTAATTCTAATATAATAAATATTTTGCTTGAAAATCCTAATTTAAATTTAAATGAATTAACTTTAAAATGACTGGCGAAGTTTTACTTAAATATACGAAGGCGATTGGTAAACTAAGTTCCATTTCCGCCTAGTAAGCACAGGACTGAGCATATCGGCGCGATCGCAGCGCTGCGGTGTAGTCTGATTCAGTGCGAGTCTGGCAATGCTACTGCGAAACTCGTTCGGACATTCTTTCATGCTATTACGGTCGTTTAAAATGCCCGTAATTGAAACTAATTCCAACTGTGACTTGCGTCCTGTTATCCGATTTCAGTGTGCAAAGAATATGAAGGCTGCTGAGATTCACGTAAACTTTGTTCTATTTATGAAGAAAATGTCACGAGTGATAGTATGGTTAGAGAATGGTGCCGTATCTTTCGAGAAGGACGAACTAATACCCATGATGAAGAACTGAGTGGAAGACCGACCGTTGTGACGAGCGAACTTGTGGGTAATGTCAAAGAAAAAATTCTTGAAAATAGGCGATTCACGATCACAGAACTGAGTCTCTTTTTGCCTAAAATTTCACGTACAGTTTTGTACGGGGTTGTTACTGAATATTTAGGTTACCACAAATTTTGTTTACCATGGGTGGCAAAACTTCTTACCGAAGACCATAAAACAAATAGAATGGGATCGTCATTAACTTTTCTGACACATCACGCTGTTAAAGGTGATGATTTTCTCAGACATATCGTAACAGGTGATGAGACTTGAGTCGTCTATGTCAACGCTGAAATAAAACGACAGTCAATGCAATGGGCTCTAACTCGCCTACGAGGAAGCATCCTCCACATAGTCCTGATTTGACTTCTAGCGACTACTATCTCTTCCCTAACCTGAAGAAATAGCTTGGGAGCCAACGGATTGAGAGCGATGAAGAGCTGCAGGGTAGTGTAACATAGGTTAATTCACAGGCAGCAGAGTTCTAGGAAGAGAGCATTAAAAAGCTGGTTCATCGCTATGACAAATGTCTCAATCTTAATGGTAATTATGTACAAAAAGTAGCTGAAAGTAGTAGCTTTAAGTTGTAAATAATAAAAACCTCTTCATGTATTGATGTTTTTTTTTTAATAACCAAGCGGAACTTAGTTTACGAATCGCTCTCGTATGTCATGAATATTTTTCAGTGTCAAATTATGAGTAGTGCGCAAGCGTCAAGTGTAGTGCGTGTTCGCCCCTCCAAATTATTTTTTGTAACTATATCGTTAAATGAGGAGGACGAAGTGTCTATAATAGTTTTTAATGAACATATGAAATTCTTTTCTCCATATGAGGGATGCCTTTTATATTTCGGGAATAGGAAGTCCTGGTGCTGTTATCTGACAATCGTAATGTTCGACATTTTTGACAGATACTTACTCACAACCTTTTGACGTGCAGAACAGACTAAAGACCATTGAAAGAATAAATTACCGTACATACATTATTATGCTCTTACGATAGCCAGTGTAATATAACAAAATAATTGTAACATTATACATTGAGTTAATAATTATAATACAGTAAAAATACGCAATTTATAAGGACGATTTTCTGATAGCCTTCTCCTAACAAACTTCGTTTTGTTACTGCTTCTATTTTTGCCTCGTCCATATATTTAATTATACAAAGCACAATAATAACACATTGATTCTCCGTTGCTATTTTATCAATTTGGCGATCATCACTGCCGGCAGTCTTTCTCTTTTTACCACAATACTGACGTGATGTACTGGTATCAACAATTCGCATTAGGCTTTGATGAGAAACACCTTTTCTTCGTGCTATTTCGCGTTGAGTATAAGTTTATATTTCTAACAGAGCGAAAAATATATTTTTGCCTTTTTTCGTAGAAAAAATAATAAAATAATTCAAGTTTTGTAACTGACAAATATATACTGACTTTCAAAAAAATCCGAACATCCAGTAGGAATTGATCTATTTTAATAAAATTTATACATAATGTTTGTTTAATGAAACTTACGAAATGATTACATTTTCAAACTAAAATATTAAAAAATAAGTGGGTCTGCCGCTGTTTCTTATGCATTTGATAACTCTTCGAGGCATGCTTGAAATTAAATGATTTATGGTATCCTGGGGAATCCCAGGCTTACTGAATTCGGTGACGACGGTAAAGTAGGTTATTTTGTGGTTGGGGTAAATTACCCAGTCAAGTACAAGTCTGGGGAGCGAGAAGGTAGCAGGTTCACGTTATTTTCTTGTAAGAACCGTATGAGGACGTGTGTTGTCTTGTTGGAAAAGGGGTTGAATTAACCTTCGTAAGTATGACACTGCAACAGGCGCAGTACGTTTCGTATGTAATCATTTTCATTCAAATTTCTGTCAACAAAAACTAGAGGTGACCTGCTACCGTATGTTATCGCACCCCATACCATCATCCCCGGTGTAAGTACTGTATGCCGTTCCACAGCAAATTCTAAATTACTATGTTCTTCACGAACTCGTCTTACTCTTCTGCGACCATCGTGGACCCACAGACAGAATTGGGATTCGTCAGAAAACACAACATGATTCCATTCACCATCCCAAATTGATCTGAAATTGCACCATTCAATCCGAGCAGCACGATGATGAGGTGTCAGTGGGGGGCATAAAAATGGTCTATACGAACGAAGTCCAGATGCGTGTTTTCTACGATATATTGAGACTCTTCAATCCTCATATAACGATCTTTCCTTGCTGTATTTGTTCAAGGTCATCCGAATCCATCACGATGGTTATGGATTCCTTCTTCAGACCACATGGGCCAACACTGTTGAAACATTGCGTACTATGCGGTCGGAAATTTGTCTTGTTGAAAACAGCCTTTCCACATACCAACAATGCGCCCCCTTTCGAATTCACTTAAATGATTGTAATTGTTCCGTAAACGGCACCTAAGCATAATGATTTAATAAATTGAGAACAAATCGCTACGAAATATTGCTTCAATCTGAAGGAAACTCAAATGTAAAAACATAATTTTTTGATAAAACAAAATAAAAAAATTGTACACCTGCTAATTTTTTTGCGCATATTGTTATTATTTCTTGTCGGAGACAAAATAGAGTAGTATACAAATTTTCGCATTGAGTCGACTCTTTCTGGATGTTCCGATTTTTTTGAAAATTAGTATAGGTTCGTACGTATGTAGTCAAAGTAATTAAATATCACCGCAGTAAAAGGTTACAATAAACCAAGCACAGACAATAAGATCACATTTTGCAATACTACCATAATAGAAATATATCGGGTATACTAGTTTATATTTGTAAGTATTTTCTTAAAGCACAAATCCATATTTCGGCAACTAAGTTTCTATCTTCAGTAGAACAATCTGGAAAAGAAAATAGTGTTAAACGTAGCTTCTTTGGTTACTGTATGCCGAGACACCTATTTAGAATTTATTGATTTATATTGTGGTTAGGATATTTGTTTCTTAAAGCACAAATTAAGTATTTCCGAGAAAAGTCGTTAGCATGCGCCAATTCATTTAGACCAATATATAAAACGCGAACAAACAATCTGACGAAATATTTTTTTGAGTTTGTACTTTACAAGGGTTATTTGACGAGAGAATAACTTTTCAAAAGTTGACAACACTTTCAACATGATTAATACTTCAGCCATGTTTTAGTGGCCTACAGTCAAAGTTTCGATCAAACCTGTCAGATAAGTTTTTACAACCATTTAAACTATTTATTGTTCTTGAATTAATATGCTTGCTCCTTCTTATGAAATGATTTGTAAGTGGTTCACTGATATCAAAATTGGTTATATGAGCACAGACAATGCTGAACGTCCGATGCCTTTATTACAGTAACTTCTCCATAAACTA
Source organism: Melolontha melolontha (assembly GCA_935421215.2). Classification (NCBI taxonomy): domain Eukaryota; kingdom Metazoa; phylum Arthropoda; class Insecta; order Coleoptera; family Scarabaeidae; genus Melolontha; species Melolontha melolontha. The sequence goes on along the minus strand of OW285237.1, from coordinate 139,614,442 downwards.
TTAATGAAGTTAATACCATTGTAAAGAGCGATTGCCGAATAAAAGTTTGTAGGGTGCCTAATGTCTTAAACATCTCAACCGGATGAGAACACAATATTTTGTATCAACATTTAAATGTTAAAAAGCTAGCCACAAGAGATGTGTGCCGCGTTTGTTTACTGTCGAGCAAGTATGAACTCGTATTATAATTTCAATTGGCTCTGTGACTAAGTTCAAACGAAATTCAAGAGAATTTTTTCGTCGATATGTTACCGTAAATGAAATCTGCATACGACCTCACTGTACTCCAGTGATCAAAACACAGTCAAAATAATGGACTTCTTCTATTGAACTTATTCCGAAGAAGACAAAAAGCAGTTTTTCGGCCAATCAAATTACGGTCACGATTTTTTGGAGTTCCAAATGCGTAATATTTATTGGCAATTTACTGAAAGGAAATGCAATAACTAGCCAGTGTTATGTTGATGTACTGCTACGGTTCGATGCCGAAGTGAAGAGAAAACGACTGCATTTGTTCAGAATTTTTTTCCAAAAGAACAACGCGCCTTCCCATTAATCCGTTATCACAACCGCTAAATTTGCCAAATTAGAATACGAATTACTGAATGATTCACCATATTTACCAGATCTGGTACCAATTGATCCCAAATTAAAAAAAGCTTAATGGAAAGAGATTCGTACCAACTGAGGAGTTGAAAGTCTCGGTGACTACCAATTTTAACTAGCTTCCAAGGTTTACTTTTTGGACTACTTAAAAAATTAATAAAAAAACATTTAAAAAATCTTGCCACGCCACTGTGCGATGGACTATATTATAAAAGAGTCTTTTATAATATAGTCCACGTCACTGTGTGATGGACTATATTATAAAAGACGAAACCCTAAAGTTGAACGCCAATAACAAAAAAAAAATAGTTTTGTTATTGTCCATCTCGCTTTAAGTTTCATTTTGTTGTCAATCGCTACGTACGTTCGATACAATTTTTCGATTAAAGATAGAGTGTTATCAAATAGGACTTTAAGGATGTGTGTTCTACGGTTAGAGCACACATCTTACATGTTCTTTTAATATACCATCTTTAAAACTTCACAAGTATAAATTTTTAACAGCTGACTCAGTATAATTGATTGAGGTCTCGCTAGGCACTTGGTGAAACATATTAAATGATAAAGGTAAAGAAAATACACACTTGGTTATTTGTTTCACTGCAATTTTATTTACAAAATACGGACAAATTTGTTTCGAACTTCACAGTTCATTCTCAACTTAGTTAGTCAACTAGTTTTATTTACAAAATACGGACAAATTTGTTTCGAACTTCACAGTTCATTCTCAACTTAGTTAGTCAACTAGTTGAGAATGAACTGTGAAGTTCGAAACAAATTTGTCCGTATTTTGTAAATAAAATTGCAGTGAAACAAATAACCAAGTGTGTATTTTCTTTACCTTTATCAGCTGACTCAGGTTATCAAACCCTTACCATAACAAAACTTAAACACAATGTTACTTTTCTAGCGTTTTTATAAACATTGCCGTCTTTAAATTCAGTAGCTGCATTCTATTTCTTACTTCACCTAACAAAAAAAAAAACATTCTCGTAATACACATGTGAAATGTCAGTTCTAAAAGTCCACAAATTATTTAATAATTCACTTAGCATACAGAATGTTATATTTTTTATAACATCGACAGCTGTTACGTATGTACGTGTGTGTGTAACTTCAATTGAGGTAAATATTTATTTTTTATAAATTCCGAAAAATTAGAATCCGTAGGCGGAACATAAATACAAGTCTAGGGGGTTTTTAATTTAGGGATTCGCGTCGTAATTGAGTCACAATATTTTGGATTCATATTCTATATAATCACGCCTTTCTATACCTTGTCTTTTTATTTCATGGACACCTGTATATTTTTGTACTAATGTATTTACATTAGTACAAAAAAGAATGTACACACTCTTATGCTGGGAAAATAACACTACTTGCATTATATATCTACGTACATATTACATGATCCTGTATAAATGTTCTAATTCCAGCTAATTTGCTAATGAATACAATGCTCTGCCCAGCGAGTTAAAATTAATGTCTCAAAATGTTTCAAGCGCCTACTTAAAAAAGGCTACTGGCACCATAATACCTACATTTGTTTCTACGTACATATGGCTACTCTTCATAACAGTTTCGTTTTATATCTTTTCGTTTCTCCGTATTTTCTTTTTACTGTTACTGAATTGACACACTACAATATTTTCGTTAATTTCTCAAGGTTTCTGAAAAATAATTATGTTTTTGATTTTTGTTTTTTTTATAATAGATATTTGAATAAAATAGATATTTTCCGTATTAATATAGTTAAATGAACTGATTGAAACGATGTTTAACATACGCGGATGACATAACAACAATAACAAAATCAAGAAACGAATTAGTAAAAATCATAAAAACCTGAGAGAAAGAAATACGAGCTAAGAATAAATCAGGAAAAACAAAATATGTGGTGATAGGAGATACAAGACAGGAAGTTGAAGAATAAACTGATAATATAAACATCTGAAAGGGAGAGTTACACATTTGAGAAAGTGAAAACATTTGTGTACTTAAGGGTGCTAATAGAAAAAAAAGAGAACAAGAAGAACAGGAAGTGAGAGCCAGAATCGCAAAAGGCAACAGAAATATATAATACTCAGGATTAGTTAGATTAATTTGTGTTTTATTTTATGAAAATTCATAATTTGAAATTGAAATCAAATCATTAATAGTTAACATCTTCACTTTATCAATATGTGATGTCTTCGTCAGGTGCGTACTAGAGCAAGTTGTTACAAATTAACATCGATATACATAAATACAAAAACGAGCAAGTTACAACCTAACATTAATTAATATTAACCTTTTTGTATTTATGCATGTTAGTTTGTGACGAAGCCACTGTGTTGGTGAAACAATTGTCGTTTCACGGTCACATAGTAATAAAGTGAAAATTTAAGCTATTAGTTTTATTTCTATTTTAAAATATTAAGGACATTAATCAGAACACAATATGTATCAAGAAAGAAAATTAGGATACTAAATAAAGATATGGAGACCCTTGGAAGATGTGAAAGAAAAATGCTAAGATCTATATATATATATATATATATATATATATATATATATATATATATATATATATACCGTATGAACGCCGGGGAGTGATTGATCTACCACAATGTAGTAAGACGAAGACGAATAGCGAGTTTATGTGGTTAGGGTTGAGAGAGTATATTCAATCTGTTCTACTGTCTAACTGTACGGGCGTTCCATTTCTTTATCCAACACACTCTACATACGATCTAAGTACGAATCAAATAATCTCTCTCTAATACATTGAATATTCCTATCAGTCGCTCATTGTGTTCAAGCAAGGCGAATATACTTGCAGTTGGCCAGTCATTACTTATATATCCATCGATCGCACGACGTTGTGCACACGGTATACATTTGGTGAAGTAAATATACCAGAAGGCTGGAGGGAAGAATAAATAGGCAAATGAAGTAAATGTACAAAAAACCCAATATAAAGCAAGATGTGTAAATCTTAAATGTGTAAAGACTAAGGTCGCTGGAATATATAAAATGACCAGAGATGGCAAAGGTATGGCAGAGATAATCCCCTCCAGAGCACCAATAGGTAAAACAAAAAGGGGGAGGCTAAGAAAAAGACGATACGAAAACATACAGGAAGACCTAAAGAGTGTACATATCATAGATCGAAAGACGAATTTTACGAATAGGAAAGAATTGAGAGACATTAACCGTTTTGTAAACTGTGTTTTGTTCTTGTTATGTGCAGTGTTACGTCTTTTGGGTCTTCAGGCTTGTAAGAACATTTAAATAAATAAATATAATTAAATTATGATATTTTCGATTACATTTGTTTCATATGTATGTTTAAAATAAGTTACAGTATACGGATAATTAGTTGAACAAAAACCAATTTAATTTTCAGCATTTCAAATGTTGAAAATAAACACATTCGAAAGAACAAAAATGAAAACTAGTTGCTACAGTTTATGGAAAAATTTAACTATTTCTTATTGCAATTTATAAGCACTCATCGGCGAATTTGATCAAAATATGACCTCCTAATTTAGCCATTTAGTGGTGGTGTGAAATCAAGTGAATATAACAGAAATCGTCTCTACGCTAAATGATCTAATTTACAAAATCTTTTTAAAGTAAACATGGAGAATATTTAATCATATGGTGCGTAACCTCATTTAAGATATTATCTGTAATGAAAACCGTTTCGAAACAACGGGATGATAATGTTCTATCTGTAACGATCTGGTTAACGGTGGTCGAATTTCTGTGTTCGTCCTTAATTAAATAAGACAGAATATTTTATACCGAGACATAGCACATGACATGGTATTTGGTTCGAGGGAATGATTTCGGCATAACGATGGCCGACCGCTCAATACCATGAGAACAAGTTCGTTGGTTAACGTAACCATCCAAGTAATGTAACTTTTGTTTCAAAATTGAGTCTTGTAGAAAGTCTTGTAGAAAGTCTTGTAGAAAGTCTTGTAGAAAAATTCGAATATTCATAACTGGACACTTATCCATAATACACTTTCCTTGCACTCAAGTAAACACAATGTACTGGCTGCTCTTCTTATATGCCGTATGAAAACACTGAAATAGAATCTAGGCGGAATGAAATACAAAACTGAAATTGATTCCATTCGTGTAGCAGTGTGTACATTTGGCGAAACAAAGCGTTCGGTAAGCACTCATGTTGCTGGTCACAATTTTATTTTAATTCTGTCAAGATTCTATCCCACAGCCCCTATTACTTTAACCGCAAAATACACAAATCTATAGAAATTCTAAAGCATTCCAATATTCTCAACACTGCTGATGGTTATTTTCTAGATAATACCTGACTTCAGTACCCCGAAAAGCTCCCGTATAACTCTGTCCCAAACTCACAGACTTTCAGTTTTAATGCAAAAGCGTCAACAGCAGTAGCGGCCTTGAGAACGTCCTTTACAAGAGTGGTTGATTCCAGTTCGGAAACCTGCGAAGAAATGTTGACCCATTGCCGATCGTCCTGCTCTAAAACCTGACCCAACTTCTTCTCTTGTATTTTATATAATCTGTTCCTTATTATAGTTACGTCTGTCTTATGTACTTCATCTGAGAGGGTTATCCTTCAATAACACAGGTCTACAAAATTAAACTTTTTGACAGATGCTTTTATTTTGAAAACTGATTTTATATAATTTTGGTAGGCTGATTTCAAAAATTCTATGCATTTATTTGTATCACGTAAGGTTTTTTGCAAATATTATGTGAAAAAAAACGATATTTCTAAAAAAAATTATTTGTTTATTGAGTAAAAAGGTGGAATACAAGTTAAAAAAGTGGAAAAAAATACTTTACTCAGTCTTTTTTAAGTGAAATCTATGTCTTTTTGCCAGAAAGCTGCGTTGTCCGGACGTTCGGTTGTATGTTTTTAACGGCATATCCCGTTTTAACATCCAGCAGTAGTCCGCCATCATCGTTATGCTCCATCTGCCTTGGTATCGCCGTTCCATTTCCTTAATGTCTTGGTGAAACCTCTCTCCTTGTTCTTCGCTAACTGCTCCAAGATTTTCAGGAAAATAGTTCAAGTGTGAAAACAGGAAATGCACTTTCAAACTCATATTACAACCTAGACGATGAAAGTGTTGTAACATATTTTGAACAATATTTTCGTAGTTTTCGTCCTTAGAGTTCCCAAGAAACTTATCAATTACTTCTTTAAATGAAACCCAGGCGTTTTTCTCGACATTGGTCATTGTGTTTTGAAAATCCTTGTCTTTGCATAATGTTCTTATCTGCGGCCCAACAAAAATACCTTCTTTTAACTTGGCATCGGATAAGTCTGGAAATGTCTCGCACAAATATTTAAAACACTGTCCATTTTTGTCTAGAGCTTTAACAAACTGCTTCATCAAGCCAAGTTTGATATAGAGAGGAGGCAGTAAAACTTTTTTGGGGTCAACCAAGCTATCTCTTAAAACATTTTTGCTACCAGGTGTAAGGCTTGTTCTAGAGGGCCATTCTATTTGAGTCCAATGTCTATCCCTTGCTCGACTATCCCACTCACAAATAAAGCATGGAAATTTTGAATAACCTCCTTGTTGTGCTAGTAGCATGCACAGCACTTTAAGGTCACCACAAAGCATCCACTGATGTTCTTGGTAGTTTATTTTCTTTAAAAGAAGTTCAAAATTTTCATACGTTTCCATTAAATGTACCGAATGGGCAACGGGAGCCGAGGCCAGCTCGTTACCATTGTGCAATAAAACGCCTTTTAAACTACGCTTACTTGAGTCAATAAACAGGCGCCATTCTTCTTTCACATATGGCACATTTCCTAATTTTGAAATTAAGTCAGGAATATTGTTGCAATACACTAGCGGTCCGTCTTGAGTAAAATATTGACATAACTCTTTTTCGCGATCCCGGTAAAAGCTTGATGTGACGCCAGGTGCCAGTAATGCATCCTTTGGAAGGTGCAAATCTCTTATTAAATCATTTAATTCGCTCTGGTTAAACACTTCGGGCTCTCTGAAATCTGGTGTGAAATCTGAGTCATCTGGGTCGCAATTAGATTCCTCTGATTCTGACGATATGACGTTTTCTAGTGCTTTTTGGGCGGTAGGTATCGGTACATCTGGTCCATGAGGAACTGGTCGAATAGCAGAGTCAAGATTGGGATACACAATTTGTTTCTTATTTTTTCTGTTGAATCCTTGAACATTACACGAACAAAAATAACAATCATCACTGTGATTTCTAGGCTCTCGCCATACCATAGGAACACCAAAGCTTAAACATTTCTTCCTACCTTTTTGCCAGTTTCTTAATGCTTCAACGCAAACGGAACAAACAGTATGAGGAGCCCAGGACTTGTCTTGGTCGCCAATTTTTACACCAAAATAAGCGTGGTATACATTTTTCACAAACGAAGTTATAGTTTGCCTCTGCTTTACTACGACATAACTACCACAGATATACATACATACATACATACATAATCAAAGACCTCTTATACCCGAAGGTGTCGAGGTGTAAAGTTCTCTTAATTTCGTTCTACAAATTCACGCCACTCTTTTTTGTTTCTGGCAAGGTCCTTCGCCTCGTTCCATGTTTTTCCTCTTTTTCTCAGAAGTTCATCCATACTGCTGTTCCACGTTTTTCTGGGTCGTCCTCTCCGATTTTTCCCAATTTTCCTTGCCTCCCATACCCGCTTCACCTGTCTAGTTTCATTCATTCTGATTAAGTGTCCCCACCATTTCAGTTTCTTTTCTTCTACTTTAGTTCTTAATGATTTTGTTGTCAGCATCTGTCTAATGTCATCGTTTCTTTTTTTGTCTGTTCTTCTAACGCCTAATGTTTTCCTCAGATACTTCATTTCACTGGCTTGTAATCGTTTTGTTTGTGTCTTTCATCAAGTATCCAATTTTCTGCTCCATAGGTTAAGACTGGTAAGTATACTGCTTGATACACAGTCATTTTTGTTCTTGTTGTTATCTCTTTTTTATTCAAAAAGTTTTTGTAGAGTGCATAGTACAATCTGGTTGCCGAATTTATTCTGGCGCTTATCTCATCTTCCTGGGTTGCTTTACTATTTAAGTTTATCCCTAAATACTTAAAAACGTCTACTTGTCCGATTCTATATCCTTCAATGTTAATGTTAATGTTCGCTGTATTATTTGTTACTGCCATCACTTTAGTTTTCTCAGTGTTTATTCTTAGATTGTATGCTTCTAATTCTTCTGTCCAGATTGTTATGTTCTTCTCTAAGTCTTTCTCTGTTTCTGCTATAAGCACTATATCGTCCGCGAATACACATGCTTCTACTCTTACTGCTTGCATATTTCTGTACCCTGCAATATACTTTCTTGCTTTTGTCCAACTGGCTTTTATGACTTCATCCATCACACTTATAAACAGCAATGGGCTCAGTACTCCCCCCTGTCTCACTCCATCCTTGTTTCTAAAAGTTTTTGAGGTTTTATTTCTTGTTCTTACTTGGTTAATTGTATGTTCATATAAACTTTGTACTACCTTCAAAAGTTCTTCTTCTACATTCTTGTTCTTTAAGCTCCGCCAAATTCCTTCTCTGTCAACCATATCAAATGCTTTTTTCATGTCTAAAAAAGCTAAAAAAATTTGTTCATTTTTAACTAGTGCTTTTTCTGTTATTTGTTGTAAAGTAAAATTGTGGTCTTGTACGCTGTGTGCTGGTCTGAATCCACTTTATGCGTCTGCTAGCTTTGGTTCTATCGCCCTTCGAAGTTTATTTTCTATGATTATCTCGTAAACTTTCAGTCCCGAGCACAGTAGAGAAATTCCTCTATAATTATCGCAGACCCTTGTATCTCCTTCCACAGATATAACAAAAGTTATTCGGATTGTTCACACAATGTCTTCTTTCCATATTTATACGTTCTAGAATACTTAAAATACGCAACAACGAAGACAACAAGCGCGCGGACACAGTAGCACGACGACTAATACAACCAAACTGCACATAAGCAGGTTTCAACATCGTATTGACGCTTCTGCGCCGACTCTGTTGCTTTGCTGAGAAATCTAATATTAACCAGTGTTGCCAAATCACATTTAATTTCATAAAAATCAATTCATTTAAAAATCATGCCTAACATGGAACAAACATATTCTTGTCATAGGTATGTATATTAATAAATTAACATTTTTAAGATATAGAGCGCTATAAAAAAAAATTTACGTGATAGAGCAAAAATATGGCGTTTTTTGGAATAAGGGCCCCCAAACATATACAAATTAGCAAACAGCTTTCAAACATGAAAATCACTGTAGACCTGTGTAATTATCAGAGTTCATCCCACCCCCTTTCTTATGTATAAGGTATAAAACCACCATATTCCACGTCTTGAGCATCTCCTCTTCTTACCATGTTGTCTGAGCAATCATGTCCTAGTCAATTTCCCCTTCTTGCTGTAGCATTTCTGTAAAATTTCCGATTTTGCAAGGATTTTATTAATTTTTTTTAGTTTCCTAATCCAGATTCAAATTTTTTAAATAATACTGTATTAAAATTATCTCTTTGTCTTAACTCTGTGTATTGTGAATATTTCAAATGTCATTATTTTTCTTATAACAGAAATGCTATTATTGTGATTGTTAAATTTTGACATTCATAAATTTATTTTTGGTTAAATTACGAACGTATTCACGCGGTAGATCCATGATAACCTACTAAATTTCAGTATTATCTAATTTGGCTCATAATATATTATAGTAACTATCACAGGATTGAATACTAAATGATTTTTTGTAATTTGGTACATTTTTATTATGTAACCCATTACGACAATTAATACTCGTATCTTAAATTCTTAAATATGTATTCCGACAACTAAGTTGTCATCCAACATAGGGAACAGTCAAGCTAACACAAAGAATCGCGAAATGCTTGACAAGACGTCCACGTATACACTAGTGCATTGTTTCTCAACCTGGGGGTCGCGACCCCCAAGGGAATTCGCGGCGATATTAAAGGGGGGTCGCGAAATAGCCTGATAAACAATAATGAAAAATCAAAAGCAAATTTTTCGAGACATAGGAGACGATTCCTGTATTTAGTTTTTAGCGCAATCATAGCCAAAAAACCTTTTAACAGCGATAATACGTTGCGGAAGGGATTAATATATTCAATGCTTCTGTGACTAAATTTCCATATTTATTTCGACCAGCAAGCCAAAACGTATTTAAATCTTCAGATGTAAATTGCAGTTGCAGCGTTTTGTCGGCAGACATTTCGATGAATTGGTCGTGAATCTCAACTGGTAACTTAGCAGCTACAACAACGTTTTCATACATACACTCACTATTCTACAAAAGCAATGAGAATGGCGTTTGTTTATCCTGGAAAAATATTAGTAATATATTTCGCAATTGCAATACACGGGTTAACAGTTTCTCTCGCGACAACCATTTAACTTCTGTTTGGAAAAGAAGAGATTTTTTATTTTCGCCCATTTCATCGCATAGTTTAGCAAACATTCGGTCGGCTTTTAATAAAATTAACCATTTTTCCAGCTTCACAAAGACTTTTATTGAGATTCTCCGATATTTTTTTTTTCGACAAAGAAGCATGCGTCCATTCCGCCCTTGGTATAAGACGACCTTTTAATATTTTCATTAATCCACTGTTCTTTAGTGTTATCACCTTTACACCATCACTTCATACTGCAATACATTTTATCCAATCTATGTTATTATAGTTTCTAGTACCTTCATAAAAAACGTCAAAAGGATATTGTCCTGTTGTATTACCGGATATAGTTTTGCAAAACATATTTCCTTTCATTAATGTATCCCTATCATATTCATACTTCACAAAACATAAAAACTGAGACATATTTGCTACATCTGTTGATTCGTCAAATTGAATACTAAAAAATTCACTTGAACTCGCTTACTGAATTATCTGATCGCGAACATTGGCAGCCATGTCATCGACTCGCCTTAATATTGTGTCGTTAGAAAGCTGAAATTTTTCAATTTTTATGCTTCTTCAGCTGATATTAAGACACTGACCACATCAATTGCAGCAGGCAATATGAGGTTTTCGGCGATTGTATGGTGTTTGGGCATCTTAGCTACTTTTAATCTACAAAAGGAAATGCTTCAAGTACACTTTTATCAGTATGGCTTGACTTACAAATAGTAGCTTGTTGATTTCTCAAGGTATGTAATTTTCTTTCGAAAAATTCCAAGGGTTTGATTTTATGAGCCGGATGTTTAGTTTCTAAGTGTCGAACTAATTTTGATGGCCACATGCTTTCATCGGATAGAACTTGCAAGGAAACAACGCACTGTGGTTTTCCATCCAATGAGGTAAAACCACACTTTAAGTAACTGTCCTTGTACAACCTTGTCTTTTTACCAACAATTCACTGGATGTAGATGCCTCACTTCGTTTCTTCACAAATTTATCCATTTCACATAAGAAATTAATAAGAAAACAATTCAGTTTTACGGTTTACCGCACACTAATTTATACTGATAACAGCACGACTTGTTCAAACGCATCCATATGCATGTTCTCACTTCAAGCTTTCACATCGAGTATTAGAAGGAGACCAAATTATAAAAAGCACGTAGGAACTTAAATTCCTCATACAGTGCTTCTCAAAAGTCCCCTCCCCCCTTCTTATCTTTGGAACGATTATACACACACAAGTGAAATTTAGAAACCGAATATTATAGGTTATAAACTTCCCTACTAGTGATGATAGATGACGAAATCGTCATAGATGACGTCACAAGGCCATTGTGACCAATAATTTTAAATGGAACGCTACGGCAAGCGACACTTCTTTTAAAAGGTATCGAAAAAACCTATTCAATGATACTAATTTTGTTTGTGTTTGAGGCCGATTTAATGGCTTATTAGTAAACATGAAAATTTAAATTCCATTCAGTATGATATTAAATACAGATTTAAGAAACAGTATGTACTTAAAGAAATCGCTCGAAGTGATCTCCATTTACTTCCTGACAGTAAACTATCCTATTTTTAAACTCTTCTCGTACTTCTTCAAATGTGTCTGCGGAAACATCTTCACATTCTGCAACAATACGTTGTTTTAAAACGTCAATATTGTCAAGTTCAGTGGCGTAAACCTTCGATTTAAGGTACCCCCACAGAAAAAAATCCAAAGGTATGAGGTCCGATGATCGAGGTGGCCATTCCGTTGAACCTCGTCGTCCAATCCATCTACCAGGATACTCCTCATGCAAATACCGTCTTACTGCACCGTAATAGTGTGGAAGAGCACCATCCTGTTGGAATGTTATTTGTTTTAAAAAAAGAGGCCCAACGATGTGGTTTCCCAGGATACCTGCCCAAACATTCACCTTCTGGGGAAATTGGGTATGTGTTTCACGAAACAGGTGAGGATTTGCGTCACTCCAATACCTCACATTCTGTGTATATACATTTCCATTTAGATAGAAAGTACTTTCGTCACTAAAACAAATTGTTTTGACGTAGTCTGGCTGTTGGTTAATTTTAGTTTCCATATTTTCACAAAATTCTAGTCTTCGGTCTGGGTCGTCGTCTGAGAGTTGATGAACCATTTTTAATTTGTATGGATGAAATTTGTATTTTTTCAACACCCTGTGTACTGTACTTCGACTAACTTCACAGGTAGATGCAACTTGAGTTGTTGAAGAAGTAGGATTAACTCTTACTTCTGCCAGTATATCAATTTTTTTCTCATCAGAAATTTGTGGTCTGCCAGATCGTTTCGCATCATTAATACTACCCGTTGTTTCAAACTTACGAAGAAGCTCCCTTAAATAAGTCCTCGAAATGGGGCGATCGGGAAACCTCTCATTAAAAATGCGTTCTGCTGCATGAATATTTTGTCTAGTTTCACCAAGAATTAGGACCGCTGCTACTTTATCACCTAAAGCACGTACCATTTCGCTTCTTGAAGCACTTAAACTTTCGACTCACAACAGTTTAACAAATTATTAAAATGTACAAAAATATTAAAAGTACCATAAGCTGTAAAAACAATGAGACGTTCGATCAACAATACACAAATTATTAAATGTACAAAAACTTGGACAATTAGAAAAACGTCGAATATTGGAGACTAACAAAAACGTCAGATTATTTGACAACTAACCATAGGCGGAGCTTGAATTTGGAATTTTAGTATTAACTTGACAATTTGACGTTTTAAAACAACGTATTGTTGCAGAATGTGAGGCTGTTTCCGCAGACACACTTGAAGAAGTACGAGAAGAGTTATAGGTTTTTTCGATACCTTTTAAAAGAGGTGTCGCTTGCCATAGCGTTCCATTTAAAATTATTGGTCACAATGGCCTTGTGATGTCATCTATGACGATTTCGTCATCTATCATCACTAGTAGGGAAGTTTATAACCTATAATATTCAGTTTCCAAATTTCACATATGTATGTATAATCGTTCCAAAGATAAGAGGGGGGAGGGGACTTTTGAGAAGCACTGTATATGTACACGTCATACATGCATGTTCATACCCGTCGCTATAAACCCAGCGACATAAAATAATAGGAATAATCGTATTACACTTTTTATGATGTGGGTATTTTCTTAATGTATAAGATTGGTGCAATGTGATATATAATATTAAATAATTTTTTACATTTAAAATTAGTCAAAATTAAATTAATAATAATGCGACTTATAGTTATTAATCCTTTGGGGGAGGGGTCGCAAAATATTAATTTTGTTTACACTTACTAATTCGGCGGTCGCGGAGTTAAGAAGGTGAAGAATCGCTGCACTAATATATACGAGAAGATCTGACCACAATTAATTCTCGTATCTTAAATACGTATTTCGACAATTAAGGGTCGGTTGTAAAAAACAAGTTCAACGCTCACCGTAGTTCATCAATAGTTCAAAACATGTGTGAACTATCGATAAACTACGTTCAACGTTGAACATCTTTTGTACAACCGGCCATAAATTGTCATGCCCAGTAGGTAGAATTAATAATCCCAGTTACACATTTCATTTCATTACAAAAATGTTCACGTATAGACTAATATTTCGCGATCCTTTGTGTTAGCGTTACTGTGCTCTATGTTCAATACCGATTATTAATTTTGCCTGTTGAGGATGACAACTTATTTGTCGAAATACGTATTCTGGATACGAGTATTAATTGTGGTAATGAGATTTATACCTGTTTTTAAATTTTTACTTCACAACAATCTCCAAAGGCAAACTTTATTATAAATAATGTTTTTACCTTATTTAGTGTATATCTACATACATACAGTGAAGTGTACGTAACTCTTATTTTTATAGACGCAGGAAATTCTTGATATCTAGTAATAGAATATCGACACCAATGTCAGTCGCTTATTCAAACCATTATTATGTATCAAACCACACGTTATTTAAGAGGATGTAAGACATAACCTAATTCCTTTCCGTTATTTATGATTAGGAAAAATACGTGAAAATATTAATCAGCAGAATAGATAACGAAAAAAAAAATATTAGATATTAGTAAATGCTAAATTTCGAAACCACAAATTTAAGTCACAATAAAAAATCCTAAAATGTTGTAAATTATCTATATTTCACATATTTTTCATCATCGTCCACGAATCCTTTTGATAAAATTTGAAATACTTAAAAACCATTTTAATAAGTTGGCCAGCTTCTAATATACAGTGTATTCGTAAAGTAGCGATAAATTCAATAAAAACTAAAAGGAAAGTTTTTCAAAAAAAACCTCGGACCCGTCGATTTTTATTTTTAGTTTAGAGTTTTCTTACGTGAAACTGAAATATGCAGGCTCCAAAAACCGATATGACGTCACAGTTTTTTTTTAATGTAAACACCAATTTTTTATTACAGAATTAGAAAGGGCATCCAAAATTACCTTGTCGTATGCAAAAAAGATACGACAAGGTAATTTTGGATGATGTTTACATAAGAAAATTTGGAAGTAATATTATCGTAAGCATTAAAAATGAAAACATAATAATCTAAATTAAATGGTCGAATTGAGCACCCAAGGCGATTAATAAATTCTTTTTGAACATTGTCTATGACATTCGCGGTAATGTTTGTAATTTCTTGGCATATTCGTGCTTTTAAATCTTCTAAATTCGCTGGTCGAGTCTTGTATACTTTACTTTTTAAGTATCCCCACAAGAAATAATCGAGAGGAAATAAATCTGGCGAACTGGTTGGCTACTCTACTGTTCCTCCCCTACCTTCTTCTTCTTCTACTGTTTTGGGTTGGACGCTAGCACGTCCAGGCACTTGAGCACACTGCTCTTTGTACTCCCAAATAGATCTCTCAGTTCCACTCTGTTAGTCTTGTGTCCTCGATAAAGCTACTATCCTCCTCAGGGGAAGTTTTGAGTACACTCGTAGGATCCAATAGATCTCTCCCGAAATATTTCTGTCTGAGTTCCTTCCGTTCCTCACACGTGCATATTACATGAAGGCTAGATTCCTCCTGTTTTTCATATCTCAGCAGGGCTCGCTAACCAAGCCCATTCTGTACAGATGCTTCCTTAAAGGACAATGTCCGGTTATTAAGCCAGTAATTATTTTAATCCCCTCCCCTACCTATCCAATGATTTGAAAACACTTCATCCAAATAAGCGCGAACAGGTAAAGCGTAGTGTGGCGGCGCTCCATCTTTAGAAGAATTAAAAGCACTCATGCACCAAAAAATTAGAAACATTACCGCAAATGCCATCGACAATGTTCAAAAAGAATTTCTTAATCGCCTTAGCTATTGTCTGATTGTTAAGGGTGCTGAATTCGAACATTTAATTTAGATGGTTATGTTTTAATTTTTAATGTTTACGATAATATTACTTCAAGTTTATGTAAATATTATCTGTTATGTAAATATTATCCAAAATTACCTCGTCGTAGGTAAAAAAATCTGCCCTTTCTAATTCTGTAATAAAAATGGGTGTTTAAATAAAAAAAAATTACATCATATTGGTTTTTGGAGATCCCTTTATATTTCAGTTTCACGTAAGAAAACTCTAACTAAAAATAAAAATCGACAGGTCTGAGGCTTTTTTCTAAAACTTTTAATTTTTATTGAATTTATCCGCTCCTTTACGAATGCACTGTATAAATTTTATCTAGTGTAGAAACCTCATAAAGTGTCAAATTCATATGATTATGGAACAATTGGAAATATTGGCAGCTATTTTTATATCGGCAGAATTTCACTCTGCCAAAATTTTAAAAAAATCGTATTAAAAATTTATTATTTTTGTTTTCCGGTTGTTAACTTAACAACAGATATAGACGGGCATTTTTTAAAACACATTTATTTTTTTTGTCTACTATACTACACCACAAGCCACAAAGTGTGATTAATGGTAGTATCAATTACCATATCCTTTAAAGAAGGAAAATATAAATATCCATATTTCGTTTTTTCAAGATTCCGCGATAACTTATTTGCAGAGTATCATGAATACAACGTCGAAAAAAATACGAGAATGTGCCATAAAGAGCCACACTATTTTCTGAGAAGTAAATAATCAAAATATACATTAAAACAAACACAAGGTCAGATAATGGCAATGAACACGATGGAAAATTGGTATTATTTTCGAATAGGCCATGCCTTTATAAAATTTTTACAATTTTCATCTGGCGTTTCTTATGACAAGTTGCTTAAAGAAGACGTGCTTAGTGAAAATTGTGAAATGAATAAAATCACTGTTCCTGGTGCAATGCAGTACTTATTTTTTAAAAAGATGAACACAACTGAGATTTTGTCGGATATACAGCAAACCTTGGGCCACGATGCTCCTTCAAAAACCAAGGTTTGCCGCTGGATTGCTCCATTTAAACGTAACGAAATGAATCTTGAAGTTGAAAAGCGTCCTGGTCTACCAAAACATGTTACTATTCCAGAAATGGTTGAAAAAGTCCGTGATGTGTTACGTTGCGGAAAAGTGAAAGTGAAGGAGATTTCCAAGACTGTGGACATGTCTACTGAATGTGTACATCACCTTGTTCATGTCGAATTAGTCATGTCTAAGCTCTCTGCCAAGCGAATGCCGCGTTTATTAAATGTAAATAAGAAAAAAATAAGAAAAAGAAAAAAATGAAAGAAATACAGATATAAGGGAGAAGTGTCAAACGGATGACGTAGTCAGATGGATACGGAAAAGAAGAAGAGAATGGAACCACCATGTCAGCCGAATGACTCCCGACAGAATGGCCAGAATAGTACGAAACAACATACCTCACGGAAGTAGACCCATAGGACGACCACCAAAACGCTGGCGAGACAGCTGGCAATCAAATTCACAAGAAATGCCGCTACAAAGAAACCGGAACTAAACAGGCGATACGCCTATAGAAAGAAGAAGAAGAAGAAGAAATAAAATACGTGAAAAAGCGCGAATTTCCTACGAAAATGCGGTGCTTTACTGTCATCGATTAAACTTGGTTCCACTATTATGTGCCAGAATCGAAACGGTAATCCCAGTAGTGGAAGCATCATGGCAGTCCTTCGTCAAGGAAGGCAGAGATTTTTCTTTCCGCTAGAAAGGTAAAGCCCACGATATTTTTGAATTCAAAGGGGATACTTCTCATCCACTATCTTGCAAAAGGCTTAACTATCAACGAGACGTACGAGGGATAAGCTACAATGATTGAGAATAGAAAAATCTAGTTACCTATGAAAACCAAATTGTTGTTTATTAAATAGTGCACTATTTTATCTGTCAAATGCAGTTTAGTTTGCGCAATTCGGTTGAGAAATAACCTATAGAATACGCTTCTGTTATCGAAAAAATGTAATTATCACGAGGGAACTTTCGGATAATGATTTCAAGAAAGACTTGAGCGCGTATGAGTGTAGAAAAGTTTTAAATCGGCATTTGGGGATCTCGCACCATCATTGGCTACTGTTTATAGATGGTATAAAGAATGTGAACGAGGTTGTAACTCAGTTGTACACAGAAAAGGAGCTAGCCCTTCTTCAACTGTTGCTACTCCCAAAAATATTGCTGCAGTGAAGAAGATGGTGGAAGAGGACAATCGCATTACCTATACAATGATAGAGTCCGAACTGAAGATTGGATCCTCGCAAGTGAGATCAATATTGCACGAACATTTACATTTGAAAAAGGTTGCAGCACGGTTTGTACCCCGTCATCTGACAGATTTACAAAAAGCAGAACCTGTTAGAATTTGTCAACAAACTTTAGATATGTTGAATGCTGGAGGCCATCAAATTATTTCTAAAATTGTAACCGGCGATGAAACGTACATACCGTTTTTTGATGTTCCCGCTCGCCAAGAAAGTCGAATCTGAATACCTGAAGATGAGGAAACCCCTACGATGGTGAAAAAACAGCGAGCAATGAAGAAAGTATGTACGCAGTATTTTTTAGAAGTACGGGTTTGGTGACCGCAATTAAATTAGAAGATCAGAAGACAGTTACCACTAAATGGTATGTTGAAAATTGTTTGCCTACTGTGTTCAGTAAAGTGTAAAGAAAGGGAATTATGTTACATCATGATAACACGCCGTCCCATACAGCAGGGATAACTGTTCAGTATTTAGCTGAAAACAAAATCAAAGTTATAGAACATCCTCCTTACTCACCGGATTTGGCGATGTGTGACTTCTGGCTATTTTTTGAGCTCAAAAAACATTTGAGAGGGAAAAGGTTCCATTCAGAAGAAGAGATTGATATCGCCGTTAAGTGTTTTTTTTATAGTAACCCTGAAGACAACAGGCTGAATGCTTTTGAACGATGAAATGAAAGAATGGTTAAGTGTATTATTGTTGATGGCAATTACTTTGAAGATATTTAAAATAAAAATTCTGGAAACTTATATCAATCTTTCTATTTTTAATAATTGTAGCTTGCCCCTCGTATTATGCTGCCCTTCTGGACAAAGTGAATGTTGCCATTGTCGAAAATACTCGATGAATTACAATTCCAAGTTGTATCCCCATCACCCTATTCACCGGATCTAGCCCCTTCAGACTTCCACTTATTCCTAAAACTCAAGCTGTTTCTCGCCGGAAGAAAATTCAAGACGGACGAGAATGTTGCTGAAGAAGTAAAGCACTATTTTGACGACCTTCTTCTTCTTCAGGTGCCATCTCCTCTCAGAAGGTTGGCTATCATCACGACTATTCTCATCTTTGATGCTGCGGCTCTGAATAGTTCAATGGAGCTGCATTTATACCACTGTCTCAAATTATTTAACCGGGAAATACGTCTTCTACCTATATTTCTTCTTCCCTGTATCTTACCCTGAATAATTATCTGTAGCAGAGCATATCTTTCCCATCTCAACACATGGCCCAGATATTGTAGTTTTCTTATCTTTATTGTGTTCAATATTTCCTTCTCTTTCCCAATTCTTTTAAGTACTTCACTATTCGAAACCCTATCTATCCATCTTATCTTCAGGATCCTCCTATATGCCCACATTTCAAATGCCTCTAGACGCTTGTTAGTGTCTTGCTTTAGCGTCCAGGCTTCCATCCCGTACAGCACCACCGGGAACACGTAACATTTCAATACCCTGATCTTGAGACGCAGACTAAGGTCATTGCCACACAATACTTTCCTCATCTTGTTGAATATATTCCTGGCTTGGCCGATTCTCGCTCGAATTTCTTCTGTATATTCATTTGTGTCGGTAACAGTTGTTCCCAAATATTTGTATTTCTTTACTCGCTCTATTGGCTGTTCTCCAATCCATAAGCCTTCTTGATGTCGGTTAGACTTTGTAATAATCATGAATTTAGTTTTTCTAACATTTAGTGTGAGGCCACTTTCTTCGCCATTTATTACAACCTGGTCCATTAATCTTTGTAATCTTTGACGACCTGGATACTGATAATTATAAAACTGGTATAATGCCACTCCAGCGCCGCTGGTCCAAGTGTTTGGATGTGGAAGGAGAACTATGTTGAAAAATTTTAAAAATCGTTTCCGTAATCCAAGTGTTTCATTTTACGCCATATCACCTTCGTACTTCCAAAATGTTTAATAGTCCTTTTGTATTAGGCAATCAAATATGTACAAAAGAATAAGTTAATTAAATTCAATATTGTTTAAGAATATAATAATATAAAATATATAATTTAAAAAATGAGATATTATTCAGAGTGATTGTTTTTTTATTGTACACTCAATATTTTCGTTGAGTGTATCATATTTAAAACAAATCAAAACGTATCCGATACTATTTTTTGCCCTCTTTTCGATCCTGTGAAATAGAGTGCTATCACTCGAAAAACAAAAGATGATCTAATTAAATACAGTATATTTTTTTTCGTCGGGCAATGAATAACTCCATCATAATAATAACAAAAAGAAACACATAAGTAGGATATATGTATTGGTTAAAGAAGAATAGAAAAACCATATCACGATAAAGCAAAAATCCTATTGAAGAAATTGTTCAAAATGTCCATAATTTTTGTTGATATACATAGGAGCTCGACGTAATAAATTATATTTGGATTTTCTTAACATATCCGGTGTAATTACCTGTGCAGCCAATTGTATTTTATTTTTAAGTTCTTCTAGAAATCCACAGACAAAAAAATCTAATATTGAAAGGTTAGGCGATCTCGGAGGCCATAAATGTGGAGAGGTTAGGCGATCTCGGAGGCCATAAATGTGGCTCTTTATTCCAAGTTCACCTATTTTCAAATTCTAATTGTAGAATATTTGTTACTAATTGCGCGTTATACGGTAGTGCGCCGTCATGTTGGAACGACATTTGTCTCCGGATAGCTAAAGGCAGATGGTCTAAATATTCTTGAAATTCAGATTCAAGAAAGTTTAAATATTGGTTTTGATTAAGCATGCCGTTAGAAAAATTGGATACCAATAACTGATTCCCTATCATATCTGTCCAGATATTTGCAGAAAAACGTATTTGATTGTCATCGAGTTTGCTGGATCCTACGAGGATTCACGTCATTCCAAAAGTGATTATTCTGTTTATTAAATACACCATTCCTATGAAAATTTGCTTCATCCGTCCATAAAATATGTGACAAGTATTGTCGTCCAATATTTAATAACCGATTGCAAAAATTCATCCGTTTTTGCAGGCGGTTGTAAATGTTGCACTAAACGAATTTTAAAGGGTTTCATTTCGTGTTTCTTAAGGACTTTCATGATTTTATACCTGGTGATTCCAAGCTTTTGTACAGCAATTCGAGTTGAAGAAGTTTCCTCTAAAATACGCCAAAATATTTACTTCATCATTTTCTTCGGCATCGTTAAGATTTATATCTCTATTTCTTACTTTTCTTATTTTTTTTTTAGCTCTTGTGCCTCAATAATGAAGTGCCCAAATTTAGAAATATATTCCAGTGCGTTTGTCTTCGATCAGGGTATTCGTTAGCGTACATATTTGCAGCTTGGCAGCAGTTATCATTTGATAAATAAAAGCATCGCAACATATCTGCTTTCTCTGCATTAGTAAATCCCATTTTTAAATGCTGAATATGGTAAATAGCCCAGGGAAACTAACAATAATGATTCACTAATCGCTAAACTGTACCACTTCATCAACTGATATTCGAACTGACATTTCAATAATATTTTGTTTTTTACTCCATTTCCAAAGCAAATTTTTTATTTTTTATTTTTTGATATTATGGCGTTATTGATTGCCCAACGAAAACAAAATATATACACTGTATTCAAAATTGAATAAGCTAGCTAAATATCCAATAATAAATAGGCTGCCAAATTTAAAAAGAAATTTTCATTAGATTATCTTTTGTTTTTTATTTCAGTATCGGAAAGAGAGTAAAAAATAGTATCAGATCCGTTTTTATTACTTTAAAATATGATACTTTCAACAAAAATATTGAGTGTACAATGAAAAACCAACCACTCTGTATTAACATATTTGAAATTGATTTTTCATAAATTTTAGACAGCATAAAATTCGGAATATATCCATACATATATGCATGTAACTATTTACAATATATGCTCATGCATAAAACACGAGAAATGCCAGAGCTAATGCGCATGAAGGCGCCTAATAGTCTAAAGAGGGTTACGATAGTAAAGCATTTTAAGAACTGCTCTTGTATTTGCCTTGTCACATCCGTACTTTCAACATCCACATTTACTCTTCGTAAGGGCAGTATAATTTAATGCAGATAAGATAGAACATTAAGTGCTCAATAAAAAAATCAACTCTATTAGAATTAATTGCCATCCTTAATAAATTGATGTAACAATGATGTATGACGGAACAACAGGGCGGTTTATAGGGTATACAGTGTGTCACAGAATAACTTTTCCTAGTTTTCAGAAATGATAGAGGGCACTTAAATAAACATTTTTTATTAATAAACTAGTGTCCGGAAATTTTTTAGTATGGAGATAAAATGAAAAACTCGGCTGACGCCCCAGGACTATAGCAACCTTCGAAAAACGGCAACCATTTTAGTAGTTGTCATTTTACGTCAGTCACAAATGACTCCTTATTAGAGAAGGGTGTTAAATTCTCATTCTACGTGTCACAAATTAATCTTTATTAGATAAATTAGTGTTTTATTGAAAATGCATCGTTTTACAAATATTGAATTAGCAGACATAGATCTTGCTTACGGAGCAGCTTATGATAATGGTAACGAAGCAAGGCGAAATTATGCGGAGCAGCATCCTCAGCGTCACATTCCCTGTCATACATAATTTTCAAGATTGGATCAGCATATACTGGTGAATTCTAAGTAAAGAAAATGAATTCGGGAGCCAATCGTATTGTCCGAAATGTTGACTTTGAGGACCAAGTTCTGCAACTATTTGAAAACAACCCGAAAACAAGCACTCGTGCCATTGCCCATGCGATACATACAAGTCACACCTCGGTATGGAGGGTATTGAAGGAATACCAGAAGCATCCGTTTCACAAAGCGTGCAAACGTTAATTTCAGCTGATTATTCCAACAGAGTTCAATTTGTCGTATGGTACTTGAATAAAATTCACGACAAACTAAGATTTCCTAGGAGTGTATTCTGGACATAGGAGACGTGTTTTACAAGAGATTGATTGCTATTTTATTACACACAATAGTCACATTTGTCACATTCCTGTTTTAATTGAGATTGTTTTTAAAAACTTCTAGTTTATCTTGACACTGAGAAATTTCCAGACACTAGTTTATTAATAAAAAATACTTATTTAAGTGCCTTCTATCATCATTTCTGAAAATTTGGAATAGTTATTCCGTGACACCCTGTATACGGCCTGTGCGCAAGAATAATTTTGCCATCGCCTCCCTCCTGTTTCAATTTATGTGATCATTTCATTTCATTTTTAGATCGATCATGTAACATACAGGGTTCGGCAAATAACCTCCCACATTTTAATCGTTAATAAAAACGCCATTGTAAATGTTGTTTAAATTTTTATTTAATTAAATGGAAATGTATACTATGCCATTTATTTTCATTAAGTTTTGAAAATTACAGACTTCAAGTGGCGACCATTGTTTTCGATACACATTCGAAGGTGATTTTTGAACGTTTCCATTACTCGAGCAGTCATTTGAGGCGATATTCCTGCAATTTCTTGACGTATTGATGCTTTTAATTCGTCAATGGTTCGGGGATGGTGTTCAAAGACCTTCGCTTTCAGGTAGCCTCAAAGGATAAAGTCGCATGGGCAAGATCGGGTGAACGAGCAGGCCACCCTACATCTCCACGTAATGAGATTACGTGTCCTGGAAACATCTCCCTTAAAACGTTCATGGACCTTCTGGCCGTATGAGCCGTAGCTCCATCCTGTCGGAACCAAACATCCGCATGGTTAAGTTCTCTAAGTCTTGGGTCCACAAAATTACGTAGCATGTCGATATACCGATCGGCGGTTACGGTAACCGTAACGCCTCCCTCTTCAAAAAAATAGGGACCCCAAACGCCAAATGACCCAACAACACACCAAACAGTAACGTGTGGGCTGTGAAGTGGCCTTTCATGGAGCTGCTGTGGATTTTCTCGTGCCCAGTAGCGAAAATTTTGCTTGTTCACACAGCCGAATAAATGGAAATGGGCTTCGTCACTGGTTATTAAAAGCCCATTTTGTGGGATGTTTTGAAGAATATCGTTGCAACATGCTATACGATTTTCCCTGTCTCGTTCACTCAGCTCTTGTGCGATCATCATTTTGTATGGGTGGAAATGTAGGTCTGCTTGTAAAATTCTTCGCAGCGAACGATCTGATAAACGCAAAGCAGCGACATGTTTAACAGCTGAACGAGTAGGAGATCGTTCCACAGCTTCTCTAACAGCTGCAACATTTGCAGGTGTCCGAACACTTCTGGGTCTACCGGTTGGTTTTCTTTTTAAGGCTGAACCTGTGGCTCTAAAATTCGAAACCCAAAGCAGTATTGTTTTGCGATCTGGAACCGGAGCATGTCTACCCAGTGCGAAGTGAGTACGAAAAGTTCGTTGCGTTATAATCACAGATTCATTTTTCAAAAATGTTTCGGTAATGACAGCACGATGTTCGCCCGTCCAAATCATGATGACAACTAAAATGGCAAGTCATGTGCTACCAACTGAAAACACTAAGCTCCCCATCGCTTCAGTGGCGCGGGCACAGTGGCGGTGCAAAATGTGGGAGGTTATTTTGCCGGACCCTGTATTACATTTTATAAAGTAATTTGGTTAATCTATTTTAAAGAAATTATTTAAGTTGAGAAAATATAAAACTGTTATGATTTATTTGTCTGAACCTTTCGTCACTTTTTGATAATACAGTGTCCAACATAAAAATTAATTTATAAATAGTGGATTTCGCAAATTTGTTGGAGCTTCATCCTTGGTCTGATACTCAAATACTTTTTTTTTTGTTCAAGGTCTAATAAAGCGATTGAAACGAAGGGAGGCAATCGATATTCTCGGCAATATTTTTTAACTTTTCTAAAATATCGTTAAAGCCGTGATCTGATCTAATTTTATATTAATATGTTTTGGTTTGTTCTAACATTCAAATAATTGGCAATTGAAATTGTAGTATAGTTTTACTTGCCATAATTAATGAAACAATTAAATTTAAACATCTTAATTTTTAAAATTAAAGAATCTGCTATATTTCTAGCTTCACAGAATTTCTTGTTATACCATCATATATTCTTTCTAAATTCTGCCTAAGAACTCTTCGTGTATCTATTCTGCCTTCTAACTTAGTACCCGAAAGAACTTTTAATGTTAAAAGTAGGGATTTAAGATCGTTTAAAATCTGATAACGTTTATTCAATTGGAAGAGCAAAACTAAAAGCCTTCGTATAATAGCAAAACAAAGCTTGTTGTTTCTGAAAACGTTTCTGCGGCATTAATAAATTTAAATCAACTGGACCGCACAAGGCACATAAAAAAATCGTAAGGTTTAGATTAAGTTTTTTTCTGCAAGCCATTATTTCGGTCTTCTTGTTCGCACCATTATCATAAGTATCACAACCCTGTCCCGTTAGATCCTCAAAAAAATGTGTCTCTAAAAAATATATTAGAACATCAGCAGGTTTACTATTCCATGACATCTACGAGATGTTTATTTATTTTGCAAAATTGTGGTGGGAACGACTCGACTCGTCAATAAACTGCGTTGAAAACTGTTATGACTCTTTTGTAAGCCCGATAGAACTTGATATTGAAAAAAAATTATACGAAACCTTGAAATTTAAATCATTATTTTTTTCTTCGAAAAATCAATTCACAGCATTAACATTTGAAAATTATTTCGGGCGTATGTTTATCGCGGTGTTCTTGCCGAAGATTATCCTGAAGGCCCAATTTTGGCTCACTTTTTCGAGAACTGCTGACTGTATGTCACGAATAACAAGAACGATATTGCCTCCAAGGGGCTCATTGTTGCTGGATTATCAGCATAAGCCAGTGCCTTCATATAGCTCCTTAGGTAATAATCGAGAAGTCTCAAATAAATCACATTACTTTAAAGGTCAACTGACCATTTCACGAAATCAGCTTATCGTCAAATTTTACTCTCAATAAGTCGATGATTACACCATATGCGCCATCTTGTCGAAGCCACATCGCTGCAGATCAACTATATTTTTAAACAAAAAATAATCCTTGCTCAAAATTTTCATATTGTGAATGGGCAGAGCCCCAATTTCTGCGACTGACAACAAATGAATAGATTTGGATAATCTTCCACACGATTACAATGGCAATATTATCTTCAGTACGCACATTGCTTCGACGTGTTGGTGTTATTGCGTCATTTAGAGAGTGTGTGAAACGAAATCTGTCCACACTTCCACGGATGGCTTGCTCAGATGAAATGTAAAAATCAAATTGACGACTAATTTTCGAAGTAAATTTGAATAATTTTGTAGCCTTGTTCATTAAGGATGATTTACCAGAATATACTGATCGTAAATGTTCAAAGTGAACGCAATACGGCAGTTCGTTTGACAGTTAGTTCTTTCTTCTATCCAAGCAAAAAAAAACAGTATTATACCACGTTTTTTTTCCCTAAATTAATATTTTGAAAATTAATATTTTAATTGTCACTTAATACAGATCACAATTTGTTTTTTTCAAGTGATTTCCTTGTAGTTTTTGAAAATAAATGCTACTGAATTATTACGCAATTGCAGAACAAAATATTGTTACATTAGTTGAAATAAATATCGGGGAATTACCATTTTATTCACAGCGGTATCTTATTTTCTTTTTTCAACAATTTTTTTTTTCTGGTGTTTTGTTAATTGACTATTAATGGTAGCGTAATTTGATTTAAGCCAACAATATGTTTCATTTTAGGAAATAGAGAATCCCTTATGTCAGATGATAGTATTTATACAGACGTATTTGATATAGTACTGCAATTACTGGATTATAGCGTTGTTTAATATTTAATATTTATTTTTTTTTTACTTTGGTAACCTTAGATATCTTTTATATTTTCGGGGAGTTTTTTTTTTTTGCTTGGGGAGATTTATATATTTTGTGGGTGACAATAATTATTTTAACAATCGTAATACTCAGAGATAATGGTATTAATTATTTAAGGAAGGAGAATATTTACGTTACTAAGATACTAATACTCATGAATAATTCGCAGCTCATGACTTGCTTTATTTTTCTTGAGATACCTTCTAGGCCAATATATATATATATATAACGCGTGTTCATTTGAAAAGTCAATCTAGTGGCATGTGATTTACTGAGAACATTTTGAAGTATGTCGTAAATTAAAGTTTACTACTTAACCTACGAAGTCGTATATTTTGACAGTTTCATACATACAAATAAATAACAAATAATAGGTTTTTATTGAAAACTATAACAAATGTTGAAAATGTTGTCCTTCAAGATCAATGCACTTTAAAATCCTCCGTTCAAAATTTCTGGTGATATTCTGCAACATTACTGGATTGTTATTAATTTCCATGCATTTCTGTTCGATTCTCTGTAGCATATCATTCAAATTCAATACAGGTGTTCGAAATCTGTTAGGCCACAAAAAGAAATCGCAAGGTGTTAAATCGCATGAACGTGCAGGCCAGGCAATTTCAGTACTTCGACTAATTATACGCTCATCAAAAAATTCTCTTAAATAATCCAAAGATTCTGCAGTACAGTGACAAGGTGCTCCGTCTTGTTGGAAATATGCATTTTGAAGTTCATCATCATGCAACTGATTGACAAATGGTTGTAAAATTTCCGTACGGTACCTTTGAGCTGTTAACGTTCCCTGAAAAAATATTGGTCCAATGATTCGCCTTTGGCTTATCGCTGCCCAAACACCAATTTTATCTGGATGTAGCGATTCTTCATTAATTACATGTGGATTTTCACTACTCCAAATTCTTGTATTTTGTGAATTTAGGTATCCCGTTTTATAAAACCATGTTTGATCAGTAAAGATGACTCTTTGCGAAAGTTCTCCATTATTGTTCATATTTACAAACCAATTACAAAACTGTAGTCTACGTGGGTAATCAATTTCTAACAATTCTTGTACTGCGTGACACGGTATGGATAAACTTGAATATATTTTTTTAATAACTTGTGAGTTGTACCTACAGAAAGGTTTATTTGTTGCCTCAAATGTCGAACAGATGTTTGTGGTTCATTTTGCATTATTTCTTCAACACGATTGATAACTTGAGGTGTACGTTTCTTAACTGCTCCGCTGCCTGATTTTCTTAAGAGACTACCAGTTTCAGAAAAATGTTTTAAAGTTCTATCCAAAGTATTCTTAAATTGTATATAATCTATTACAAAATGTGGAAACTCAACTTGAAATTCTACCATGCAATCTTGAACTGAATAAAACCATAAACCATCAATTTTATTACCCCTTCGAAAATAAGCCTGGACTAAAAAAATTTTATGTTCTAAAGTGAAAGCCATTTTAAAACTGAGAAGCAATTTATTTAAACCAGAATCGACGCACGATTATTTGATGCACTAACTGATATTTGTGATGGACATTATCAAATGTCATTTGGATTTACGTTTACGGAACAACAAACACATACTAATATATATGCGTCTTATTCTATCAAAATTTCTAAGTAACCTAGATTGACTTTTCAAATGAACACACGTTATATTGTTCACTTTTTAATGTTTTAATAGTATATTAAAAAACAAGTTTGATAAGGCATCATTTTGCCGCAGGAGATCAGGAGTGAGTGCGGCAAAAGGCCTTATGAAACGAGTTTTTTATACTATTTTTTCTATTTTGCGTTTGTTACATTAATAAATTGGAATTATTTAATTTGAAAGTTAAGTGATTTATTTTTATATAAAGCATGCAGTTGGTCACATTGATACTTGACATTTTCAAATTTAAATCTTTTAAAGTATATTATATTACATATTATTTATTAATTTTCGTTAACATTACTTAATATTTTATTTAAAAATATAAACATGAGTGACATAGAAACTAATATATCTTGTTGTCAATTGTATACAATATAAGTTGTTTGTGTAGAGTATGTAAATATATCATATCTGTCAAATGTACTTAAATTCTTAAAATCAAATGACAGCAATGATATTTATTTCTGTGTTCGAACAACGCCAACATTGAAAAATGAAACTAAGCGTATCGAAATGAAGCTCATTTCGATACTGTTTTGGGTTTCATAATGAGTTCATTTCGAACGCAAAATAGAAAAAAAGCTTTAAAAGTCTCTTTACTTGATCGTTGTTTGAAAGATTATTAACATTTTTGTTAATAATTTTTTTGTTATAATAAACGCCCATTATTATTAATTTGTTGAGATCTATTTATATGAGGTTTGTTCCAATTCGCTAAGAAAACCGTACAGTGACGGTCCGGCACATGCGTAGTTTCTTCAGTGCGCAGGTACTCGACTGTGACTGTACGGTTTTCTTGACGAGTTGGATGGAACAAATCACTTCAAAGCTTATTTTCTATACTTTTCGAATATACGTATAGTGATTGCTTCTACGATTCCGGACTGGAACCGCGTCCTTGGCACTGTATCTTTATTGGCCAATGTTTCGAACACTGTTGCACGGGAAATCTTCAGGGCTGCAATTACAGCTACTGCACTGTAGCTGAAAGTTTGTTAGTCTAGGACGGAGTTACATAAGAGCTGTTCCGAGTCATTAGAGCATGACAGTTACGGTTGAGTTTTTAAACTAGAAGGTTTTCCAGGTATTATTTAGAGTTCTATAGGGAGTATCCGTCATCACGGTTGATATTATTGGGATGCTTTAGGATTTCTATGAATTCACGTAATTTGCAGTTAAACTAATGAGGGCTGCGGGATAGAAATTGGGCAGATTGAAATTGAATTTGGTATCCAGTTTTCAATCTATGTTCAGCTAGTACAAGCTCGGTTGCGCGGCGTGCCCTTGCACAACACTCGTGTTCAGTAATACGAGTGCGCACCGAACGCTTTGTTTCGCCAAAGTATACTCTTCCACACGAGCATGAAATTCTGTAAACACCAAGACTTTCTAGATGATTACGATCCTTAACAGAAAAGGGGCCGATAGTGTGGTGTAGGGTTTAATGATTTTGGTGTTACGTTTGATAAGAATTTTGCTCATACGGTCGGTAACATGTATATAAGGCAAATGGATCTATAGTAAAGGTGTTGGCTTATGGTGCGTTGAATACCATGCCTGAATTAGTTGTTGATTAAGGTATTAGTGACATGGTTGATTTCTTTTGAGTAAGGAATTAGGTTCAGTTATAGAGAAGACTCTTTGGACTAAAAAGTTTATGATGCCACATTTGTATGTAGGATGATGGTGGGAAAGGGCATTTAGATACGTGGGTATGCGTAGGCTTGCGATAAACATAATGTCCTAATGAACTAACAAATTTGACGATTCACTAAGAGGCCCATGAAAGGAAGAGAACCTTCTGACTCCATAGTGAAATGAAAGAAACTGTGTTGAGAATAGGAAAATTGAAGGAATTTTTTTAAATAATCACGAACATATCCCTTGCGACAGTGATGCAGTGCCAAGGACGCGATTCAAGTTCGAAATTTCAGAAACAATCATGAAGCCTACAAGCTAGATATGTATTTTGCTTTTTTGCGGGAAATTATGCCTTTTTACAGTTTTTATGGTTTGGGTATTTGTAATGTAATATGAAATTTTATCGAAATTTAAAAAGTAAACGATTTTTGAATTTCTCTTGTTATTAAGTTACACTTTGATTAGCCGACCATTTACTAATCATAAAGAAAAATCGGTCCAGTTGATTAACCTGTTCGTTTTTCTTGGTAATAATTCATCTTAATTATACTGAGCATATGTCCCCTTCACACTTAAATGATGTACCAGCAAATGTAGTATCTATGATCTTTTTTTTATCAGCCCTGCAAGTTCATTGCTTAATGGTGCGTAAAAATAAGCCCCTAAACGCTGTTATACCATTATTAAGATGTATGAGTTTTGTGCCGTTAAAGTTGACATTTATTTATGTTACACGCATCAGGAAACCAGGAGAGTAAAACATGTGAATACGATCTTTTTTATGTGTACAATACTTCACGCATGCAATTATTATAATTAAATTCATCAAATGAACGATTGTCGATAATAATGTGAATTAAGTAGAAGATGCTATTCTAACCGTTAAAGAGTGTCATACTTTCTAAAATATTTTAATGAGTTAAATGCAAATAAATCATTGTGTTGTAATGTTGCAAGAAACGGACAGAGTTTCGTTCTAAAAATATAAACAAATGGAAGGAATTATTTGTGGCAGTAAATGAAGCATGAGTTTCTGATATTCAAGGTGTCGTTGACCTGTGATGATCGCACAACGCAAATTAGAAACATAAGAAAATAATTAATGATGTCTTTCAGTATTGCAAGCAAAAAAATCATTGGTTTAAAAACATTTAATGAATATAATTATTAGCTGTACAAAATAAAATAATTACTGATTATTTTACAGTTTCAGCGAATCATTCCAGTTGTCTTCTTTTGTAAATTAATTTTTACTTATTTGCATTGCTTTCAATATTAATTTTACATTGAAAATTTTATATAAGGTGCCTTCAAAAACTTTGCTTGTTATCAAAGATTGGTACATATGCGAAGCTTTAGAAAACTATAAATTCTGATAGTTGTCATACATAAACTAAAATTATAAACGCTTACATTTTTTAAATTATTTTATTATAATGTTAAGAGATAACATAAAATATTTATTATTCAAAGTTACTATAAAACTGGCTAAAAATTAGAAAATAGAAATTGGGTTTCTTCCACTAATCAGTGCTTACAGTATTTCCGGCAACAATATCCTAATCTGCCTGTTACTTAACGCACAACCGCAAAAACATATTCAAGCTTGTGTTATTAAGTTTGGTGAAACAGGGGCAATAACTTATAAACCTGGCGGTGGAGCACCTAGAAAACGAACAGCAAATTGCATATTCGACGTCGAATGTACAGCCCACCCAAAAAATCAATTGCAAAACTATCATAACAAGTTCATTTGTCAGTGGGAACATGTCATACTATTTTTAAAAAGAACTCTCTTACATATAAAATTCAAGCAGTTTCGGAACTCAAACAGGTAGATTTTGTTTCGAGAACACAGTATTGCCTATGGTTTTTGAATAACATAAAAAAACAATAACATTCTCGACAAATACCCCCAAGAAATCCTAATAAATGGCTTTGAAAGCATGAAGCATAGAGTTCAGTTTTGTCTTTAAAATAATTGCCAACATTTCCAACATCTGCTTTAGTATTATTTTCTTTTAATTTTGACTACTGTAATAAATATTTTTTCAAACTAAATTAATAATTATTACACACAGTATTACAAGACATAACCAAACTATCAAAATTATACGTTTGTGACAGATTACGTGCACT
This sequence comes from Melolontha melolontha, assembly GCA_935421215.2. Taxonomy (NCBI): domain Eukaryota; kingdom Metazoa; phylum Arthropoda; class Insecta; order Coleoptera; family Scarabaeidae; genus Melolontha; species Melolontha melolontha. The sequence continues at coordinate 139,582,472 of OW285237.1, read as the reverse complement.
GTCACCAACCATAAAAAAAGCATGACCGTCTCTAATAAGGAAAGTTTTTGGAGGCACGTTATTCGACATAATGTACCTAAATTGGAAAATACCTGAATGAGATTGATAATAATTATTTAAAATTATAAAAGTCCAAGAACTTGAACATCATTCTCTTTCTACCACAGTGTGTTCTATTAACATTTTTTTCTAGGATTTTTGATAACTTGTGACATGCCTTCAAGCCTTTGGTCATAATCGGTGGAGACTTGGAAATTAAACATTCAGCTCACAAAAGGCATCTACATCCAGTAAATCGGTTGGTAAAATGACAAGATTGTACAAGGACAGTTACTTAAATTATGGTTTTACCTCATGGGATGGAAAGTCACAGTGCGTTGTTTGTTTTCAAGTTCTCTCCGATGAAAGCATGAAGCCATCAAAATTAGTTCGACACTTAGAAACTAAACATCCGGCTCATAAAAGCAAACCCTGGAAATTTTTGGAAAGAAAATTACATACCTTGAGAAATCAACAAACTTCTATTTGTAAGTCAAGCCATACTGATAAAATTGTACTTGAAGTATCTTATCTCGTAGCATTAAGAGTAGCTAAAATGTCCAAACCCCATACAATCGCCGAAAACCTCATATGGTCAGTGTTTTTAATAGGCGTGGACGAAGCAAAAAAAAAATTAAAAACTCTGATTTCTAACGACTCAACTCCGTTATTATGTTTTGTGAGGTATGAATGTGATAGGGATACACCTGTTGGGGCAACTAGTGGATTTGGTCGTCGCTCCTATGTTGACTCACCGCGCACGGGTTGTAAGGCCGTATACGCACTAATTTTTTAATCTTCGGTGACAGTTATTAATGAAATGCGGCAGATCCAATTTAACACCTTTATTTACATATTTACATTACTTCATACATAAAATTTGTTGTATAATGAAAGACGGTTGTCTTTTGATAAAATAAGACTGGTGTCTCTTGATATTAAAAGTCGATTGCTGTCTTTAACATTGCTCTTACGACTGTTTGTCTAGAACTTTATTATGTTAAGACTTGCGACTGTCAGTAATTTATGTAGACTGTTGTCTTGAACATACTTCTTACGAGTATTGAAAGAACGTTGTTCTGTGGCAAATTGCTACTGACGACTTGTCTTAGTGACTTGTGTTCGCGAACTTGCTCTGGCGACTTGCTTTAGCGACTTGCTACTGTTGTCATCGCGCGCTGAACTATTTAAAAACTTTTTAAACATTGTAAGCAAAATTTACCCTGCCCTTCAATTAACAAAATAGGCCACATGCGGCTAAATGACGAACAAAGGTCGGCAAGTTACAAAGAAACGCCTTGCTTTTATAAATTGTGCCTACAAAACCAGCAAACGTTAGAGTAGTGTCAATTTGGGAAGACACTGACGCAGAAACCAATTTGGAACTTATAAAGAAAAGTGTACCCCAAACGAGAGAGAAAGACATAGTTCTTGCATGTATAGACAGGCCGAATAACATTGACTGTAATATTCTTCAGTTGTCTTCTAGCGTCCGTAAGGTGTCGATCGTGTTCTTTGAGTTAATTTTATTACAAAATCAGTTGTTTGAGTTTATTTTATTACAAAATCAGTTGTTTTCACAACTATTTGGAATAGAAGGCCTTTATATCTGAAGGTATTACATTATTTTTCATGAATTTTTAATAGGATTTGTTGAAACATGTACTTTATTTGTTATAGATTATTATGTCTAGTTTACCGTCCACATCTGGATGTCGTGATCCAGCAGATGTTGAAATACCAGTGAAAAAAAGACAAATAATAGCAGAACAATCACGGGAAATCATTCATAACGTGTACAATTTTATCAAAAAGAGAAATATGAATGGTAAATTATGTTTTACTCTTTAAACTGTCATAATGTAATTTTTGTCGTATATTGCAAGCAATGATAAACGGTAGCAAGAAATAAATATTGTTTGTAGGGAATATTTTTAATGGTAAATTTATTTATATGTGTAGTTAACTTTGTATTTATGTCATTAGTAACTAAGGGTATTTATGTATAATAATGTGGTAATAAAAGACGACGTGTAAACAACAAATTATTTTTACTCCGAATGAATATTCATAAATTTACAAATATAATGAATAAAATCTTGGTAAAAGAAGTAAAACTGTGATATATGTAAATGTTTAAATTATAATGAAAATAAATAATTGAACCAGAAATTGTTGGTTGTATCTCTGTTAAAAATCCCACTTGAAAATAAATAAAATAAAAACGCTTTATTATTCATTCAGACAATAGAATGTGTTTATGAAATTATGTTTCATGGCAAACGAACATAATAAATGAAATATGTTGTTTCCGCTGCACACGAAGTAAAAATACAAAACGTTTTACGTAAAATTCGAATTTTAAATTGCGCGGTAATTTAGACCCAGCCCGACCTATGTTTTTGAGGGCGTTAATACTCAGGTTGCGCGATTCGCTCGCGCAGATTGGTGTCTTCCCAAAGCGATTTTACTCTACATCTAGTTTTTGAATCTAACTGTATACATGTGGAGGCACGTTAACTAATAAAATATAACTTGAAACTTATCTAGAAAATGCAGTAATAAATAAGTGCCGGTATAATAACATTGACGACAAATATGTATGCGACAAATAAATAAGTGCCGGGCATGCATATCTGATGACAAATATGTAATACGCGGTATCATAAATTTTATAGTGGAACGTTTGCATCTTAATACAATAAGAAAATATAATTACATATACAGAAGGTTTTAATTTTGTTTCCGACTCTTATATTTAAATACTATAATCTATGTTTTCTTATATTTAATGTGTAATATTAAAATGAATAATACTTATATTTTAATATATAATACAAAATTAATAATATTTATGTTTATATACGATATATAAATTTGTTTCGTTTATACGACGAAACAACACCAATCAAAGAAAATATGTTGTTTTGCAAAACAGTACCGGATCATGCAACAGGATAATGTCTGTTTGATGCTTTTTATGAAGCTACTAGAAACTATACTAACAGAGATTAGACAAAATGTATCACAGTATATAGTGATGGTGCAAAGACGAGAACAGGAAAGAACAGTGGATTAATGGAAATAATAAAACATCGCCCTATACCAAAGGCGGAATGGACGCATTGCTTCCATCGCAGACATGCTCTTGTCGCAAAAAACTTGCCGGAAAATCTCATTCAAATTCTTTGTGAAACTGTAAAAATGGTTAATTTTATTAAAAGCCGACCGTTACAGAACAGGCTGTTTGCTAAACTATACGATGAAATAGGTGAAAATAAAAAATCTCATCTTTTTCACACAGGAGTTAGATGGTTGTCGCGAGAGAAACTGTTTAACCCCTGTATTGCAATTGCGAAATGAATTACTAATATTTTTCCAGGATAAACAAGCGCCATTCTCATTGCTTTTGCAGAATAATGAGTGTATGTTGTTGTTGGGTCTACTTAGCTGATGTATTTTCTCATTTAAACGACTTAAATGTGAATTTACAAGGACATGATAAAAACATTTTATTAATGACAGACAAAGTTCATGCTGTCATTAAGAAGCTTGGTATCTGGATTATTCGCCTCCAAAGCAAAATTTTCATGTACCGACTCACTTCGGATTATATTGAGAAAAATTTGAATGAATAAGACACTATTATTCACCACAGTTTGGATTGCTTGAAGATAAATTTGCGTGAGCTAAAAGCTCAGTTGATGAAGTATTTTCCGGAAGATAAAAATAATTTCTCAAAGAGATGGGTTGGGTTGGATGGAAACCAGAAAAGGTTACTGAGTTATCAGTTGAGATTCGCGACAGTTCATCGAAATGTATGACGACAAAATGCTACAACTGCAATTTAAATCTGAAGATTTAAAAATTGATTTGAAATATTTTTGAAAATTTGAAAATGGAATTCTAGTCATAGAAGCATTGAAAATGTTAATCCCTTAACGTCTTATCTCTCTGAAAAGAAAAGAGTTTTTCGTCTATGGTTGCGCTAAAAACTAAATACAGGAATCGTCTCCTATCTCTCGAAAAATTTGCTTTCGTGTGTTTCTAACGTAAATCCACGTATGGAGAAACATTTTAATGAAAAACAAATGCAACAAGCATACTAATTTCTTTTCTTTGCAGGTGTACTTATTGTAAGTAATATGTTTATAATAAGTAAGTTTTCTCATAAAATGATTTTTCATTATTGTTTAGGCTTTTTCGCGACCCCCCTTTAATATCACTGCGACCCCTGGTTGAGAAACGATGGTCTAGATGCAATCGTAAATAATGGAGTAGATATCCTTCATTTCATTCATTTATTTTGTTTATTAAAATGATAATCAAATTTGAATTCAATAAAATCGCTACAAATGTATGCAACAACGTAATAATGGGTGATTTATTTAGAGATACTTTTTCCAAAAGCAAAGAACCAATGAAAAAGGCCAATTTATTTAAGAAACTTGATTATCATACAAAAGAAGCATTCTTTACAATTATTTTTTAAAGATTATTTCTCTCAAATGTTGGCCGCGACTGCGGTTAACGTAGTCTATTCTGCTGTTCCAATTTTCAATGACGCGTTCTAGCATTTCGAGTGGTATTTGTCCAATGACCCGAGTAATATTGGCCTCCAATGCCTCAATTGTAGCCGGTTTATCCATGTAGACTTTAGACTTCACGTAGCCCCACAGAAAAAAGTCTAATGGTGTGATGTCACAAGATCCAGGCGGCCAATTTACTGGCCCGAAGCGTGAAATTAAATGTTCACCGAATCGTTCTCGCAGTAAAGCCATAGTTTCACGAGCTGTATGGCTAGTGGCGCCATCTTGTTGGAAGTAAATGTCTTGTAGACCACGGGTGTCAAGTTCAGGCAGCAAATAGTCCCTTATCAAGGCGCGATAACGGTCGCCATTCACAGTCACATTCCGGCCGGCTTCTGTTTTGAAGAAATATGGACCAATTATTCCACCGGCTCATAATCCGCACCAAACAGTTGTTTTGTCTGGATGTAATGGTAGCACTTCAATCTCTTCAGGTTGCTCATCACCCCAAATACGGGCATTTTGCTTATTCACGTACCCATTAAGCCAGAAATGGGCCTCATCGGAGAACAACATTTTTGTCGAAAACAGTGCATCTTCTGCAAGTTTATCAAGAGTCCAACGGCTGAAACGGAAACGATTCGGAAGGTCGGTCGCCTTTAGTTCTTGCACTAGTTGAATTTGGTATGCTTTTAAACCAAGATCCTTTCGTAAAATACGCCAAGTTGTTGCATAGGACAAACCAAGCTGTTGAGAACGGCGACGAATTGATTCTTCCCGGTCTTCGCGTGCACTCGCTGCTACCGCCGCTCTATTTCCTTCACTACGTGCTGGATGAGGTCTATGTGGTCGCGTATTATCCATTATTGTAAATTGAGTTTCAAACTTATTGATGGTATAGCGAATTGTGCCTTCGGTAGGCCGATTATCTGGCCCATATGTTGCTCTAAGCGCACGATACACATTCCTTGTAGAACGCCTATTTTCGTAATAAAGCTGTACTATTTGTAGACGCTGTGCCGGGCTAAGTCTTTCCATTACGTAATGTCAAATAGTACTGAACCAAAATGCGCAGTTCGCTGACGCGTCGCATGCGCGCTCAGCCATTAAATCCCCACCTAAAAAAGTACCTCCAAATGAATCACCCTTTATATATCCAAAGAATCTGAAAAACTTTAGGTACATATTTTGAACAATCGAAATTGAACAACAACTCGGTGTGTTTCAAGTCAATCCTCATAACATTGTATTCTTCAAAAATTTCAATTCAAACATACAGAAACAATAATTTGTATTTATTCAAATCTCAAAATATTCATTAGTTCATTACCATAATTTTTACGTCAGGTCAAAGCCCTTAATCTCTTTTACGACACATTATATGTGTCAACGGTTTTTTATTACTTAAGTGTATGAGTTTCTTCAAACGGATGTTCTAAAATAGCCTTTTCATCCCTATCCGAGGCTCTTTAGACTAATTGGAAGCGAATACCTACACATACATATAGATAAATGTATACGGACGGATAACACAAGCACACGATTCACGGAGATAGAAGAGTGCAAGAAACCCATAAAAACGACTAAACTGTATAGTCGAGCACTTTATACTACTAAAAATGGAAATATTCTCGCAACACATTTAGACGTTGTATAGTAGCGAATAACCTGTTGAATAAAAAGACCTTAAAACGAAATTAAAATATACGTATCCAACACGTGCGTTTCAAGTGTAAATACATTAGTACAGTTTGCAGAATATATCAGCCAACTTGCCATATTCATAAAGTAAAATTAGTATGATAAAATATAACACTTTAAACATCAAATTTAGTGACATTAATTACCTCACGTAGCTGCATTTTATACGACCTTTATTGTATGTTTAATATCTTTATTTCGCTATTAATTCCACATTAGATGTTAATTGAGGTTTTATATCGCATATACAAATTGGATGTGTATTGGCTGTATTTCCTATTATCACATGCGTCTTCTCCTCATTTACAGTAGAACCCCGATTATCCGTGGGCGGATTATACGTGGAGCGGTTTATCCGGGCATTAGAGCATTTACTTATCCGTGCGGTGGATTATCCGTGGTGAAATGAAAAGTTGGTCGTATTCGTAGTTTCTACAGCATTAGTGCGTTGTGCGCAACTCTGATTCTGTGAATTCCCTAAATAGTAAACGCCCTAGATATAGTATACGCGCAGCGTTGCCAGCCCTACCGATTTTTCGGTATTTTTTCATTTTTCAAATTGTTGTGCGTTAAACGGATGGTGCGTTAAGCGGACGGTGAAATTACATATAAAAACAGGTGTTTACGATTTTATGGTTACATACGCCTCTTTGTTCATACGAACGTACGTAGTGGTTTATTCGAACGTACACTTTGTCGGCTTGAAACTATGCAATAACTGCTAGATTTATTATACGAATTCACAAGATGGGGATTTCCCCTATTTTGTAGTCACCGTAAAATAAACTGCTTTTTGTTACTATACTCTATTTTTAAAGTAGAGAGACGAATTTCTGAACAGACCACTTTGAGTGGTCTGTTCAGAAATTCGTCTCTCTACTTTAAAAATAGAGTATAGTTTACATCCATTCGTTAAGTGTATTGATACCGAGTGGTGGCTGGAAATAGTGATAGTGACTCTAGTTTTACGAAATATTTAGTAAAAAACATTAAAAATATGAGTGAAAGTGAAAGAGATCGAAAAAGAAGAAAGACTATTAGTTTCGAGAAAAAATTACAAATTATTGAAAAAGCAGAAAGAGGAGAAAAGATGGCAGAAATAGGACGGAATCTAGGTCTGAGTCGTTCAACAGTAAACACCATAGTGAAAAACAAAGAAAACGTAAAGGCACATATGAAAAGTGGTGGAAACATAACATGCATAAACGACGGACAGCCGACAGTGTAAGTTACGTAGATCTGCTGTATTACGTTCGTACGGATATTTGATACGTTCGTGCGAACAGAGGGTGGTAAATGAACATGTACGTATTAGCGGACGTACGTTAAGCAGGCTGTACGTTAAGCGAGCGCTGACTGTATACGATTTTATTTATTTTTATTATTATTATTTTATTTATAGGTACATACAACGCTGCTATAATATGTACTATTCTTATTTTTAGTGTGTTTATGCATATTACTTTAATAGCAGAAAACCAAATGTATAATTATTTCTGATAGAATAAATGTCTCTACTTCTATACTTGTATCGGTAACAAGCTCATGTTGCGTCCCTATTCTATCGCATATTCTAACATATTACGAATTACACTCTCATACCGGCGCTCATGGCGCGCACGGAAATTGGTCTGCTCTATTCATATATCAAAATAAAAAATTGCCAGTAAGCAATACTCGCTGCAACTAAAAACAATATTTTACAAAAATTTAAATTTTTGGATCCACACATAGTTAAAAGTGCCATTACTGATGTAGCCGTTAGGGTTCCAAATTTACTTAAAGATCTTACTGATATACAAAATTTGGATACAGAATTGCGTCTTTTGCGGAATACTGATATTATTCAGTCGTATTCGAGTGATACTGCATAATTTTGGAGACCTATGGTGATGGTACTCCAATGTTTAGTATGTTAATAGATTTTGTTCAAGATTTACTTTGCCTTCCACACTCATCCGCAAATGTGGAAAGAGTCTTTTCAAGTATTAACTTAATGGAATCTAAACAGCGGAACAGATTAGAGACTACAATAATATGTGGAATTGCGTCCCAAGCAATTTATTGATAATAAAAGTTGTTAGGATTTTTCAATTGAGGAAAAGTTGCTTTTAAAAATAAATAATCATAATTTATATCCCACTGAGTAGGATATAAATTATGTTTATTTTTCACTTAAGTATTATTTGTTCATTTCACCTTGGATACGGTTACCATAAACACGGTCATACAAAATTGATAATTTGGATTTTTAAGAAAGAAAGAAGCTACCCTTTAGCATTCTTTATTAAAATTAAGAGTATCTAAACATTGACAACTTGAAAACTTCAAAGTGTCAACAACTGTCATTTAAAGTAAAATTAAGGTTAAATCGTTGATTCAAGGAGTCATGTAAGATGCGTAATGACATGACTGTCAACGACATAACAGTTGACAGAAATCTCGGAACTTTTCCAATGTAATTTCAATTTTCCGCTTAAGAAATTAATTCTTCGTGAAAAATAAAATCTTGTATGAACCACTGGCGTTATGGTAATTATATTGCCCTCGGGCTGAATAAACGTCGTCCTCGTAGTAATATAATACCCATAACGCCCATGGTGCATAAGTAACTGTATTATTACTTAATAAAGCTTAAATGGATATATCTACCTTATATTGCTCATTGGCAATAGAGTCAGCAGCATGCATAGGTAATAATTACTAATAATATAAAAATTTAAAATCTACCGATTTTTTACAGAATCTACCGAAATTTGTCGACGAATCTACACGATGTAACGTTCACGCTGGCTGGCAACACTATATACAGGTGAAACCAACTTTGTTCCGGGTTCGTAACGCATGTATAACAAGTGTTCATTTGAAAAGTCAATCTAGTAGCATGTGATTTACTGAGAACATTTTGAAGTATGTCGTAAATTAAAATTTACTACTTAACCTACGAAGTCGTATATTTTGACAGTTTCATACATACAAATAAATAACAAATAATAGGTATTTATTGAAAACTATAACAAATGTTGAAAATGTTGTCCTTCAAGATCAATGAACTTTAAAATCCTCCGTTAAAAATTTCTAATGATATTCTGCAACATTACTGGATTGTTATTAATTTCCATGCATTTCTGTTCGATTCTCTGTAGCATATCATCCAAATTCAATATAGGTGTTCGAAATATGTTATTTTTTAGATAAGGCCACAAAAAGAAGTCGCAAGGTGTTAAATCGCATGAACGTGCAGGCCAGGCAATTTCAGTATTACGACTACCTAATTATACGCTCATCAAAAAATTCTCTTAAATAATCCAAAGATTCTGCAGTACAGTGACAAGGTGCTCCGTCTTGTTGGAAATATGCATTTTGAAGTTCATCATCATGCAACTGATTGACAAATAGTTGTAAAATTTCTGTACGGTACCTTTGAGCAGTTAACGTTCCCTGAAAAAATATTGGTCCAATGATTCGCCTTTGGCTTATCGCTGCCCAAACATCAATTTTCTCTGGATGTAGCGATTCTTCATTAATTACATGTGGATTTTCACTACTCCAAATTCTTGTATTTTGTAAATTTAGGTATCCCGTTTTATAAAACCATGCATCATCAGTAAAGATGACTCTTTGCGAAAGTTCTCCATTATTGTTCATATTTACAAACCAATTACAAAACTGTAGTCTACGTGGGAAATCAATTTCTAACAATTCTTGTACTGCTGTGACACGGTATGGATAAAGTTGCATAACTTTTTTTAATAACTTGTGAGTTGTACCAACAGAAAGGTTTATTTGTTTACTCAAATGTCGAACATATGTTTGTGGTTCATTTTCCATTATTTCTTCAACACGATTGACAACTTGAGGTGTACGTTTCTTAACTGCTCCGCTGCCTGATTTTCTTAAGAGACTACCAGTTTCTGATAAAAGTTTTAAAGTTCTATCCGAAGTATTCTTAAATTGTATATAATCTATTACAAAATGTGGAAACTAAGCTTGAAATTCTACCATGCAATCTTGAACTGAATAAACCCATAAACCATCAATTTTATCACCACTTCGAAAATAAGCCTGGACTAAAAAAATTTTATGTTCTAAAGTGAAAGCCATTTTAAAACTGAGAAGCAATTTATTTAAACCAGAATCGACGCACGATTATTTTATGCACTAACTGATATTTGTGATTGACATTATCAAATGTCATTTGGATTTACGTTTACGGAACAACAAACACATACTAATATATATGCGTCTTATTCTATCAAAATTTCAAAGTAAGCTAGATCGACTTTTCAAATGAACACACGTTATATTAACAACAAGAATGTCAGATATTCGAAAACGTAAACGTAAGATGCTAACTATTAAACAAAAACTTGAAATTGTGAAAAAACATAAGATTGGGGTTAATGTAGCACAGTAGAACAATTTATTTCAAATGCAAATATTGAAATATTATTGAGGAATCGCAAAACAACAAAAAATTCTAAATTTCAACAACTTGACGAAGCTATATCCTTGTGGTTTAGAATCGTTCTCTTTATATTCTCTATATCTAGGGAAAAATTCCTGCCTCGCAACACTGCTTGGAACAGTTTCCACTTGACATCTCTGAAGCTTATTTCAAGATTGTTTGAAATACTTCTAAGATATTAGTTATACTGAATTTAATCAACATTTTTCGAGAAACTCATCCAGTATACATTTTTTTCTCAATCGTTAAGGGCCATAACCGTAAAACGTTATGCTCTCAGTCTTCTCAATAAGTTTAAAAATAGACGCACGCGAATACATATAAAGACGTCTCCACCTCATATTCATTCATAAAACGTCCTTATCTGAACAACTCATCCATTCCCAGTCCGTATACGGGTAGAAATAATAGGAGAGGCGATGCGATATATGCGCTGGGTCATTAGCTTGAAGAAGACAAAGGCATTCGTGGTCATCGCACAAAAGTCTACACAATTCATATGTTTACATTATAGTCGAGAATAATGAACTTATGTATGAAAACTAGTTTGCGTAATTTATTGAGGTCTTGCATGAATGCGCTGATAATATTTCAAAAACAAGTTACAGAAAATAATTCAGTCTTTGTATGAGGATTGTAAATAAAATAACGGCAACGCATACATGTTTCTGTGTAACTTTGTCTTTGTTATACATATTTTCAAAATAATGTTCCTAAGCTTGTTATGCTTTTTACACTAGCATTTATCTACCGTGACTCTTTCTTAAAATGCTTATAGATAGAGTTGTTATTAGAGACAAGCACTTAGGTCGGCCAGCATTGGCGTTGCTGCGTGAGGTTTACCGAAATAAAAGTGCGCGTTATTTAGAAAAATGCTACGCGTCTTCGTAAATACGTCTATAAACAACTGCACACTATGATAGCTGTTCACGATATCATATAATATACAGGTGTCCAGAAACTCTCCTGACAAACGAAGACCGGAGTTTCCTCGATATGTAAATTTTTCGTTTTTTCTTCATTAAAGTTCAATTTTTTATTTTTTGCAATAGTTAGCTCTGAACTGCCAACAGAAGTAAAACCTACGTTTTTCATTGTCAAATTGTTGTCAGTTCGCGAAGTTTATCTTTTCATTTTTTACTTTGAGTTATTCAAACACAACGATTTCAATTTAAAAAATAATGGTTTTTACTAATGAGGAATACGCCGAGGAATACGCATGAAGATGTTATTTTAATGGAAGTTGAGGAAAATCCAGAAATTAGCGTTCGAAGACTATCTGCCATGTACCCCACAATTTCAAAATCGATTTACAAATCGTTTTTCTAGAAAACGGTGTAACCTACCGACTTAAAGTAAGAGTACCTTTTAGAACTGGAATACCTGAAAATTTAATAATCTAGTGTCACAAATGCTTAAAAGTTAAAGACAAAAAAGTTATGCCTTAAAATAACCGTTGACCTACCCAAAACGGACGCCTATGACCGGTACTAGAAATTCGCAATTGATGGAATCGATTCATCTCTGGAGGATAAATAAGCATACCAGTTTTTGGTTTTCTAAATAGAAGCGTTCTGGAGGAATTTAAAAAAAATAAATACAAGGCGCCATCTTCAAAGAACTCTAGCTCCCTTAGGAAGCATTTTCGGACTAGGTGAATTTGGGTTTAATTGTCTTAAAATTATCAGAGGAATCTCCGGTCTTCGTTTGTCAGGAGAGTTTCTGGACACCCTGTATACATATAGCACGCGAAGAGCTTGTAAAGTGAGTCTCCCGATCCTCTCGCTTGGCCACGCCTCTGTGAGACGACCGAGAATGCCGATCTTTAGTTGTTGTCTTTCCCTACATTCCAGAGTCCTACTCAATACAAGTTAATATATACAAATGTTTTCAATATACATCGCGTACTGATATACCGCGAGTTCTTTATATCATTGAACATAACACATGAATACACTTATGTTCAGTTTTAAAATAAATACTTCAATGCATGGGAACGTTATGCAACCAACAATGCGTGTGTCATCACTTGTCGTAATAAGGCATTTTAGATGTCAGTTACAACAAAATGTGAAAATAATTTATTTAACAATTAACTTATTAAACTTATTAACAATATTAAAATTAATTTTATGGTAAATTGAAAAAAAGTTTGTTTTTATTTATAATTATTTAACTTTTTCATAAATGTTCGAAATATCCACCTTCACATTCCATACAATATGCGAGTCGATTATGAAATTCCTGCAAAGAGTGTGTTAAAAAATCCGATTTGGTTCGTAATTCGTCGCAGGCTGTACTTATGCGTGCTTTTAAATCTTCAATGTTAGTGAAAATTACATTATCATAAATTTTAGATTTAAGGTATCCCCAAAGAAAAGTCATTTGGCGATAAATCTGGCGAACGGGCGGCCAAACTATCGGACCAAACCTCCCTATCCATCGATCAGGAAGACTTGAATTTAGAAAATTTGTAATTGCTGCAGTTGAATGAATTGGGGCTCAATCCATTTGAAACCAGGAACCTTCAATGGCTAAATTTTCAAATCGAGAAACAATACGTGTTCGAAAAAAAAGACACTTCATCAGTGAAAAGTATTTTCTTCAACACATTATGATTTTCATTTAATAAATTAAATAGTGTTTCGCAAAAATCAACACGTCTTATTCTATCTTCATGAAATAATTGTTGGTAATTAGAAAACTTGTAAACTTTGTATTTGTACTGTTTGATAATTTTAAATACAGACGTCTTCGAAATATTAAATTGTTGCTCTATTTTACTTAATGGTGTTAGGAGGCATTCTTCAATGTAAATAACTAGACTGCGGAACCGGCGCTATCCTGTATCGGGTGTAATTCATCGGTGCCGACAATGTACCATCGATCAACTTAACAGTATATATGAATGTTATAGCGTATTGATAAAAGTTGTCTGTTTGTACGTTTTACAATGCAAACAGACGGAGTGTGAAATATATTTCGCCAGAGTCGTAATCAAGCCAATGAAATGTATATACGGAAATTTATTTTTAGGAAAATAAATATAACAATGAAAAGGAATTTAAATTAACTTGAATTGAAATTAATTCAAAATATATACAGGCTGATTCATTTTCGGCCCTCACCATGGGGATCTCTCTTATTATTGGAGATAGAGTATAGGTTTAAATTTGGCAAAGTTGTTAAATTTTGTGTTTGTTATAAATCCGTAAAGAAAATAGACCTGTGACAAATGACCTTCGTTATTTAAAAAAAAAAACGCGAAAACCCCATTTTCTTCTTTTACCTGTAGCAGCGACATTTGACCTTGTAGAGAAAAAATAAAAACACATCCTTTTGGCCATTTCTAAACCTCTATCTAGTGGTGTACTCTAAATTTTTATACGACGTTTCGTTTCTTTCTGGCCATCATCAACTATCTAATTTCTTATAGGCGCCATATTGGATTTAGACATCTTCAGAAAGAGTTTTTTTTCTGATTTCAACCATGCACCACATGCTGACTAAAGTTTTTGACATTAGGTTTTATTTGAAAGAATAAATTATAAGATTAAATAAGGTAGCCTTTGGAATTTCGATCTGTCAAACATTTCATTTATTGTTCATTAATAATACAAAAATGTCATACACTAACGAAGAGAAACGAGATATGATAAGTATTTTTTATTCTTCGAAACGAAATTCAACAGTAGCGAGTACAAGATAACAAAAACATTAATAAAAATACATAGAAAAGTAAACAATAAACAATTACAGTAAATGTTCAATTATCTGGCCATCTTCGGTAATGCACAATTGGGCACGCCTTCTGGCATTTTGTACTGCCCTTTGTATAGTTCTTCTAGGAACTGCATCGAAGGCATTCTGAAGTCTGTCTCGTAATTCTTCATTATTCTGTGGCGCATCTACTTTATAAATATTATTTTTAACATATCCCCATAAAAAAAAATCTAGCGGACTTAAATCAGGTGATCTCGCAGGCCATTCAACAACTCCCCTATTTCCAATCCAACGGTTTGCAAACTCTTGATTTAAGAAATTTCTAACAACAGCTGCATTGTGTGCTGGTGCGCCATCTTGTTGCCACCATAAATATTGTAATTGTTTAATGGGATATTGTCGTCAAGATAGTCAGATACGTATGTATGTAAAATGTTTAAATATCTTTCTCCATTTAAATGTTCTTCATACATAACTGGTCCTAAGAGACAATTTGCCAAAATACCCTTCCAAACGTTTATTCCAAAATGATGTGGTCTTTTAGCCCTGTTTTGTCGGGGATTTTGTACTGCCCAATAGTGCTCCGTATTTCTGTTGAACATTCCAGAATTTGTAAATTTTGTTTCATCTGACCAGATGATTTTGCTTAAAAAATTTTCGTCATTTTCTATCCTTCCCATTTACCAATTACAATATTCTAGCCTTCTCAAATTATCTCCAGGCAGTAAAGAGTGACGAACATGGATCCTGTATGGTTTAAACCTACTTTTATGTAAAGTTCTCCAAACTCTGGACTGGCACAAATTTAATTCTGACGCTACTTCGCGTGTAGAAATTGATGGATTATTATTTATCTATAAAAATACAAGATTAACATGAAATTTGAAAACACGCTTTTAATTTACCATTTGTAAAATATCTTGTCGATTTTCATTTAAATTCCTGTTGTCTTGACCATTACGCGGCTTAGTAAACGATCCATTCTCGACCAAATTTCTGTCGAGATCTAGAAAAATGGTACGATGAGGCTGTTGTCGTTCTGGATATAATTGTAGATATCTTGTACTCGCTACTGTTGAATTTCGGTTCGAAGAATAAAAAATACTTACCATATCTCGTTTCTCTTCGTTAGTGTATGACATTTTTGTATTATTAATGAACAATAAATGAAATGTTTGACAGATTGAAATTCCATGGCTACCTTATTTAATCTTATAATTTATTCTTTCAACTAAAACCTAATGTCAAAAACTTTAGTCAGCATGTGGTACATGGCTGAAATCAGAAAAAAAAAACTCTTTTTGAATATGTCTAAATCCAATATGGCGCCTATAAGAAATTAGATAGTTGATGATGGACAGAAAGAAACAAAACGTCGGATAAAAATTTAGAGTACACCACCGGATAGAGGTTTAGAAATGGCCACAAGAATTTGATTTTATTTTTTCTCTACAAGGCCAAATGTCGGTGCTACAGGTAAAAGAAGAAAATGGGGTTTTCGCGTTTTTTTTTTTAAATAACGAAGGTCATTTGTCACAGGTCTATTTTCTTTGCGGATTTATAACAAACACAAAATTTAACAACTTTGCCAAATTTAAACCTATACTCTATCTCCAATAATAAGCGAGATGCCCATGGTGAGGGCCGTAAATGAATCAGCCTGTATATATACAAAATGCATTTACTTTATACAGTGAAAAAAATCAAAATATTGAAAAAGTATAAACTTGAAATTAAAGTAAAAGTATTCAAAGCAGTCTACAGAGCAGTTCTGAGATACGGATATGAATCATGGGTACTTAATAATTGACAAAAAAGCAAAATTCAGGCTGCAGAAATGAGATATCTTAGGAGAGTGAGCGGCGTAACTAGAAAGGATAAAATGAGAAATACACAAGTACGAGAGGAACTGGAAATACAATCGATAATGGACTTTATTGAACAGCGGCAGCTACATTGGTGGGGCAGTTATAACGAATGGACGACCAGCTAATATATGAAGCCAAAGTCCAGTATAAAAGGAAAAGAGGAAGATCGCGACAAGTATGGGAGGATATCATTGGAAATAGCATCCAGAAGAGGGGAAAGAGCTGGAAAGAACCAAAATCACTGGCCAGTAACCGAACATTATGGAGAAATTTTGTGCATAATTTAGATTAGACTGTACTTAGACGACACCCTTTAGGGTAAAAGGGTGGATCATTTACTTTCTTTGTATAACATTTGTATGATATTACATAGTGTGAACGTGCTAAATGAGAGTGTAATTAATTTTGCTATTTCATTTATTTCATGGGCGCTGTCTTCCAACCTCCTTTATTAAAATTGTAAAATTTTTGTGAGAAATATGTATATTTTTGACAAAGATAAAATTGATTTGTGCATATTAAATCTTCCACAAAATAATTGGATCAATACATGTTTGAATTTTCTGAGTGACCTGTATTCCATTCCATTGTGAGTCTTGATTATCCCAGGTATTTGTGAATATGTAATTTGAAAACATGAAGAGTCCATTATATTTATTGATTGATGCTCCATTAGTAGGGAATATTACACAATTATGTTAACGCTATTTAGCCGAAAATTAAATTACTATCGAGTTGAAGCAAATAAGAACGTTTCAAACTTAACTATAACGCATAAAACTAACAAACGCGAATTCAATATACCATAAACCTATATACAATCGCCACAATACAAGCACGTTCTTTTAAACACACAATACAAGCTACCAGCATGCCAATTAATGATGTATAGATTAATTAACTAACCTTCAACCTGAAACTAAATAATCTTAAATGTCAGGCACTCAAGTGATACAATCAAAAAATTCCTTGAAAGACATAAATCTAAAACTACAATTTACCCAACAAATAATTGTACCTAATTCTATTACTTAAATGAATGCATCGGCAAAATTTCAGCAATATTGACATTATATTTGTTTGGCCTATATACCGGATGTCCGCACGAAAACTTAATATAGAATATTATCTCTGGTGTTTTTAAGGACCAAAACTTGAAATTTTGGGTGGTTGTTCAGGATATAGTGGGACAATGAACAGTATATTTCATACCCTCCCATTGAATCACCCGTCGCCCTCAGCCACCTCCCACTCCAAGATGTTAAATGTAATCTGTATTTTTTTGATTGATTTTGAAAGAACACCTTTTTTTTGATATTCCTATGTCAAAAAACTATTACTTACATGAGATATTTAAAGTTAAATGTTTCAGATATCAGAAATGATTAACTCCGAAAAATCATAAGTTAGTCATGGAAATATTTAAAACAAGATGTATTTACAATATTTCAGTTAAATTAAATGCTCAAATTGTTCACCGTTTACATTTAAACAGCAATAAAGTCTATTTTCAAAAACATTTCTAACATTCGACCCGATGGGGCGGTATGAAATATAATGTTCATTGTCCCCCTATATCCTGAACAATCACCTAAAATTTCAAGTTTTTGTCTTCTTCAAATACACTAAAAATAATTCAATATTAAGTTTTCCTGTGGACACCTGGTATAATACAAAATAAACAATAATGTGCAAAATGATTATTAAAGGCAACACAAACAAAATGTTAAAAATGCAAAAGTGCAAAACCTTTAAAGAAATACGAAAACAAACTCACTTAACATTCGCTAATTACCGCTTGAAATTTAATATTTAATCTGTAGATCATAAAACTTTAGATATTGCTGTGTACTTTGATTTCCAAAGTAGGCGCCAATATATTAAATATGAATCGTCAATTATTAAACATGAATCATCATACAACACATATTTTTTTTATTTTAGACTATTAAAATTGCTCTCAGGGTTTTTGTTTCACAAAAAGGGTTCCTTGCAACTAGGCCTAGCATCTAATGTAATAAGGAGAGAAATAAGACTATAACGTGTTTAATAAAGTTTAATACATTTATTATGCACACTTTGCAAAAATATATACATTAATCTTTAAATATGTTAAGTATCATCAATTATATTTTTCTTTATTAATAAAACATGGTATGCAAATCTTATATCTAGTAAAAAATACTCAAAAATACACGTCTATATATATCTTAAAAATATGACTGAAGATCTTTCAGATTTCAATAAATATTTCAAAATACAGCTGTGTATTACTTTAGATCAGTGAGTCTTATACTCTACAAAATACTAACGTATGACGGTGTTTTTATTTAAAATTGAATTATAGTAAAGTTTGTGGATTTACTAGTATTATAAAGTAATAATATTTTAAGAACAAAATGTGTTAGTTCATATTCACGTGGCGAGACCTTACACTGCCACATAAAATAGTCAATAACACACAATTTATTTTAAATAATATCTCATATATTTAACGAGAGTTTATAATTGCGAGTTCAAAACCCAGATATCCTTAAATGTTCGTGAGATCTTTCCCTACTTACAATTTTAAAAATATCTGTGCTATATCTCCTGTTTTGAAACAGAAATTGAAACTATCCACGATAAAATAAATGTCCACATAAAACAAATAATCTTTTAAATCTTTTTTTTAATGAACTTTGAAGTCTTGAATGTCTTTATTACATCATTTACCTGTCGAATTCATTATTATATTAAACAAAGTAAAGTAATAATTTTCTTTAAATCAAAAATATAAAAATTCTAATAATGAATTAAATTCAATATTATTTACTAAGCAAAATTTTATTTGTGTCCACCACTTTAAGACGATATATAGGTAAGTGTCCGCTTCTTGAGAAATTTTGTTATATGCCCCGTGACGTCAATTCCTTTTCAAATACAATTTGTAATTATAATACTCTTCTATATTTAAAAACTTTTGTTCTTATATTGGCTTTACGTTTCTTAATATTTCTTTCTAATAGTATTTCATATTTTAAATGCGTTCTTGTTTTTTTTTAAACCGCATGCTATCTGCTTCTTTCTATTTATTCTATCCTCTAGCAATAGACCTATTGTGGCTGAGTGGTAAAAGCAACAGTCCGGCAAACTGTAGACTTGGGTTCAAGTCCCAACATAGACAATATTTTTCAATTAAAAATTTTGTATGATTTGCTTTGTAATTTGTAGACAGCGATGTTTACATCCCCACTTACTTTGCAATTACATTGCAATACATACTAATTTGATATTTGTAAATATTTCATATAAAAGCCGAAAAACTCCAATAATTTATCAATTGTTATAAATATATATATATATATATATATATATATATATATATGTATAAATATAATTATTTCGTGACCTTGGTATCATATGGTAAATTCAATCAGTTGGCGATTTAAGGTCTGGCTTTACTTTAAAGTATATATATATTTAAAACAACCCTACATGTTTCGGCAATGATGCCTTTATCAAGGATATAAAATATAAATGACAGTCATATAATTGAGTTGCTATAGATAAAATTATTCAAAGATGCATTCCAATTGAATAATAACAAATCATGCCCCAGCATTCCCTGTTTTTGTTGTCTATCTGTTTTTTTGGAATGTTGCGGCATGATTTGTTATTATTCAATTGGAATGTATCTTTGAATAATTTTATCCATAGCAACTCAATTATATGACATTTGTATAATGTCATTTATATTTTATATCCTCGATAAGGCATCATTGCCGAAACATGTAGGGTTGTTTTAAATATATATACTTTAAAGTAAAGCCAGACCTTAAATCGCTAGCTGATTGAATTTACCATATATATATATATATATATATATATATATATATATATATATATATATATATATATAAATAAATAAATATATGGTTTATGGCTTATGGTTACTACAGCTAAATTAGAACACAATTTAAATTAACCAATCGTGCAACGACCTTAAGTGATAGATGTCATCCCGGTGAATTCCAACTCAGCCTGTTTGCAATTTATGCTAAAAAGCTAGGAAGAATTTATTAATTTTCTATACATATTTTGTGTAGAAAAGGTCTAGAAATTTTATGGTCACGGTAAAAGAATTATAACATCGATCTCTTCAATAGGAGTTCAAAGCTGAAGTTCTCGCCACATGACGATGGACATTTCTAACGAGGTAATGTCCATCCCCCCCTCATCTTTTGATGAGGTTGAATAATTTCTCGAATACGACGCACAAATTTCATTTTGAAAGACTTTGTGCTATAGCTATCACACCACACTATAACTGCACAATTTAATGCGCATGTTTTTTCAAAGAATTATGAAAATTATACCTTTCTCCATGGTTCCACTTCTAGAGAAGTTTTTCTCTGCATCAATCAAACGTTATTACATTGTTCATAAACGAATAGTAATACTAAATGTGGTTAGAAATACAAAGAACTATTCGACGATAATTAATCTACAATTAGTATTTGAGAATCTGTCAGTTAAAGCTATAAGCTGTAATCAATCTTGTCGCTTATACGTTCGTTTTTTCTGACTCTTACTACTTTCTCTTCCTACGTTCTCATCTTTCTCCAGTCCATCTTCTACAATATCACATTACTATGTATTGATATCGATTTACACGACTTACGATTTCTCCGAACCAAAAATACACTTCTTCTCAATTAAAAAAACTGTGTCTGTAATAATGCATAACAATAAACAATTAGGCACAGCGAAAACTAACAGAACTATCAAAATGCTACGACAAAAATCTGTAGTACCATTGAATTGATAGGCAGAGAATGAAGCAGAACAGAAAGTCAACTCCATTTTTTACTTTTAAATTTCAATCAATACCTGCCGACCATGGCTACTTATTCATATAAAGTGAAAACCGATATTTCTTCTCATATATAAAGAACATTATAAACATCATAGTTTAGCGCTAGAATAAATCTTATAATTACTAGTCGTATTCCAGCGCATAAGAAATAAAACGTTTGCGTAATTTAGTTTCTAACGACATAAATGGTAACTTCCGCGATGTCATTTTAAATGTACCGCAGAGGATCGATTCCCATGTTGTTACAAGT
Organism: Melolontha melolontha; assembly: GCA_935421215.2. Taxonomy (NCBI): domain Eukaryota; kingdom Metazoa; phylum Arthropoda; class Insecta; order Coleoptera; family Scarabaeidae; genus Melolontha; species Melolontha melolontha. The sequence goes on along the minus strand of OW285237.1, from coordinate 139,561,036 downwards.
AAATTGTTTTGTTGGAATTTGCCGCAATTTTGCACACCAATGATTTCACGTCTGATGTATAGTTAGCATGCGTAATCGGTACTATTCAATGTTTAAATTGGGTTAAAATGTAATCATAACATTCATACACTTAGGCACTATAAATGAATAAACGCTATTACTGCGTTCCAATGTAAGTTCGTATTTCCTGATCTATAAAACGCTTGAATCAATTACTCACGTCAGCTTTTAACTAAAGAAATCGCAATAAAAGAACGAGAAAAAGTTGGTATGTTAAGTAAAAATCCATATGCTTGCTGAATACATTGATTTTCAAAACTTTGTTATACGAGGGAGTATTTATATATTCTTAGCCTACTATTGAAATAATTTAAAGTCGGGAATATTTTATTATTAAACATAGTCTCCTCTTAAATGAATACACTTAATACAGCGATCCTGTAACGCCCTTAACCTTTCTATAAAAAAGATTCCTCTTGGTCTGCAAACCAGCCTTCCACAGCTTCTATTATATTTTCGTCCTTGTAAACTTTTTTTCAATCGAGGGTACAGATAATAGTCCGAGGGGGCTAAGTCTGGGAAATAGGGCGGATGTTCCAGTCATTCGAATCCTAGATCCTGACTTGTATTCATGGTAATGCGAAATTTGTGGGCAGGGGCATTGTCCTGCAAAAACAACACACCTTTCGCTAACATACCACGTTTTGTTTCTTTAATTTTCGCTCTCGGGGAGGTTAATAATTTAAAATAAGAATCCCCAGTGATGGTCTGGCCCTTTTTTAGGTAATCGATTATAATTATTCCATGGATATCCCAGAAAATTGAAGCAAGAACTTTTCCAGCGGATTTTTGAATTCGAAACATCTTAGACTTTGGAGAACCATGATGCTTCCACTCCATAGATTGCTGTTTTGTTTCTAGGTCGTAAAAATTGACCCATTTTTCAATTAAAAAAATCTAGATCTTCAAAACGGGCACCGATTGAGCGCGATGCTCTCACTCTTGTTCGTTTGTGTTCGGAGTCCAAGCATTTAGAAACCTATTTTACAGAAATTTTTTTCATATCTAAATCGACATAAACTATATGTATCATGGACGCGTTTATATGAAATGTTTAGTGCCTCAGCTATAAGTTTCATCACAACTCTACGGTCTGATAATATCATGTCATGAACCGCGTCAATATTTTAGAGGATGGACACCGAAATCATCGGTCTTCCTGGTCGCTTCTCATCTTCAGCCGACTGCTTGTCATCATCGCTTCTCATATTTTGAATGACGTCATCTAATTTTTGACAGCCGCATATGATGGGCATTGATCGCCAAGTGTGTTAAGCATGTCTTCGTAAATTTCCTTCCTAGTTAACCTCTTCAAATACAAATATCTGATAATGCCTCGATACTCCAATTTCTCGATTTTCGCATTTGCAATCAATATGCTTTCTTTCAAAATTTACTACACGGCAATATTTCAACTTTTGAAGTAAAATTTTACAGTGACACCTTTAATATGTCATTATTTGTTGCCATTGTAACAAACTTTTGTTTTGTTCAAGAAAAATGACTTAGGCTAACTAGATTTCAATACCCCTCGTATATTCAAGGCTAGGGATTATAAATGTATTTAGCTAGATTAATGCACATGTTCCGGTAAATTTTACAAATAATTTAGTGTAATAAAAGTACATTGCATATTACTAAAGAAAAAAAATTTTGGAATCATGGAAATGAAAAATTAGGTAAATTTATTATAGTAAAATTACTTTTTTTCAAAATTAATGACATTCAAAAATATTTCGAATAGTATATGTAATATCTAAAAAGAAATTAAAGAACTGCTATATGCCCCCTCGAGCAATAGTCTTACGCCTACGTACTTATCGCAATACCTACTTAGGATTTATCAACTTAACCCAATAACATGATTGCCACGGAGATCTTAGACTAAAGAAACCAACTCAGTTTTAGGGACGAGCTGTAGGGAGAGTTCTTAATTTTTTATGTAGGCGCCACCATGTTTATATTCTTTAGCCGTTACAGTGAACATAGACACTGCCGATGGTAAATTGACTAAATGATAGGTATCTACATGTATCGTTATATTTATACCAATAAAACAACAAATGTAAAACAATAACAGTAGAAAATTTATTAATAACCCATCAACAACAAACAAAAAGAAATAAATAGTACACTAGAATGTCAAAATACTTGTTACGCCAACTTTGCTTATTCGCAACAATAAAATACTAAAGGTAAAACTGCAAAATTTAATAATAATAATAATAATAATAATATATCCTTTATTTCAACACAAATTTTTCTTTCTCATTACATACATGAAAATAACAAATCAGAGAGAAAAAAAGAACGAAAACAAAAAAGAGTGCTGAAACCTTAATGCGTGGTTCAGATGGACGGTAAAGAATTTCCGCCGCCTGTTCTTCCACCAAAACCTTAATGCACAGAATCAATAACAATAAAAAGTTTGCCTAGTCTAACTTAACAATAATATTCTGCTATTCTATATAATAATAATAAAATAATAATAAAAATACATAAAAAATAAAAAATAAATAAAACAAACAATATGCAAATAATGCAATAAAGCCTGTACATCCAGTCACGAATTATAAGGGCAGAACAGACGCAAAGGAACAAAAAAAAAAGCAACAATATATACATAACGGTTGTTCATTTGAAAAGTCAATATAGTAGCATGTGATTTACTGAGAACATTTTGAAGTATGTCGAAAATTAAAATTTACTACTTAACATACGAAGTCGTATATTTTGACAGTTGCATACATACAAATAAATAACAAATGTGATTGACATTATCAAATGTCATTTGGATTTACGTTTACGGAACAACAAACACATACTAATATATATGCGTCTTATTCTATCAAAATTTCAAAGTAACCTAGATTGACTTTTCAAATGAACACACGTTACATACACACAAATACATACATACACACATATATATATATATATATATATATATACATACATACATACATACATACATACATACATACATAAATACATACATACATACATACATACATACATATATACATACATACATACACTCCAAATCACCAAAGATTATCCCTGCGTCATTGATCTATAATTCTATCAACGACATTCAAAAAATAATCTCCACATCCAAATAACAAACAGTACCAACTTGTATGACAAGGATAGCTTGAACGAAAGTATGTGTTTTGACGCTTCGCCTAGCACGCACATACGGCTCAAGCAATTTATTTGAGTAAGACAAAGACGGGATTATTACCTACTCCGTGATAAATACACACATTTCCGCTTAGTAGTTCTGTCGTTACTCGTTGACATTTGACAACATACATTTGTTGATATTTGATCGAATTGTTATTTATTTTCTTTTTATAAATACATATTTTTTTAAATTTATTTTTTCAAAACTATAATGGCAGCACATTACATTCACAATCACGACAACTTGTTTTAAATTCGTTGCAATATTTTGAACGAGAGAAAAACCATGGTGGTGTTAATACCTATTACATGTGCACATAATATATTTAGATTTTAATAAACCTTTTGTTTAGCGAGTGGCAGATGCATTGTGCTTGGGATTAGTTACAGTAAAACGCATCAAAGCTGTGTAGCAGCAGTTTAAATCGTGTACTTCATAATATTGGATTTAAATATAAAAAGGATAATAATCATAGAGCATTGGTGGAACGATCCAACATTGCAGAGATAAGATTGACATTTCTTAGGAATTACATAAAGAATGTTCAGAGAAATGTGGTATTGCTTGATGAGACCTGGCAAGATAATAATCTGCAGAGTGTGCGTAAACCTGAGGGTTACGAGGGCAAGCGATATGTTGTATTACATTGTGGTTCAAAATTAGGTTTTGTGTCAAATGCTTCTTTATTGTTTTCAAGCAAATCACAAATAGAAGATTATCATGGTGAAATGAATGGAGAAATGTTTAAGAAATGGATCAAAGAATATTTAATACCAAATTTGGAAGAACCAGCTCAAATAGTGATGGACAATGCACCCTACCATTCACTAGTAGTAAAGAAACATCCATCACCGGCTTGATGTAAAAATGATATTATTACATACTTGTCGAAACATAAAATACCTTGCGAACTCTATTTAAAACTGACCTACTACCCTTGGCTAAAAATTTGCATAAGAAAAACTGTATCAAGTAGATGAATTGCTACACAGTCATGGACATGAAATATTGAAGATTGTCTCCTTATCATTGCGAATTTAATGCTATCGAAATTATTTGGGACCATGCAAAACAATATTATAATAAACATATTTTCAGGGATGGACATGGAGATGATAAAGTTATAGCTATGTGGAAGGAATCGCTACAGCAGTGTACGGAAGAAATTTGGAAAAATTGTGTTATACACATGGAAAGTATTATAAAAAAATGGTATGATAGAGAAATACATTTACATTGCTTTATAATTAACATTGATGATTCAAGCAGCAGTGAAGATAGTGATTAACAATACTTTCTATATGACCGCAGATAAAAAACTGTTAGCTATCCCATGTTTTAACTTATTCTATATTATAACCCAAGATTTATGCCAACGTACGTTCTACACGTCGTTTTTAATTCACGCCAAATATATCAAATTTTCTTGTGTTGGCAGTAAAAGTATCAAGTATTAGTATACAGCTGATTACTTGTTTATCTAATGTTAGTTTCTACTATTAGTAACTGAGATTTTATGCAACGAATACAATGATATTAATACAAATAATCATACAAAATGTTACACATGCAATTGCCAGACTATGGCCACAATTCTTGTCTAAATATGTCTAGAAAGGTAGAAGAATTATAAGAAACTAAACAGATTTTATCAAGTAGCTAGATTTCCTAATGTACTAAGTAGAATTGATTGCACTCACATGAGAAAACAATCTCCTGGTGGTAATAATGCTGAGCTGTACCGAAACAGAAAAGTATACTTTTCATGGAACATTCAGGTAATAGGAGATACTCAATCAAGAATTTGTGACATCGTAGCTAGATGGCCAGAATCTACACATGACCAAACAATTTTGAATGGATCGGCAATAAAAAGAAGCTAAGAAAATGAACATTTCAATAACTCAGTTATACTTTGTGATAGTGGTTACAATATTACCAAATATTTATTAACCTCTTTAGCAAATCCTCAAAGTCGAGCTGAACAATTGTACGATGAATCCCATTTTAGAACCAGAAACTGGATTGAAAGATTTTTTGGTGTCTTAAAAAGATTTCCAATCTTATCTTATTACTAGAGAACGGACACGCTTACCACATGACGCAAAGCCCAGTGCAGTACTGGTAAAAGGCTGTATTTCTAAAATATTTAATTTTATTTATATAATTGGAAAACGAACGGGCGGTGATCTATAAAATTACGAAATACATATTTATTTGTTGAAAAGTTGTATTTATAAAGTTTTTAATTTTATTTATATAATTGGAAAACATACGGGTGGTGATCTATCTATCTAAAATTACGAAATACATATTTATTAATTAATTTTATTTATATAATTGGAAAACAAACGGGTGGTGATCTATAAAATTACGAAATACATATGTATTTGTTGAAAAGTTGTATTTTTAAAGTTTTTAATTTTATTTCTATAATTGGAACATTTTTATTTGTTCATTTTGTCGTTCAAGTTGAGTAAAGGAGTATTAATATTGACTAGCAATAGTTTCTCAAGGTTTTCTTCTGTCAACTTTGTTCTCTTTGAATTAAGTACATCCTTATAAATAGAAAACGTCCTTTCTACATCGCAACTGGTTATAGGTGCATACTGGAAATATTCTTTTATTTCTTCATATTTAGCCGTTAGATTTTGTGGAATTGTCTCCATACATAATTGCTGCAATGTAATTAAATCTGGATTTCTATTAAGAATTGCTTCAAACTTTTGCCGAAGGCCACATCCGAAGTCACTTGGAATACTTTTCAAATTATTAACAGCCACATCTAATGTGGTTAATCCGTCATTTAATTTGAGATTTCGATTTTCAAAATAAGTTATTAGTTTTGGCAATTTTCCAAAGTGTTTGTGATTTTTTAAATTTGGGATTTGTGTGAGCTCCTTGCACTCGCCAATACTTCTAGCATCCTCCTTTAGCAGTGTTACGAAATGTTTTAGACTATCGAAATTCTCAGCATAATAACTAGTAGCTTCCAGCCATGTTCTCCATCTAGTTATTACTGGAGTGGGAGGCAGTGACAGAGATGGAAATTTTTCCCTGAAAAGAGCTACTCTCAATGGTGCTTTTCTGAAAATTTTTTAAAAGCTGATACATGTCTATTAACTTCCGGAAAAGTGTCTCTGATATATTCACAGATCCTGTGGAGAGCATGTGCTACACAAGTAATATGCAGCATATTAGGATATGTTTTCTTCAATAGTCTGCCTGTTTTCAATATATACGCAGCACGATCACTGACAAATAAAAGTATTTTTTCTTTGTACGTGGCGTCCGAATGAAGCATTTTTTGCATATTCTCCTTAATGGTTTCAGCAACTGTTTCCGCATCAACTCTATTTATAACACTTGTTGCTATTACATATGAGTTATAGGGAATAGTTGGATGTAGTACACCAGCTACAACATTTACCACACAGCGTCCTAACATATCCACCGTTTCGTCGGCGCTTATCCATATGTATTGATTTAAAAGATGGCTTCTAATGCATTCTACTGTTCTCGTATAGCACCTAGAAACATAATATTTGCGTAAAGTTGATTCATCAGGAACATTTCGACCAGTATATTTTTTCAGAAATGTCTTTCACAGAGTTTTTCGTTAAAATTGTCAGATTCCAACGGGTTCAATTTTTTTCGTGCTTTAACGATCCTACGTGACGTTTTACGGTTGATTTATTGCAATTTTTTAATAACGTTTCACACACTTCACAATAAATTTCGGAATCACTGGCAAAGTACATACAATCAGTATGGCCCTCAATCCAACTCGCCATTGTTTCACGATGCCATTCTCGACGCTCTTCCATTGTCTGAAAAAGTAAGAATATTCTAGATCCAAATAAACGAAATTAAATAACGAAATTTTATGCACACTTACGTGAAAATAATTGGAAAATGTTGCTTAAATGAAAAGAAAAGGAATGTACGTGCTATTTCTCTTACGAAATACGATAAACTTATTTATTTTATCTACGTACACGACACCACTGAAAATACTATATTCTCCGAATACAATAGCTGGGTTGTCCATTGTTATCGCTGCGAGACCAGGTGGCCGAGTAAGTCAAACAAATTCTTCATTGAATTACCCCGGGATGTACTGAGCGACGTTATACACAATTCCAATTGCCGATTACGTTTTATGGAAATTGCATCCGTTCTCTAATAATTATGAATCATAATTGATGCCTACTTTAATCATATTATGATTAGAATTTTCAACTATATTCTCTGCAGTCAACATTGTCTGCTTCATACGAAATTTTTTTGTCTACTCTTTCACATCAATAAATATGATCGTAACACCGTTTAATTTAAGGCTTTCCTGTTAAAAACTATACTTAGTTTTTCTTTACTTTCCGTCATTTTTATTCACGCAACTATTAGTATAAAAACACAATTTTCCTTTTTTACTAAGACGTTCTGGCCTCATATACTTGTATCACCTGAACACGTTGTATTCTTGTTTAAAAAGACATGTTTTAATAATCTAATAAAACAAAAGAATTTATCAAAATAAAAATGAAATTGTCTCTGCGATAAGGCAGAATAATACACCACAATTAATTTTTTCGCAACATCGCCCCAAAAAAGGCTGTTCCTGTCAGCCTAAATCTTATTAATCTTTTCCATCAGTTACTTTCATTTCGTTGTTCTTTTCAAACTTCGTAATACTGTCCGAAGTGTCTTGTCTTTTTAAATCGTCGAGAAAGATATGAAACGGAAGAATGGATCCATTCGTCAGTGGTTACGTTTAAGTAAGAAGAAAATAGCCCAGCTGCTGTTTCTGTATAGCTTGGAACGCCACTATCCTCGTGAGTAATATAAAGACTCTATTTATATATGAATTTTTAATATAAACGTGTCTCTCATTGACACTTTGAGAGAAAGTAAATTAACTAACTATAACACTAAGGTGACGAAGATGTTAGAAATCAAAGCTAAATTGAAAGAAAAACCAAATTAAATTTCACAAAATAGTAATTTTAAATTGTTTATAGGTGTAAATTATGGAAAATGCAGTAAGGCACTACAAACGCAATAGAAATAGAAGTGCGTCGGCATAAATTGTGAAAAATATGTAGTGGATATAAAGTCTGATTTATGTTACTCTTCTTAATAAATTTACTAGGTCAATTCCTGTGTATAAAAGATTAAAGGAATGCAGATTGATTATTATTGGTGATGTAAACTTGGCCAATGAAATGAATAATAATAAATTTGCATTCCTTTAATCCTTTTAATTTGTAGGTGTAAATTATGGAAAATTAAGAAAAGAACTGTGAACGTAATAGAAATGTGGGCAAAAATATCGAAAAATATGTGGTGGTGTAAGTCTGATTTATTCAGTCAGTTAACTAGGGCAATTTATGTGTATGAACAATTAAAGGAATGCAAATGTATTATTGGTGATGTAAGCTTGGCTAATAAAATCAATAATAATAAAATTAATAAAGAGCAATATCTATTCTCTTCCATAACCAAGTTAATCCATGTTAATTGTACGCGATCAAATCTTAATTTAGCTTTTTTCTTTTCTTCTTCTGCATGTCCTTATTTCTACTTAACTTTACTAATTCAAATTTTTTAGATAATTTCACCATTTTGCTTTTGATTTTCACGTTAGCAGTATAATAGTATAGCAATATAATCTATGACTATAGTAAAGTTGCTACGCTCTGTATGTCGAGACCATAGAAAACAGAGGAACTCAAGTTTCGGGCGACGAGGATTGCCTCACCTACCCGCCCCAGCCAACGTCTAGCGGCTCACCCGGCTTTAGAGGCAGCCTCAGCCCAAGGGTGGGGAGACCCAAAGGTACTACCGTACACGAACCAGGCCGTCCGAAACGTAAACAAAAGAAAGAAAGAAAAAAGCGGATTTCAGCCAGATGTAATTAGACTTTATTTGTGACACTAACTTAAAAATAATCCAAAGAAAAGAATTAAATTTTGCTAGTTAAAAAAAAGACAAACTAGACAAAAGACAAAAAGACGTTTGTGCACAGAAGTACACACCCCAGCAAAATACGTATTTCGTTGGTTCACAGATAATTTAAAACCAAAAATGGAAAGTCCGATCTTTTGAACAGACCCGGTACATATAGAGAGATTTTGCTACATGCAAATATTGATAAGTAATAAATTTGTGCAAATTCGCAAAGTTGTGGTCTAAGAATATAATTAATTAAAGTTAACGGCAAGATATAATTAGAGAAAAAAAAATTATTAATGAAAGCTTAAAATTAAAATGACGGAATAAGCAATACTAAAATTTTACTGTACAGATTTACCAATCTAGAAAACAAGGTTAATATTCACTAAATAATACCCATGTTTTCTACGCTAAAGAAAACGCAGCAAAAGAAAACAACTTTTTCGATGTTTTCGAAGCAAAAATAGGTTCTTGTTCCCGTGAGGAACAGATGTGTAACTTAAATAAACTCTATCGAAATAAATTTAACAAACAAAAAAAAAAGATACGTATTGCAATTTTTAATGAGATATACTAATTAGAAAGGGAATTGAATTAAATAAATAAAAATTGAAAAATGATGTCTGTAACGACGCAATAACTAAGTTAAATAACTAAACAAAGAAAAATTGAATCTAAAAAAAGTTCAACAAAAAAAACTAATTGCAAAACATTTAGTTTTAATTAATTAAGTAATATTTTAGAGTCTTAGCTGTGTCCGTCTCCTTCCCGCAAGCGGGATATTCGTGCACGTCCTCGGTTTCCTGCTGTGAACGACATTTGCGTCGGTAGAGGAAAAGACACCAGGATAATGTCTGATGGTTAACAACACAATATAGAGTATCGTAGAGAAGGAGTCAATCGGCTAAATCGTCATCAATAAATCCTCTGCCGGGTAATTGTAGTTACAATTAAAAATTGTAGCGACTAAATTATAACCTCGCTCAAACGAGAGGGCTGCCAAAAAAACAGAATACTGCTTAAAGCAATCAGGCCCTACAATAAGCCGTTACAAAGCAAATGACGAATGACAACCATCGACCTTCTCTCTGGATCTTGGATTTGACATATACAATATTAGTTGTATTTAGTGACCAACAAGAAAAGGGATGAAAGATGTATATGAGTAATGCCTTCATACAAAAAATCGCAGACCAACCACCTCTAATTCATCAATAATTCTCTTTACCAATTATATTGTTTTATCGGTATTTCTCAGTGCCACTACAAATTTAAAGATAAAAAAATTTATATGTAAATAATTCCATACAAATAATTTAAAAAATATATGTCTGTCCCATTGGACACGCTACATAAAACTTTTTGTTTTATGACAATTTTTGTTTTATTATAAACATAATCATTTTAATTTTAAAAGAAGTCTAACGTTGAAACTATTTTGTTTTAATCACATTTTTAATCAATGCGGCATAGGTTTGTCGGTATATTCAAGGTAAAGGCTATTATTGATATCCACAAAAAAAAACATCGCCATATGTGCGGCCGAGTATGTTTTGGTAGAAAACAACAACATCCGCTATCTATGAATATGACCTTATTGTTAAAAGTATTGTCCGAAATTTTATCTATTTTTTGTTGCAGGTCAATGAACTTTAATTCCAGCGGTATTTCGTTAAAGATAGAATAATCAGAGATATATGGACCGACTTTTAGCTACATTTTGGCCCTCAAAATTTCGGAAATTTGGATGAATTACAAATAAATTTATTTTTTGATTTTCAGTTAGACATTTATACGTATTCTTCAGATTCGCATAGCTTGGGCGCTATTTAGCGGTAACCCTGTTGTATATATAAACAATATACTGATATGCTTCTAGAAAATTATACATTTAAACTTCGGAACGAATTTTCCTTTTATTTTAACGCGTATGTATTAGGTCTTTCCTTTTGTATAGATAGAATGAGTAACATTGGTGATAAAAAGTTGAGGAGATTAATATACTGTCATTTATATTTTAAAATTCTTTGAAAAAGCCATTATTTGCCGAAACATGGAAGATTATTTTAAATATATCCATATTAAATTTAAACGGACCTTAAATCGCCGACTAATTGAATCTAATATATCATACAAAGGTCAAGAAATAATTATCTATACGAGATACAGGCATGAGATAGGCACCAAATGAAATCGTTTGATGAGTACTATGTTTGAGGCTACATTTACTTTTTTCCAGCGCCATCTTCAATTCTTAGCGATTGTCAATTTTTTTTTCAAATTGCACGGCATATATTTTTTGCATAATTGAATAGAGATTTTTTTCCTGAATCCATTGATGTACAATACATCTATTTTAATTGTACATTTAGAAGAGAAAAAAATTAAAACATTATATTATATTAAATTGCGAATTTTTTATAACGAGAATCATTCTCTACTAAGTAGCCAAAAATTTGTGTAAGTCCTTAATGGACTACTAAGATTAAATAAAAATTGCGAAAGAGAAGTCTTAATGTTCGTGAGAATGTAAACTTAAAATGTGCATGTTTCTTGAGAAACTTTTGCATAAGCTATTATATTGAGTTAAATGATTCGATAACATCCTAAAATGAGGGAAATATTTAAACTACCTAAACAATACACTAATATGCTTCTAGAAGATTATATAGTATATTAAAAAACAAGTTTCATAAGGCACCATTTTGCCGCACGAGATCAGTTTAGAAAACGAGCCGCGATAGCGGCGAGTTTTCTAAAGAGCGAGTGCGGCGAAAGGCCTTATGAAACGAGTTTTTTATACTATTTTTTCTATTTTGCGTTTTTTACATTAATAAATTGCTTAAATTGGAATTATTTAATTTGAAAGTTCAGGGTTTAATTTTTATATAAAGCATGCAGTTGGTCACATTGATACTTGACATTTTCAAATTTAAATCTTGCTATCCGCGAAGTATATTATATTACATATTATTTATTAATTTTCGTTAACATTAATTGATATGTCATTTAGAAAAATAAACATTAGTGACAGAAACATATATATGTTGTTGTCAATTGTATACAACATACGTTGTTTGTGTAAAATACGGACATATATCATATCTGTCAAATGTACATAAATTCTTAAAATCAAATGACAGCAATGATATTTATTTCTGTATTCGAACAACGCCAACATTGAAAAATGAAAAAAAGTTTTGGGTTTCATAATGAGTTCATTTCGAACGCAAAATAGAAAAATATATTTAAAATTCAGAACATATTTTTTTAAATTTTAATGCGTATATATTAGGTACAGATAGAATGAGTCACCTTGGTGATAAAAAAAAATTGAGGTGACAATGAAACTTTATATATAATGTGACACTAGAATGCATTCCGTTGAAGTATTTATTTTTTAAATTGACAAAATAACTATTATAGTGGCGTAACAGACGAAGTTCATGATGAAAGTACCGTACACAGAAGGCTGGAAGAACTTTGGTTCAAGAACCTTGGAAGATCAGTCTGACATCAAAATATCTCATAGACAAAGTCTGATAAAAAGACCCCATGACCTTTTACAGTAAAACAAGCTGGATGAATGCAATGTTCTCTTCGCCCTTGATAGGAAACAATCATGAATTTTATCTAGATGAGTTTGATTAGCAAGCCCTGGTCTAGAAGATATGAAAAACAGGAGGAAACTAGCCTTCATGTAATATGAAATCTCCCCTGAGGAGGATAGTGGTTTTTATCGAGGACGCAAGACTAACAGAGTGTAACTGAGAGATCTATTGGGGGGTGATACAAAGAGCATTTTGTTCAAGTGCCTGGACTTACTAGGGCCAACCCTAACAACCATAAGAGGAAGAAGCTGGATGAACTAAATCCTCATTCCTCCTTCCCCCTCCTAAATGAACTCTTCGCACTTGATAAGAAACAATCATGAATCTTATTTAGATGGGCGAAAGACATATTATGAAAAATGCATATTATGTGTATGATAATTATTATCAGGATAAAATAAAACAAATTTTAATGAATTTCACTTTTTAATTTACACCGTAACGATCGTTTCGCTCCAACCTGAGCTTCATCAGACATATAACTAACTTATGTACAAATTTTAACACAAATGTACCGTAACAAACACATGTTTTGTTTTGAATAGTTGAAGGAATGGGTACTTTTTATTATTAAAATGTCTATGCACAAAACTTTCACTACGGTTTAAGTGATAAAACTGAGGGTCTACTTTATGTTACAGGGCGGTAATGGAAAAAATGGAAAAATACAATATATGACTGTCTGAATATCAAATAAATAAATTGAGTAAGGGTGAATTATTTGTTTCTAATTGATCATTGAGGATCTTGTCGGTTTTCTTTAATTTATTAATTACAAGTGACTCTAATAAATTAAGTTTTTTGCCCTTATTTTCTACGTGTAATATTTTAAATTCTTTGTTAAAATTGTGGTTCGTTGAATTAATATGAGACGCATATGAAGAGTCACTTTTATTATTTCTAAATGAAGAAATTTCAAACTTCATATTCAGTTGTACAAATATGAGCGAAGAAAATGATGGGAGTCGTGCTGCTATCTATGAGCGACGCCGAGAACATTTCAGCCCACCCTCGTAGTAAATAAAACATGCGAAGTCATTACTTTACAACACCTAAAGAAACCGTTGAAGCATATAAATATTCTCGGTACCAATGTTCCGCAAACACTTTCGGTTCGTTGATTATTGCAAAATAATAAAAACTTGACATTTATTATATTTTCTCTCAAATTTTTCCAAACCATTTTCGGAAACCTCTTGTAACATTTTGAATTGTATGCTTAAATATGGCAAAACCATATGCATGTGAAAAGTTCTGTTGTTCAGAGACGAAATTCAATTTGTACAGAAACATTTTTCTACTTACCTCTATTAGATAGAGAAGTATATAGATTCTATTTGCTGGTTAAGTAATACTATTAATTTGTCCTATTTTACCGTTAATGTTATTTATTCATAAGAAGCGACGTTAACGCACGTATCGTACTTATGTTTGGGTGCGTATTTATGAGTGGGTACGCATATATTTTATTGCTTACGTGCATATCCAGCTGTTCAACTATCTATCTACTTCTTTACATATGACCCAATTGCAAGTAATTCATTGTTTAGACAGTGAATTACAATTTTACTCTTATTTCAAAACATTATTTTATAGGTACTGAAATACACAACTACATTTTCCTCTCCAGATGCTTTATCGATATAGAGGAGATTTTTATTAGTTGGTTAAAACACATATTTAGAATACTAGCGGGATTGTAAGATACCTAAAATTCCGCTTCTTTCTGATTGAATAGAATTGTTAAAATAAATATAAATGTACAGCTTAAAAAAATATATAGTGAGTATAGTAATTTTAATTTACAATTCTTTACAGGCAGTTCTAGGAGCTGCGAATGAAAATGATTTCTAACAGCGTTGTGAGCTTTTGTGTCGTGTGATTAGGAAGTAAATGAAAAAAAAATATGTAACTGTTTCAACAATATCATATAGCTGTTTATATATATATATATATATATATATATATATATATATATATAGAATTTAATTGGAGTGAGAAATAGCAATTATTCAAATCTCCTCTCACATGTAATTGTCGCTAAATTTGTTCAATTGATTCTACAATCTGACAAGATTACTCCTGCCGAAGAATGTAGACGCAAACACGTCGCGATGTTAGCCATCCACCTGTGCGGATAATGAAAATTGTATGAAAAAAACCACATCCATCCAGCGACAATTACATGTGAGAGGAGATTTGAATAATTGCTATTTCTCACTCCAATTAAATTCAATATAATTCGTATATATACACGAAAGTATAAAAATAAGATCATGTCCATGTTAGCATATCGTGTACTGATGATCTGTAACGACAGTGAAATATCGATATATGCACGTTTCTGGACGGATGTGGTTTTTTTTTTCATACAATTTTCATTATCCGCACAGGTGGATGGCTAACGTCGCGACGTGTTTGCGTCTACATTCTTCGGCAGGAGTAATCTTGTCAGATTGTAGAGTCAATTGCACAAATTTAGCGACAATTACATGTGAGAGGAGATTTGAATAATTGCTATTTCTCACTCCAATTAAATTCAATATAATTCGTATATATACACGAAAGTATAAAAATAAAATCATGTCCATGTTAGAATATCGTGTACTGATGATCTGTAACGACAGTGAAATATCGATATATGCACGTTTCTGGACGGATGTGGTTTTTTTCATATATATATATATATATATATATTGATATATATATATATATATATATATATATATATATATATATATATATATATATATTGTTGTAGTTCAATCAAGGGGTTGTATTCTTTCCACTGAAACTGACAAAGCAGGAATTATTCAAACAACCTCTTACAATATAAATAGGTAAGATGGACGCATATCGAGATGTCAATAAATGAATATCACGACACCTTTGCTTATTTCAAATTAATTTACACTTTTTTAAATTTTGCTTTTTCTATTTTTCGTTGTCAATTTCATTTTTAAATTCAATTACGCGAAATTAAAAAGATATTTAATTTATTCACATTCAAACAGTATTTCGGTATTATTTTGCCACGCCCATCATTTAAAATTTATCAACGCGCGAAAGCGCAGTATTTACTAGGGATATCACGCATAACCTAGCGTTAAAAATGAACTTTTATTAATGTGTAAAATCATAAATTAATTTAATCTTGTAGTTAAAATTTCAAAAACATGTAAATTCCTTTTATATTAATTAATTAGTAAGCACAAATTGAGACATTTATAAACTTTCTAATAAGGCTTTGGAACTAAAATAATTGAAATAAAGTGTCACCTGACAATATCGTTAATAAATGTATTAAAATATTTTTCTCCTATTTTAAAATTTTAAAATCTACGGAAATACTAGTGTTACAAATATAAAAATATGCAGAAAATTTATATAAAGTGCCAAACTACGATCTGAAATAGTTTTTGAATGAAGAAAATCGATTAACTACTTGAAAAACGCAATAGCATTTCTTTGCGAAGGTTGTTGATAGCACGACGCCGTTAAAATATTCAAACGTATCATACCTGCCAAGATCCCGTTAACCTTATCCGATCTTCGGACTCCTGAACGAAGCTATAGAGAACTTCTAGAGCTTCGATTAACTATTTCTATACCTGAAATCCAGCCTTTGTCGTCTATTGAATCCAATTTCCTTATTCAGCCGAGTTGGCGCGAGGAGGGGGTGCGCAGAAGCCGTTTTTAAAAACGGCTTCTGCGCACCCCCTCCTCGCGCCAACTTAATTGGCGCTTGCTATACCTCTTTTAATAATCACTCGAAGAAATATTGCAATATCCTTTTATTTCATAATTAATTATTACGTCATATAACAAAATTAATAACCTTTTTCACACACTTATTAACCTAGTTTTTTATTGGATAAAGTTAAGCTGAACATTATACATCTAAACGACATATTTCAGTTGCCTAACCTCTGTAAGTTAAGTTCTTGTGATTTTGCAAATATATGCCTGTTTACACTTTTACAACCTCGATTTGTTTATTAATATTACACACACATTAACATATTTTAAACATCAAATAATGAACTCACCTTCCTTCTCCAGTAAAGTTATAACAATGAATATATATATACATATACGAATTAAAAACGTAAAGACGTAAAAAGTGTTTGCTTGGGAGTAACGGCCTGGTAATTAAAACAAAATTTATTCCATGGTTACATTTCGGCAGTATACGTACTGCATTTTTTAAATTATATGAAATATTACTTTGTTAAAATCAAAGTTACACTCTATGTTTCATATTAAAATTAAATTTATGTATTAAAATAAGTAGCTATATGGAATAGTGCATGTTGTCAGCCTGCGTTCTAGGTCAGTTTTTGGAGGCAGTGCTGTATACTGTCGAAACATAACTATGGAATAAATTTTGTTTGGTTATCAGGACTCTACTCCCAAGGAAACACTTCTCACGTATTTCCGTTTATAATTCGTATTATAATACGATATATCATCAAAGTAGAAGCAGTCGAATTAGAAGTGAAACAATCAGAAAAAAGTGAAATTTAATAAAATCGTAACATGTCAAGAAACAAATAGAAATCGTATTTTCCACGAAGCTAACGAATGATTACATTAAAAAAAGTGAAAATTATAATTACCAAACATATAATTCCGAATATCATTCTAGATCGATGTAATTTTAATTGAAGTAACCTTATTTCCAATCATTTCCTTCTCAGTCCACTATATTTCCTTTAGTTTCGCTTTATTCTCTCACTACTTTCTGTTTGCAAAGGAAAGACGTTATTAATATACACAATTTTCTTAAGTATTTATAAATAAAATGCTTTGAAAATTTGGGTGAGAACGATGGAACAAGAAAAAAAAGAACGAAACACATAAAATGGATATACCTATACAAGTAATGTAAACCTAGTAAGGGACGAAGAAAACATTAGCAAAGTCATTTAAGTTACTAAAAAGACTTTAGCATTAAGATAGAAAGTTAAGTTTCATTGTTGTACTACCATTAAACAATTGCTTAACCAATGTTAGTTAACAAAATTATTTCATATAAATTAGTTGAAATTATATAAGATTTTAAATATGATTCAAAACTTCTCAGTGGGTAATGCCAATGAAATAAATTCAGAAAAACTATGTTGTGCATAATAGAATTATATACTATAATAAAAGTTGTAAAAAATGTTTTAGTTAATTTATTATTAATTATTATAAATCCAATTACAAAGACTGGCAAATTTCCGATGCAAAGGAAGAGGACAAGACAAATTTCAATTTTTCACAGACCTATCGATTTTGTCTAAGATTAAGGTTATTTACTTATACTCACAGAAAAGAGACTTTCCAATGAAATACTTATTTTAAGACAGAAACTGTATTTAATTTTTCAGTATAATATTTCTATCCAATTCTATACACTTACCTCAGCGACTTCAACTTTTTAATCCCTCTAGAAAGTAATCCTGCATAAGCTTGTCAAAATAGGATTCGTTACATCACCTCCTCCTTTGTCCGAATCTCTTTCCAGCATGTTTTGGAACAAGAAAAAGTCACTCGTATCTAGATCTGGTGAATATAATGGATTAGGCAGCAATGCGTATTCTAATTCGACAAATTTATGACATAATACAAGATCTTATATTTCGTGAAATCATCATGCTCTTCTTCATCAGCGATCTATCATTATTATTATCATTAATGCACATAAGGAAAGAGTTTGATGTCGATGTTATGTACACATATTTTAGTAAGACATTAATACTACTGATTTTGGAATGTGTTACATGTTCGTAGACACTTATTATTTTGTCGCAAATTCGCGTCTTTGTTCATTTTATTTTGTTCTATTAAATTTGTACCTACCTCTAAGTTCATATGCTTGCGTTCATTTATTTGAAGGTATGATTGCGTATTAGCTGCCTTCGTTGCTTTCCTCTCCCCTTTGATTACCGAGTGTGAGATATCTTTCGCGCAGTTGTAAGACCAACACCGATATCGATCAGTCGTCATCCCGCTCTCGTTCATCACGTGGTTGCTTAACTATAGGGCTTTAATTACCTCTTAATGTAGAGTATCGCTAATATAAATGACAGAATATAAATATACATATATTTATATATTATTTATATTCTGTCATTTATATTTTTTATATCCTTGACAAAGGCATCATTGCCGAAACATGTAGGGTTGTTTTAAATATATATACTTTGAAGTAATAAACCAGACCTTTAATCGCCGACTAAGTTTACCATATAATACCAAGGTCACGAAAATATTATATATATATATATATATATATATATTTTAATTAGGTAAATACAAATGTCAAAGCTAAAATATTTAAAATGTTATTTCGTTTATGCACATTACTGACACATTGATTTTGATATTTCTCGAAACACATAATCGAGCGCTGTTGGTTGCATAACATTCCCATGCACTGAAGCGTTCTTTTTGAAACTGAACATAGGCTATAGGCTATAGAGATAAAAAGCTCGCGGTATGAATATGTATGTATTTGATTTGTATATTTGCTATGGAAATGAGAAACTATTACACGATAAATGCTATTATTTTCTTTTCCTTGAACTAATATAGAAATAAGTATCTTGAAAATGGCGAAATAAAATTAAATTGTAAAAGGCAATATACAAAAACACCACTTTCATATATCTTTAAAGATTACGTTACGCATAAAGTCATAAAGTATAATCTTATGCGGTAATGCCATCCTAAAAAATCCCTCGTATAGAAGATATTTTATTCACATTTGCTCTTATTATACTGAACTCTTTTATTATGTAAATAACAATTTGAAATTTTTATTTTATTTCTTTGCATTATTCATGTTGTTTTCTAGATATATATCAACGTGTTCTCGTATTTGCTAGCGTAAAATCAATATTCCTTCCTCTTAGCCAAACTGTATCTATCGATTTTGTCTCAACCACTAGATTTCCGCCGATTGTATTTCAAGTGTTTATCCGACGTTAAACATCCGGGTGGTAGTCTTTCTATCGGTCTGCGAGGAGACTGAACATTTCTAAACAGCAGTAAAAGAGATTCCTTTGATAATTTCTTGAAGGTTGAATTGGTAATAAAAGTGAAGGCAAGTACTAGTCGAATGACTTCCCGAAAGTAAAAGTAATTTTACTTTTCGATAAAGAAACAAAAGTTCGTTTTTAGATTTTCTTTAAATATAAATTGGATACCACTCGATATTCGAATTTGAACTATATTAGTTCATTAGTTGATGATTTTAATATTTGGTGTGATATTCATATGCACTTCATATAATTCCTCCACATGTTTTAACAGTATTATTAATTATTGTTTAGTCAAAAACGTTTTTAATAATATCGAAATATTTGTTGCATTTTTCGCGAAGTAATGTAAATATCCTTTCTACATATTACGACGCTAATTTCTTCGATTTTTTTATAGAAAAAAATTCGCTCTGAAGTGGGATTCAAACCCACGTGCATGACTTGCCGGTCCAACGCTCTAGACCACTAAGCTATTAAAGGCAGTGCATCCGAATCTGCATTCGAATTTTTTATAGAAAAAAAATTTGCGGGCGAATTTTTTTTCTATAAAAAATTCGAATAAATTTGCATCGTAATATGTAGAAAGCATATTTACATCGAAATATTATTAAAAATCACAATAAACGTAAAATTAGTGTGAAAATTGCTTTCTAGACATGCATGTGTTTCGTCTTGTTATAGACTCTTCATACATGATGTTTGGAAAGACGAATTTCACTACAAAATCTCCCTTGCAACATACGAGGGATTGTTTCCAAAGTTCTGGGAATTTAGCTATATTTTTTTAATTTTGTCAATTTTCATCAATATTACTTGAAGTTTTTTCAACATAATCGCCATTTAATTGAATATATTTATCCCAACGATAAATTAATTTTTTTAAGCTGTCCTCGAAAAATTGTTTCGGTATCTCGCCAATCCACCTATTGATGACGTTCTACGTCAGTTAAATTCTCAAAACGAACAGGTTTTTATAAATCTGAGAACAGATGAAAATCGCTCGGTGCGAGATCCGGTGAATAAGGTGGATGCGGAAGCAATTCCCATCGTAAATCGTTCAAAACATCTTCGTTTTTCTCGCGCTATCCGGTCTTGCATTATCCTGTTGCAATAACGGACACTTATGCAAGTTTCCAGGCCGTTTTCTGATAAGTGCCTACCGCAGTGGTCCGAATAGTAAGTTATATATACCTTTCCAACAGACAGCTTTACCAGGTTATTTAAAAAATCGTAAAGGAAAATAAATAAAAAGTGGACAGAGACAGATGGCTTATAATGTGTTCTTTAAGAACAAAGCTAATATGTCCAAAACAGCTGCTGTTCGTCAAACTTCAAGGGAAGTAGGGATTATTAGGAATACTATGTTTGACATTATTAAGGAAATTGAAATGTCTGAAGTTACACATTCTCCTTTACGAAAACGTTGCCGTGATCCTTACAATAAATTGGATGAAGTATCAAAAAGTACGATTAGAAGACACGTGCATTAATTTTTCTTTAAAAAAATGAGTTATCGACTTGCACAAGAATATGTCAATGGAATGCCAGTTTACCTCCTTTAAAACGAATATCACTTTGGAGAATCCTAAACAAACTTGGATTCAAATGGGAAAAACGCACACGAAACAACATATTAATTGAACGAAATGATATTATCTTATGGAGACGTCGTTAAAGTTAAAACCTTAATCAAACCATATTTCTGCTAAAAGCAAAAAAAAAAATCGTTGTAGGATAGTAGCAATTTATCCCATACATAAGCAAAAAGTAAGTACTAATCAGTCATAACTTGGAATAAAGGAACGCACACACATTTAACCAAATACTGAAACTGGAAAAATGCTTACGTTTTACCTATCTTTGGGCGCTAAACTGCTGTTTTACCCTTTTTAATATGTACTTACTTATTTGTGTAAATTTGAAAATACTTTTAATTAAATACCTTTTTTAGATATATAAAAATTTGTATCCAAATTATGTGAAATATGTGCAGTTGAATGAATTTCCCTATTGCTCCTTCATTATAGATACTATTAAAATAAATATATTTTGTAAAATGCTATATTTGTTAAGCAAGCACTAATGTTAAACGATACACAAATATTATGATAATTATAATACACTATCACCATCAATCCTTTAAATTTATTAGTTTTACATCTACACAATAGTTTTGTTCTCTAGTAAAATCAAAGTAAGATATAAAATATTTCTCCTGTGATAATTTTAACACATTCTCACTGTATTTACGCCCAAATTTATTGTAGATGTAACACCTTCAAACAATAAATAACAGATTATAAGATATTGATTGAAATATGTTATATAAGTCTAATACCTTGCATTGGTATATATTTGCGGCTTCTTGCTTAAATAATTATTAAAGTCTAAGCTTTCTTAATAATAAATATGGTAATAAACAAACGTCAAAAAATAATCTTTTATATAGGTTAGTAGGTATATAACCTCACATATGAAACCAACCATATGATCTACTTTCTTGTAATTCCTGTGTAAATTATACTCAGATTGCAGCGCCATCTGGTCCATTCTTATTTGGAATCGACATTAATAATTAACATGATAAGACTACTTCTGTATAGTAATTTCCCTTATCGGGTAGAAACATATCGGAAGCAGTTAACATCCTTAAGGTAACAAATTTTCAAGATATTCCCGAAGCTAGTAAACGATTCTGTAACTATTACAATTCCAGCCACTAGTGACACACTATTTACAATTAATTTTCACCTTGACGTAGTAATATGTACATAATTAAATATTTTCTATTTCAGGAAATCAGGAGTTGGGTCTGTATTTAAAATGAATATTGTACGATGGTGGACATTTCTCAAATGCGCCATAATCTAGAGAAGGTACAATAAAACCTGGGAGAGCTTACGTACATCAAGGTGGAACCTAGCGGTGCTAGATGGAAGATGGCGACGACGGCTCGCAGGAGGGACCCGGATGATGATATAGCGGCCATCGCCAAACAGATATCCGATCAGGCTGAAGCCATCTACCAAAATTGGAAGTCAAGAGGACTGGCGCCTGCTGATCTTATTTCTTGTCACGCAGCTGGAGACACCACTAAATTAGGGTAAGGCAAAATTTCAAATACATATTATTTTCAGTAATAAGTTTTTGTATATATCTATACAAATTCACAACTTATTTAAACACAGAAAATGCAACTAATAAGTACAATACATCGTACTAAGACAATTAAGACAATTTGTTTGATAAGTTGATAAAAATCGATCAAATCACTCACAAAATTCAGAATGGTCATGTTTCTAAAAAAAATGAAATGTTTTTATTTGACAGCTACTTTTTAAGGTTTTTCGAGTAGATTGCCGTGTCGTTTCTTCGATTTGGTCTAATAGTTTCTTAATTCTTAATTAAAGATTTTATGTTCACTAAAAATGAATTTTACTAAAGACCATTTTCAGGCTACGATTTTTACGATTTTAGATAGTCATTAACACCTAAACAATGTGAAGATCGGCTTAGAAATGCATTTCGTGAAGAACCACAATCTAAGGTAACCACTAATAATTGGTAGAACGAATTCAAAAAGATCGTTTTTTTAGTGATGAATTTCGTGAAGGTCTCCCAAGAATGACAATATTTCCTCTGTTCTAGCAATGCGTAAAAAAGATCGATTCACACCATATGAATTTATTCGGGCTACATTGGTCGTTGGTATGAGTCAAATTCAAAACATTTTATTTACATCAACAGTTAGTTATACGTGAGAAAACATTGTTGTCGATGGGTTCCGCATGGTCGCATAATGCAAAACTAATAACTGAGTATCTGGATGCCCTAAACGTCAGCACTATGGATCCTCCACCATACAGCCTTGACCTAGCACCTTGTGATTTCTTTTTGTTTCCAAAAATTAAAGATAAAATGCCTGGAATTACTTTTACGTCATCAGATGAAGTATTGGAAGATTATAAAAACCTGGTTTCTGATGTGTCTCAGGAAGAATGGCATCTTTGCTTTAAGGACTGGTTTTATCAAATGCCGAAATGTGTTGATGTTAAAGGGGAATATTTTGATTTAATTTAATTTTTTTAAAACTAATCCTTGTTTGATTTTCTAAAAATTTTCAGTGCTCTCCTCGTAAAACAATTCAATCAAAAAATATGATATTTTTCCATTCGTAGTTTCTTCTTGCATAATGCGCAAACATAGATTTATCGTTTTTGTTTAATAGTTTTAGAAATTTACATTTTTTTTTGTATGAAAATGTTATAATAATTTTTGTCCAACTTCTGTTTTTTCTGCAATTATATTACTTGAAGATGCTAATCGGAAAATTTATAAACGAAACAATAATAAACGTGATATGATTCTCGGATTCCGGACGGCCACCCCATCCTTGGAACTGATTCCTTGGTCGACGTTTCGTCCATTGTTGCAAGGAACATCTTCAGAGCCGTTACTACTGCTGTCGTTGCTACAACAGAAAGGGTATTAGTTTGGGACAGTGTTACGTAGTAACTGTGCCGGGTCACTGGAGCGTAACGGTTCAGATAGAAGGGTTTGCCAGGTGTTGTGTAAAGGACATCCGTCAACACTGTTGATATTATTGGCATGCTTTAGTATTTCTATGGGCTCACGTATTTTGTGCGGAAAAAATCTGAGCAGATTAAAATTGAATTTGGTGTTCAATTTTCGATCAAATCACTCCAGCTTAGTATGCTCGTATTCAGCAACATGAGTGCTTATCTTATACATTGACACACGAGCATGAAATCCCATAAACACCGGCGGTTTCTATAAGGTTGCGGTCCTTAATAGAAAAAGGGGCTGATAATGTGAAGTGCTGCTCAGATTCAATCCTGCAACCCCTATTAATTAATTGCAAACTACGTAAATTCATAGAAAATCACAAAGCATCCTAATAATACTAACTGCGATGACCAGTATCCTCTACACAATAGCTTGTAAGCCCGTCTATCTTAACAATTCGACCAGGGTCTATCTTAACAATTCGACCATGGCGGTCCAGTGATCTGAAACAGTTTCTATACAGGGTCGCTATTATGTGTGGAAATGGTCAAATATCTCGAGAACGGTTCGAGATATCTTAATGAAAATTTTGTACACGAACATAAGGAAATGTGTGGATATGTTTAGCTATATTTTCATTTCTTTGTCTTATCGTATATTTGAAATCTAAGGCTAACTTGATTTTCTTAATGACAACAATACTTGAATTCAGCGATGTAAATATAGTATGTTTATTTTCTAAAATAATTTAAAGTGTTTCGGTCTCTTTTTGGGTAACAACAATAAAAACACATTTATTAAATAAGAAACTATTTACAAAAGGTGTTCAAAGTACATATACACCATTAACTTCCTGGCAGTAATGGATACGTCGAATGAAGCCTCAAATTGCGTTTTCCCACCAAATCAGAGACATATCGGAAATTTCTTGCCAACTACATTTGATAATTTTGCAAGTTAGTGCACCCCAATAAGACAAACAAACTTCATTCCAATAAAACGTTGCCTCGAGATCTTTATCATGTAATGTTTCTTTGAACCAGTGGCAGTAATTTCTTCGCTGCTTCAATTATGTGCATGCAAATGATGCACATTGATGATTTTTATGGCAGTATTAATGTTACCATATTAAACTTCTACAAAATATAAATACAAAAATATTTTGTCATACATGTCAAACAGTATTTCGAACTTCCATTTTAGTTGCTTCTGGTAAGTTCTTAGTTTTTGGCTTCTTACAAGACCTTTTTATTGCCAGGAGACGATAATACTGGATTCTGAATGCTACGATGTTTAATAGTGTGGACCGTTTTACTAGAAATATTAAGGGCTTCTGCTACCCTTGAAAATAAAACATATTTTATAACACTGCCTTATCTAACTGATTAAGTGAATTACCTGATGAACACGATTGATAGACATAAATAATCCACCATTCTCTTTTTCCGTTCATAATAGGCTGTAAGATTTAATACAAGCTGTTGAGCTTGAGAACCAAGAGAGAAATCCAGGCGTCTAAGAAATATTCTGTGAAATAAATAGGTTAGAAATGTAAAAGTGATAATCAAAGAATTTCGTACTTATTGCCACTAATTGATATTACTATTTATTATCAGTATTGTTCTCAAAGGAACAGATTTTGTAATTTTTGTTGACAAACTAAATATTCAAATTAGAAGAATGCTTAAGCTAGATGTCAGAATACCGGAAACAAAGTCAATAAACAACAATATTGAAATAATTTGACAGCTAGCCGAATATAATAAGACTATCTCCTAGGCAACTTATCCCTTTTGTTTAATATAATATTTCAAAGGTGTACGTTTTAACTTAAAATGACAAACGTGTGTAGTATTACAGCGTGTATTCGTGTATTCAAGTGTGTTAGAAAGAGATAAAGTGCAATTTGCGGTTCACACTTGGGCAGTACGTACTGAAAACTTGTACTTTATGAATTGTATATGACTTGCCTTTAAGAATTTTCAAAATTGTAGATATATGTTTCTGCGAGATATGGTGAAACAAAATAATAGAACACATGATTTTTTTTTTATTACTTGCTGAAACTGTCGTGACTAACACGGTAATATTCATAAAAGAACATATCAGTTTCAAAAATAAATAACCTGATCTGATATCTACGAATCTCACTGAAGTTATTGTGTAGCAAATTCCTCTGAAAGTTCTTTAGAGCTTTGTTTATAAAGTTAATTTGTGATTGGGGTCTAACGGTTACATCTTCAAGAAGCATATCCTAACAAAGTTTAGTGCCGAACTGGTTAGCCATTTTAGTTAGATGAACGTCCAAATTATTATCGTTAATATTAGTGAACACAAATAATCCGTAAATATTTTCTCCATAAAATTGTAGAAATAGAAAGTAATTAAGATCATTAAAAGGATAGAGAAGAGATCATTAAACGGATATTTTTAATAATAATAATTGTGAAAAGATATGAAGATGTAATACATGGACGGAATAAATAAAGTACTTAATAAAAAAATAAAAATATTATTTTTTGTAAATTTGTATTTACATACATTTTCTAATTTCCAATTTTTTAAAACAATTTCTTTAAAAATATATGGAGGCTTTTACATAAACAGAAAATGAAACTTTTATATATATTGGATTTTTCTCTCCAATTTTTTATTTATAAATATACTACGAGAAATTTTTAACTTTTTACTACGTATATTTCAAGTAGTATTCCATCCTAGGCATTTCTATTACATTAATTGTCAAGTTGATGTTTTCCTTTCATTTTCATAGTACTTGTCTTTATAAAATTGAAATTATTGTTCTATCTAAATTATATAAAATAAATGTATAAAATGTACAATTGATTGTCGGTTACATTAAAATTTTTTGCCGTACTTTAAAAACAACCAGTTGTAAAAAATCACAGAATATATAAAACCATATCCGCTGGAACTAAGCTTTTAGTTCTCTTGGTTTCTGTAAAGCATTTATCAAAAATATATATGTAATAGATACTTTCGAAAATTCATTTAGCTTTTGTTAACTGGGAAATACTTATTCTAAACCTCTACAGCAAGTTATTTTTAGACAATTTTTAAAAACTATTTTGTGCGACTTTTTGACTGTGGTCAATTTTTCTATTTAAACAAATTTAATACATTCTTACGAAATCCACCCTTTTAACCATTTAATAATTTCCAATTAATCATGATTGAAACTTCTAGTTTTAAGTTATGATATGGATTTAAATCAGCTCTTCTTATAATTTTCAATTAGTTTAATTTACAGTACCAGTTTGATTCATACTGCAATAATAACGGGTGACTATATATGATTGAAAATTTTGTTCTTAAGCTGGCAACAAGTCTGCTTTATGCTATCATGCCTGATTTTCAAATTTAAATTTGTCGAAAATTTAACTAAGTTAAAGTCAAACAAGCAAATAAATAAAACAATTTGTTGTTTTTACTTTCAAAATAGTCATTACTAGAGCTGAGGATGTTTGCGGTATAACCATGGTTATACCGCAAACATCCTCAGCAAATTGTTTTATTTATTTGCTTGTTTGACTTTAACTTAGTTAAATTTTCGACAAATTTAAATTTGAAAATCAGGCATGATAGCATAAAGCAGACTTGTTGCCAGCTTAAGAACAAAATTTTCAATCATATATAGTCACCCGTTATTATTGCAGTATGAATCAAACTGGTACTGTAAATTAAACTAATTGAAAATTATAAGAAGAGCTGATTTAAATCCATATCATAACTTAAAACTAGAAGTTTCAATCATGATTAATTGGAAATTATTAAATGGTTAAAAGGGTGGATTTCGTAAGAATGTATTAAATTTGTTTAAATAGAAAAATTGACCACAGTCAAAAAGTCGCACAAAATAGTTTTTAAAAATTGTCTAAAAATAACTTGCTGTAGAGGTTTAGAATAAGTATTTCCCAGTTAACAAAAGCTAAATGAATTTTCGAAAGTATCTATTACATATATATTTTTGATAAATGCTTTACAGAAACCAAGAGAACTAAAAGCTTAGTTCCAGCGGATATGGTTTTATATATTCTGTGATTCTTTACAACTGGTTGTTTTTAAAGTACGGCAAAAAATTTTAATGTAACCGACAATCAATTGTACATTTTATACATTTATTTTATATAATTTAGATATGAACAATAATTTCAATTTTATAAAGACAAGTACTATGAAAATGAAAGGAAAACATCAACTTGACAATTAATGTAATAGAAATGCCTAGGATGGAATACTACTTGAAATATACGTAGTAAAAAGTTAAAAATTTCTCGTAGTATATTTATAAATAAAAAATTGGAGAGAAAAATCCAATATATATAAAAGTTTCATTTTCTGTTTATGTAAAAGCCTCCATATATTTTTAAAGAAATTGTTTTAAAAAATTGGAAATTAGAAAATGTATGTAAATACAAATTTACAAAAAATAATATTTTTATTTTTTTATTAAGTACTTTATTTATTCCGTCCATGTATTACATCTTCATATCTTTTCACAATTATTATTATTAAAAATATCCGTTTAATGATCTCTTCTCTATCCTTTTAATGATCTTAATTACTTTCTATTTCTACAATTTTATGGAGAAAATATTTACGGATTATTTGTGTTCACTAATATTAACGATAATAATTTGGACGTTCATCTAACTAAAATGGCTAACCAGTTCGGCACTAAACTTTGTTAGGATATGCTTCTTGAAGATGTAACCGTTAGACCCCAATCACAAATTAACTTTATAAACAAAGCTCTAAAGAACTTTCAGAGGAATTTGCTACACAATAACTTCAGTGAGATTCGTAGATATCAGATCAGGTTATTTATTTTTGAAACTGATATGTTCTTTTATGAATATTACCGTGTTAGTCACGACAGTTTCAGCAAGTAATAAAAAAAAAATCATGTGTTCTATTATTTTGTTTCACCATATCTCGCAGAAACATATATCTACAATTTTGAAAATTCTTAAAGGCAAGTCATATACAATTCATAAAGTACAAGTTTTCAGTACGTACTGCCCAAGTGTGAACCGCAAATTGCACTTTATCTCTTTCTAACACACTTGAATACACGAATACACGCTGTAATACTACACACGTTTGTCATTTTAAGTTAAAACGTACACCTTTGAAATATTATATTAAACAAAAGGGATAAGTTGCCTAGGAGATAGTCTTATTATATTCGGCTAGCTGTCAAATTATTTCAATATTGTTGTTTATTGACTTTGTTTCCGGTATTCTGACATCTAGCTTAAGCATTCTTCTAATTTGAATATTTAGTTTGTCAACAAAAATTACAAAATCTGTTCCTTTGAGAACAATACTGATAATAAATAGTAATATCAATTAGTGGCAATAAGTACGAAATTCTTTGATTATCACTTTTACATTTCTAACCTATTTATTTCACAGAATATTTCTTAGACGCCTGGATCTCTCTCTTGGTTCTCAAGCTCAACAGCTTGTATTAAATCTTACAGCCTATTATGAACGGAAAAAGAGAATGGTGGATTATTTATGTCTATCAATCGTGTTCATCAGGTAATTCACTTAATCAGTTAGATAAGGCAGTGTTATAAAATATGTTTTATTTTCAAGGGTAGCAGAAGCCCTTAATATTTCTAGTAAAACGGTCCACACTATTAAACATCGTAGCATTCAGAATCCAGTATTATCGTCTCCTGGCAATAAAAAGGTCTTGTAAGAAGCCAAAAACTAAGAACTTACCAGAAGCAACTAAAATGGAAGTTCGAAATACTGTTTGACATGTATGACAAAATATTTTTGTATTTATATTTTGTAGAAGTTTAATATGGTAACATTAATACTGCCATAAAAATCATCAATGTGCATCATTTGCATGCACATAATTGAAGCAGCGAAGAAATTACTGCCACTGGTTCAAAGAAACATTACATGATAAAGATCTCGAGGCAACGTTTTATTGGAATGAAGTTTGTTTGTCTTATTGGGGTGCACTAACTTGCAAAATTATCAAATGTAGTTGGCAAGAAATTTCCGATATGTCTCTGATTTGGTGGGAAAACGCAATTTGAGGCTTCATTCGACGTATCCATTACTGCCAGGAAGTTAATGGTGTATGTGTATGTGTATGTACTTTGAACACCTTTTGTAAATAGTTTCTTATTTAATAAATGTGTTTTTATTGTTGTTACCCAAAAAGAGACCGAAACACTTTAAATTATTTTAGAAAATAAACATACTATATTTACATCGCTGAATTCAAGTATTGTTGCCATTAAGAAAATCAAGTTAGCCTTAGATTTCAAATATACGATCAGACAAAGAAATGAAAATATAGCTAAAAATATCCAAACATTTCCTTATGTTCGTGTACAAAATTTTCATTAAGATATCTCGAACCGTTCTCGAGATTAGTCATTACTAAAGCTCGGATTATATGCAAAATATGCTTTTTTGATAGCCTTATTTTATTCAAAAAACATTAAATAAACCCATAAACTCATAATCTTGTTGTTAAAAGGTATATCAACAAATTTTTTTGAGTTTTATGTTTTCTGTGTTTATTTCATGTTTTTTTAAATAAAATGAAACAATCAGAAAATAGTATATTAAAAAACGAGAGAAGGCACCATTTTGCCGCACGAGATCAGTTTAGAAAACGAGCCGCTTGCGGCGAGTTTTCTAAAGAGCGAGTGCGGCAAAAGGCCTTATGAAAGGAGTTTTTTATACTATTTTTTCTATTTTGCGTTTTTTACATTAATAAATTGCTTAAATTGGAATTATTTAATTTGAAAGTTCAGAGTTTAATTTTTATATAAAGCATGCAGTTGGTCACATTGATACTTGACATTTTCAAATTTAAATCTTGCTATCCGCGAAGTATATTATATTACATATTATTTATTAATTTTCGTTAACATTACTTGATATTTCATTTAAAAATATAAACATGAGTGACATAGAAACATATATATGTTGTTGTCAATTGTATACAACATACGTTGTTTGTGTAAAATACGAACATATATCATATCTGTCAAATGTACATAAATTCTTAAAATCATATGACAGCAATGATATTTATTTCTGTATTCGAACAACGCCAACATTGAAAAATGAAAAAAAGTGTATCGAAATAGAGCTCATTTCGATACTGTTTTTGGTTTCATAATGAGTTCATTTCGAACGCAAAATAGAAAAAGCATATTTTGCAAATAATTCGAGCTTTAGTTATTACTGTCGAATAAAATGCATTTATTGTAATGGCCTATTTTGGAAGGAAGGATTTTAAAAAGAAGATGGTACATAATTAGATATATTCCAGGCAGTTGAATTATAATTGATTTATCGAAATGTATCCAGAAGAACAAATCGATATAAATATATATCGATAATAATCCAGCTGTTTTTAAACAGTAGTAATGTGGCTAAAGATAATCTACTTGTTGTTACATCCGACATTTTGGAAAATATGAATAAAACTGTTGAACAAAATCCTCATATTTCTATACGTCGTTTATCCCAACTAGTAGGCAATGCTCTATTTAATAATTAATCTATTCTTTTAATCTTTTCCACATCCATTTCTACGTATAACTATAAATTATTTGCAGAAATTTTTCCCAGATTGTTTTATAAGTGTTGGTTTATGGGTAAATCAATTGCCTGATTCGTCTCTGCATTTCTTTTCATTCCGTTATTAAAAAAACGTAATATTCCAGAATCCCATAAAGAATTTGCAAAAACGGTATGCAATTGAAGAGGCAATATCACGACAAGTTCAGTGTCGTTTACAAGTAAAAGGTCAACATTTTGAACATTACATAATTCTAATCATACGAGGGTGACGCAACAAAACTTGATTGATATTCAATGTACTATCCTTTGTTATAATATTTAGATATTACACTTTTGTGGACGAGTTTTCGAAAGCTTGAAAGCCTCACGCCAGGCGTTTTTCGGATTTGACTAAATATATTCGTGGATGGCGAAGTCTATCTCCTCCTCTGATGAAAAGCGACGACCAAATTTCTCTTAGGATTAAAAAATAGCCAGAAATCACACATTGCTAGAATCAGGCGAATATCCCCCCCCCCTACTCGCCGATCACCATGATGTTGCTTTCTCTCAAAAAAGTTGAAGTAATACGAGGGATAAGCTACAATTATTGAGAATAGAAAAATCTAGTTACCTATGAAAACAAGTTGTCGTTTATTAAATAGTGGATTATTTGATCTGTCAAATGCAGTTTGTGCAATTTGGTTGAATAGTGTCTGAGAAATAACCTATAGAATACGGTTCTGTTATCGAAAAAAATGGAATTATCACGATAAATCTTTCGGATAATGATTTACTATACGATTTCAAGAAAAGCTTGAGCGCGTATGGGTGTGAGGAAAGTTTAAAATCGGCATTTGGGGATCTCGCACTATCATTGGCTACTGTTTATAGATGGTATAAAGAATTTGAACGAGGTTGTAACTCGGTTGTACACAGAGAAGGAGCTGGCCCTGCTTCAACTGTTGTTAATCCGAAAAATATTGCTGTACTGAAGGAGATGGTGGAATAGGACAACCGCATTACCTTTGCAATGATAGAATACAAAGTGAAGATTGGATCCTCGCAAGTGAGATCAATATTGCACGAACATTTACATTTGAAAAAGGTTGTAGCTCGGTTTGTATCCCATCATCTGACAGATTTACAAAAAGCAGAAAGTTTTAGAATTTGTCAACAAACTTTAGATATGTTGAATGCTGGAGGCCATCAAATTATTTCTAAAATTGTAACTGGCGATGAAACGTACATACTGTTTTTTTATGTTCCCACTCGCCAAGAAAGCCGAATCTGGATACATGAAGATGAGGAAACCCCTACGATGGTGAAGAAACAGCGAGAAATTAAAAGAGCAATGTACGCAGTATTTTTTAGAAGAACGGGTTTGGTGGCCGCAATTGAATTAGAAGATCAGAAGACAGTTACCGCTAAATGATATGTTGAAAATTGTTTTCCTACTGTGTTCAGTAAAGTGCAAAGAAAGGGAATTATGTAACATCATGATAACGCATCGTCCCATACAACAGTGATAACTGTTCAGTATTTAGCTAAAAACAAAATCAAAGTTACAGAACATTCTCCTTGCTCACCGGATTTGGCGATGTGTGACTTCTGGTTATTTTTTGAACTCAAAAAACATTTGAGAGGAAAAAGTTTCCAGTCAGAAGAAGAGATTGATATCGCTGTTAAGTGTTTTGTTCATAGTATCCCTAAGGACAGCTGGCTGAACGCTTTTGAACTATGGAAGGAAAGAATGGTTCAGTGTAATATTGTTGATGGCAATTACTTTGAACATACTTAAAATGAAAATTCTGAAAACTTGTATCAATCTTTCTATTCTCAATAATTGTAGCTTGCCCTTCGTACTTGCCTTATGAGCCGAAGCATTGTCATGGTGTCGCATTTGTCC
Source organism: Melolontha melolontha (assembly GCA_935421215.2). NCBI lineage: Eukaryota > Metazoa > Arthropoda > Insecta > Coleoptera > Scarabaeidae > Melolontha > Melolontha melolontha. The sequence goes on along the minus strand of OW285237.1, from coordinate 139,527,187 downwards.
TTAATTTTTCTCAGAGAATCGCGGGCAGGCAGTTTTGGGTGTACCAGGCGGCCGACAGTCTTTTGTCCTACGAACTTGACAGTTTTCACAAGCTCAGTACTTCTGAAGAAAACGGCGTACATAACTTTCTTAATCGCACCTTATTTTTTCAGTCGTCGGCGTTGGTTCTTCTTCGTACACCTATATCCTACTCTCTTGGCATGTGGAAACATCATAAAAAGGAATACAGGTCCAACTACCCGTGACGAGTTTAGAAATAAGCCGATGCCCACTTTTTTTAACATCTATAGTGTTTCACTATGTGGCACCCATCGTGTTTTCTCACATGTAATTCTTCATGCAGGATTCAGCTTACTGCTGCGGATTAAATACCAACGCGTAGGTTCTACCTTCTATCTTTTTGGAACATTTTATGAACCCAGGACATATTTTCAGAGGTGACTGCTGACCTGTGCCTACCTGTATGTTTCTCATCATACAAATAACTGCGACCACGGTGATATTCTGTAAATCATCTAAAAACCGCAGGCCGAGATGGTTTTCGTCTCCAAAAGCGATATGCAAGCATGCATACTTTATTAAGGCCTACTTTATTAGTCACTTGGTAAATATAATTATATGAAAATATACCAAGTGTGTTTTAATTTAATTTATCATATTTATATTATCGGCATTTCTCATACTTATCTAGTAGTGTAAAAAAAAACTCCCTTTTTTTTCTTAATCAGGAAATACATTTCGACTTTTTCGCACAAAGAAATAGTTCTAGGAAAATTGTAGAAACTATGATGTAATCCAAAAATATTTATTTCAATTAATTTTCATATTCCCAAATTTCCATAGTTAAACAAAACAATAAGCTATGTAATTGAGCAAATGATTATTATTACACCATAATAGAATTTATACACATGTTAATAAATAATTAGTACGTCAAAACAACGTAAATTAAACATTTAAAATAAATAAACACCTGTCACTGAAAATTTATCAAGGTCGAGAATTAAAATAGGTTTGCAAATATGGTGACTTCCGTTGCATAGTTTGCAACGGAAAATATACATATTACATGTGTAAGAATCATAATGAGATATATTATGTTATCCTACGCTCCTTCCTCTCGTATATTTTCATTTGCCACGAAGACCAGTTTGATTCATGTAACATGATATCGTGCGAAACTTTCATAAAATTTTTAACTAGACGTTTATACTAAGTGTTTATTTAAAACTAAAACAATCTATTTAATTATTACGTTTCTGTTTATTATTTTTATTGAAATAGAACTGTTGAAAAATTACATTAGAATATATTTTCAATGCTACGCGGCGATATACGAGGTAAGCGCCGTATGTTCTTAACATAGAAAAAATATACAAAATAATACAAATCTGTATAAAAACAAATTTGTGTCTGTATATACATGGACACACAGCACGTATTTACCAGCGTTTGCTTCAACCACCAGACGCATGCGTTTCTGTCTAACGACTTTATCAATGACGGATTTACGAAGACAAACGACTGTAGGTACACTTCGCGGTCATGCAGCAAATTTTGTCTTATCAGATGACACCTCATACCTCATACCTCATGAGATCTCATACCTCATACCTCATGAGATCTGACGGACAAAACCGACCACGCCGGTGCAAAGTGTTTCTTCTCGAATAGCTAAGCTATTACAGGAAAAGAAAAAATTAGCATATTACTGTGAGTCCATTAACTCGTCGCCAGGTGGCGTAATATAGCAAAAACAAATTGCATATCGATGCGACAATTCACATCAAGCTTTGATACAAAATAATACAAATCTGTATAAAAACAAATTTGTATCTGTATATACATGGACACACAGCACGTATTTACCAGCGTTTGCTTCAACCACCAGACGCATGCGTTTCTGTCTATATTACGCCACCTGGCGACGAGTTAATGGACTCACAGTAATATGTGTATTTTTTCCTTTTGACTTAAAAGATGTAACCATTATCTTGGTTACATCTTTTTGAACTATTAATGAAAAATCATAGAAAAATTCTTCTCTAATATATTTTTTTATCTACAGTAAAAGGAACTCGTTTATAACCATATTTATTTGTGCTAAACACACTACAAATTGCAGATGATAACTTCCTACACAAGGTGTCAATGTGACTCTCCCATGTAAGCGTAGGATCTATTTAATAATACACCTTTAAATTTTACGTGTTTGGGTGGTATATCTCTCTCAAATGATCGTAAAGTATATAACTAAGCTTATTTGCTACAAGTCATTTTCCAATATTACTCATCATATTATCAATATTAGTTTTAAGGTCTTGCAAAAATATATTGTGGTTATTTATTGCTGTGGTATCAACAGCAAATAAAATGAAATTTGTTCTAGAATTGCAATCTGCTAAATCGTTTACATATGCGCCAAGGACATATACTTGTGAAACTCTGTGTTTAATATGTAATGTGTCAAGAATTATACTCGACAAATTATCGTCTATTATAAGGAGCGATTGAAGTAAATTTACGCTATTCTCAGAAAATTTGTAATACTTATGTTTAGTAATTAAAATGGAATAATTAACACAAAACCCTTGCAAAAAATATGAAGTTAGTATAAAACTTATTCTTAATATAACAAACAAAAACTAATTAATATTTATCATTAAAAATGGTATTATTGTTTTTAAAAATATTCTCGGTGATCATTAAAGACCGCCACTTAGGTAGACAAACAAGGGCGTCAATGCCTTGGGTTTACTGAAATAAAAGTGCGCGTTATTTAGAAAAATGGTTTCAGTTCGACTTACGCGTATGCGTAAATACGTCACGAAGCGCTGGTAAAGTGAGTCTCCCGAACCTATCGCTGATCCACACCGGCCAAGAATAATAATAAGAATAATAATAATAGCTTTATTGTCCAACGGTTAACAATCAATTACAGGACAAACCAAAAAATTTACATACATATCTATAAAAAAACATAAAATAAAAACATAATTATATCTAAAAATAAACATAAAGAAATACATGTACATATGCAATACATAAATATATTTAGTCTTAGTCTTTTTGTTTTTTATGCTATGGTACTGAAAAAAATGTTTTCATAATACACCTCAGCAATGCGGCACATGGTCGTGAGCGAAGAGCCTTGCAGCAAGTTGGAGAGGAACGAGAGCATGAAAGTTGATAGAGGAAACTAAATGAGGACAATCAATGGTACCACGTACAATCTTCCACACAAATCTCGCTCCCAGAGTGTCTCGGCGATGGCCTAAAGATTGTACACCAGTAACAAATTGTAGTCCGTATTTCGCTCGGGATAGATGCCATCAATTTTAAATGATAAGTACTTTAAGAAACGACGTTGTATCATTTCAATGGAAAACTGAAGATAAATATATTGAGGCGACCAAACAGGAGGAGCATACTCTAACTTACCCAGGACAAAGCTATAATACATAGTTCTGAATAAAGGCATAGGAAAGAGCAATTTGTAGTACGCAAAACAAAACCTAATGTTTTTGAAACAGCAATACACATGTTATTGATATGTGGCAAAAAAGTTAAGCAAGAATCGAACAAAACACCAAGGTCCTTTATATTATCAACTTTGTTAAGAATTATATCATTTAAAAAATATCTGGAATTAATAAAATTAACTTTTTTGTGTAAGAGACGTAGATGTTCAATCTCAATTTACAATTAGAGCACCATTGGAGGAGCATGTTCAAATTCCCCTGCAAATGCAACACATCGTCCCTCGTTTTAATGGAGGAATATATTTTCAGATAATCAGCAAAGGCAACTACGTCACAAAACAGAGACGATAATAGATAATTTTAAAACAAGATAATTAGAAGAGAACCCAAATGTGAACCTTAGGGACTCCAGATAGAGGAGAGAACTCGTAGTATTTATAGCCGCTATAGAAAACATAATGATGTCTACTACTTAAGAAAGACTCTAGAAGAAGAAGTAGGGAAGGACTTAACCCAAACGCAGACAATTTCGTAAGTAAAATTCCATGGTCAATTACAACAAAAGCACGTATATATGACATCAACTTCGCCACTAATATCGATCTGCTTGCTAATAAACTGACAAATAGTCACAAGATTCGTTACTGTTGCTCTACCTCGCATGAAGCCGTATTGAAATGGAGAAATGTAGGATTTCGTGATATTGTACAGACAGGAACAAACTACACTTTCAAATGCCTTATGGGTCTATACTTATCACCCTTTTTGAATACAGGACTTATCCTCGCTCGCTTCCAGATGATCAGGAAAGTAGCACTTCGAATTGCCATGTTAATAATAACAGTCAGCGGTTTTACTAGAGCAAATCTTGCTTCATTCAAGATAAAGCTAGGAATTTAATCATCACCCGCAATATTTTTTTGTGTGAATTTTGTCGTAATACCAAGTACTTCGTCTTTAGTTACAGATGCTAATAACAACCTAATTTGAAACATACTTGAGTAGGTAAAACCTACCAATTTTGTATAATACAAAAGTATTTTTAATAATATATAATATTATTAAAAATGGTAATGATGCTAATGTTAAAGGAGTGTAATTAGTGTTCTCTTGCTTGTAAGTAAAATCGCTACTCATAGAGTGTACAGAAGAAAATTTATTGGAAAATACGTCAATGATACCTTGAGGAGAATCTAGGAGGGTATCATTATGAAACAGTGTTTTTGGTATACGTGTCGTGCCTTGCTTAGAATGAATGTATTGAATGAAACACATTTTTAGAATTAATCTGGAGAGATTGTTCAACTTCTCTGAGATAGGTGGCATAAGCGGTAGCTATTCCACCTAGAATGCCGGTCTTTAGTGATGATTAGACAGTGGAACCGGCGCTATCCCGTATCGGGTGTGATTCATCGGTACCTGCAATGTACAATCGATCAACTTAACATGCATATATGAATGTTATAGCGCGATGATATTGATAAAAGTTGTCTGTTTGTACATGTTTCAATGCAAACAGACGGAGTTGTGAAATATATTTCGCCAGAGTCGTAATAAAGCTAATGAAATGTATATACGGAAATTTATTTTTACGAAAATAAATAAAACACTGAAGTTAAATGAATTTAAATTAACTTGAATTGAAATGAATTCAAGATATATATATATATATATATAGTAAACCTAATCAGTAGGCGATTAAAGAGAGAAACACATGTCGTATATAAAATACCATGTCGCGATTGCGATAGTTACTACATAGGCCAAACGAAACAATATTTATACAAAAGAATACAAGCCCACAAATACTCTAGAACAGACAAAACTGCATTGTCTACACACAAACTACAACGCGATCACCATTTCGATTTTGAAAACACACAGATAATTGATAAAGAACAACACACAGTGAAAAGACAAATTAAAGAAATGATCAGTATTAAACAGGAAAAAAATTCAATTAACAACAGAAATGATATAAAAAATCTAAGCAGTATATACTATAATTTAATTTTGTAACGATCTACAATTTACCATCATATTATATTTTTTTTTTGTTATATACCTTATGTTATTTAAATATCATTTAAATATCATATACTTTTGCTTATCATGATGACTGTTCCGTGTTTTGATTCCTGTCTAGTTGTCCGAGCAGGTTTTCGTGGTTTTCCTTCTCGTTTTGAGCGAATGCCGACAACTTTGTATCTTAAGTCGCTCCACGGGCGCATACGTAATAATAACTCATGTCTTGCTTTTCCCTGCCTATCCCTGTTTTCTGTTTTTTGCTGATGTGGTCCTCTACTGGGTTGCAGCCTAGCATATGCGCTACAAAACTCTAGGGGGGTCTGCCCGTTGGGCAGTCAGGTGCCATTCCGCCTTTCCAGCAAGAGTGAGGAACCATGCTACGCGGCGCTATCTCGTCGCCGCGCAATGCACACACCACTAGGACCGGTCCTGGGCGACAACCTGGCTAGGCTGCCGTTAACAGCACACACACGTTCGACGTGTGTGCTATGCCCCCGCTTCGGCGGAAAACGTTAAGATGGCATAAGTGTGACCATCGTCGACCGAGGTAGCCACTAAGAGTGTTCCCTTAGTTGCGATGAGCAACCCCGTACAGGGTGCGCTTCGCCTGTCTGCGCCTTGCCTCGTTGGGGCGGGGGTCAGACCGTCGAAGTACTGCACGGAATTGTAAAGAAGTTGTCGGGAAAGGGTTGGCGGCCCTACGCAACGGCTGGTTATCCGACCTCTAAATTCATGCGACCGATCACTAAACACACGCACGAACGCACCGACATACAAAACCCTACACTTACGCTCTCACACAAAACCACACACCCATAGAGAGACGCAAGCTGCTAGCAGCAACCAACACACAAGTTCATACCCAGAAGGAGACACAAATTGCTAGCAGCGAACAACACATATTTTCACACCTTGTTATCTATTTTTTGGAATACTAAGGCATGATTTATTATTATTACTAGAATGTATCTTTGAATAATTTAAACCATAGCAACTTAATTACTTGACATTTATATCCTGTCATTCATATTTTGTATTCTCTTGAAAAAGGCGTATACAGCCGAAACATGTAGAGTTTTTTAAATACATATATTTTGAAGTAAAATACAGACCTTTAATCGCCTACTGATTAGGTTTACCATATCATACCAAGGTCACAAAGTTATTATATATATATATATATATATATATATATATATATATATATATATATATATATTGCTTAAAAAATTCAAAATATTGAAAAAGTATAAACTTGAAATTAATTATATCACCTATAATTAAAGTGAATGCTTTGTCACACCACAGTAAACATTTTTTATTCACATTAATTACTACAATATATTCTAAACTTTGTTCTGTAAAGTAAGTTCTTTTATTGGACAGTATGTCTTTAAATATAGAAAAACTTCGCTCAACATCAGAGCTAGTGAGTAGTGCATATAAATAATAATCTTTAAATTTAATATATCTACCGATTTCCGTATTTTGAACATTACTAGAAAAGCCTTTCAGGACATTAAAATCAGGGCTACGAGCGAATATTGCATCAATCTTATTATTAAGCGAAACCGACTCTGTCTCTGCGCCTGCATGACTCATTAGAGGATAGCGTCTGCTCCGCAGTCTAGTGATGATCGATGCGCTTTTCCATACGTTTGAGCAAATTTTCACAGGACTTTTTCCATTCCGACAAGTATCTCCAGAACATTTTCGCATCGTTGTCCATGTTATTTATTCTTCACGTACAGGAACAAAATGAAATAATACAGTGTCAAATCACAGTTGTGGCGAATGACCCACCAATTCGATATTTTGACAGGCAAAATATTGAGTTGATTGTGCTGATGTGTGAGAGCTCGCATTGTCGTAGTGAAGAATCATCCTGCGACGCCGATTGTTTTTTCTTATTTCTCCAAAGACTTCTGGCAAACTAATGGTTGTGTATCATTCAGAATTGACTGTTCTACGGTTCTCTAGTAGTATTGTAGCCATATGTCTATTTATATATATATATATATATATATATATATATATATATATATATATATATATATATATATATTGAATCACCCACATAGTCGACTGGTGGTTGCTTTCAGGCAAATCGACATGTGCCTTTTTCGAATAATCGTCAAATTATGCGGGATCCAACACGAACAAATATTTTTCATTGCTAAATGTTCATGTAATCTTTTATGCATACTTGTTGTACTAATGTGCAGGAAAAACTCAATCTCGTAGTATGTTACATTATGATCTTGGATTATCAGTTCACGCACAGTATCGAGTTTTTCTGTCACTACAACCGATTTTGGACTAATTTAAAGAAAGTCGTGAGTAAACGACGACACGATTGAATTCCCTAAACCAGTGATGTACAATGGATTTAGATTTCTTTTCATCGCCAGAAGTCTAAGTGAATTAATCAATAATTCACGTTAAAAGTATTAGTAAATCATCACACGAAAATTTTCAGTTAATTCCATTTTTTTATTGAGATGGAATTGTCAAGTCCCTGTAAACAACACAAATAACATTCGTATGACAAAACGTTCCTAATACGTACACCATTAAAAATATCAAACTTTTTTATAGATATGTCAGATGGCGCCTAGCAACACTAGTGCTACCTATATTATGCATAAATAGCCTCCAAATCAAATTTCTTAATTTAGTTGATGGCAAGTGTTGAGTGATACTGATTACTTCTAAAACCATACTGACATGAACTAAACAAATAATGTTCACCAAAGTATTCAGTTGTTTGAGATTTTAAAACTTTTTCGAATAACATATTGCTGTGATAACTTTAAATATGAGATATAATATATTTTGATGTATGTGTTTTCTAAATGTGTTACCACACGAACATATACCTACTTAAATTCTTTTATATCTTCTTACTTATCTCAGGGCTTAATGTTGGTTCTTTTATACTACGCTTAGCGTCCAATTGTAAATGTTTAAGATAAATGATACAAGAACTTTTTTGTCGTTATGTAAATCTGTTTATTTTTACGCTTAATTATATTACTTGACTTTCTTTACATTAACTTTAACTGACTTTAGTGTATTTAGCATATTTTTTAACTGACATGAGAAAGTAAAACTTATATTCTAGAAGTCTTTCTATTTATTCTCTATAAAGTTTTCCCAAACTCACGGAAATTTATCACTTAACTTTAGGGGATAATAACCCTCCACGTGTTAAGCAATTTAATTATTCAGGTAGTTTTATTGATTCCTGTAAGTAAAATAAAGTATATAGGCTCATTCTTGATTTTATTCATAATTGATGTGTGTATAAAATTAAAATCATGTAATTCTCTGTATGCATTTGTGGATGTGTGGACTATATTAGACTTTTTGGAAATTAAATAACAAATATGACAATTCTCTGAGATGCATTTGTGGATATCAACCCTACTTGGTATTTAACAAATATATTAATATTATCGTGAATGCGTTCCGTGCCATGGAATGACTTGTAAGTGGTCTTCTTCTTTTAAAAGATTTATTATTGGTGGTTAATTGCTATAAGTAACATAATAGATGACATTTTAACTAAAAAACTTTTTGTAAAAGCCATATCAAAAGTACACCTAATATTAAATAATTACAATAATATACAAATATTTAAATTAATTACTTTTATAGGCTCTTCAAGCATAAAAATTAGTAAATATTTAAGAAAATTTGACATTAACTAATTTATCAAAATTTATAAAAAAAAACAAGAAGGATTCAACAAATAACAATAAAAAGTCAGGGGTCTATAAGTTAACTTGCGGTAGTTGCCCCATGACGTATATTGGACAGAGAGGCGGATCGTTTGAAAACCGCATCAAGGAACATTTTTCTTCCTTTAGAAATAATAAAAGTGACTCTTCATATGCGTCTCATACTAATCTAGCAAACCATTACTTTCAAACAAAGAATTTAAAATATTACACTTGAAATTAATAAATTAACGAAAACCGATAATATCCTTAATAATCAATTTGGAACTCGTACTTAATTTATTTATCTGACCATTCAGACTCTCATATATTGTATTTTTCCAAAGTGCTGCTCTACCTCTCTTTAACATAATGTAGACCCTTAGTTTTATCACTTAATAAACTGTATTGTATAAGCTGTAGTTCAATATTTATGTGAAAGTTTTCGTTTATAGACATTAAGTAGTTAAAACTACACATGCCTTCTAACTATCCAAAACATTTGTTTGTTACAGTGTATTTATGTAAAAAAATGTTATGTCCGTAAGCTAGTTATATGTCTGACGAAGCTCCTCTGTGAGTGAAACGATCGTTACCTTGTGAAGTAAAAAATAGTGAAATTCATTAAAATTTGTTTTCTTTTATCACGATAATAGTTACATCATTATACTCCAGAAATGAAAATACATTTGAAACAATTAATTTCACTCGTGGAACGTATCCCCAAGAATGCAAAAAACGTTTTTTTCGGCCGATAGGGTATAACCACAGTTTTTTGGGATTTCAAAGGCTTTATATTTATTGATTACTAAAAAAGGGGGAAAATGGCGAATATTATGCTGATTTACTGATAGAACTAAGGAAAAAAACGACCACATTTGTGAAAGGAAAAGGTATTGTTCCATTACGATAATGTGCCTTCTCATTCGTCTGCTGTTGTTACAACAAAATTTATCAAATTGCGTTATTGCTGCCTTATCCACGATATTCGGCAGATCTGGCTCCCAGTAATTTCTTTATAGTTCCTAATTTTAAAAAATGATTCAGTGGAAACAGATTTCGGCCAAATGAAAAGGTGGTATCCGAGACAAATACATATTTTACAGAATTGGTAAATCGGTTCGCTAAAACTGTATGAAATTGGATAAAAATTATGTAAAAAAATAAAATACATCTTTCATCCTAAAATAAGTATTTCATTGAAAAGCCATTTTCCCGTCATTTTCCCTTGTATATAGTATTTATTCGACAAATACTAATTTCTATAATACAGTATACACATACATTTAATATTTGGTACTTCCACGTTTTGGATGCGTGTAGCAGCATTGGGTGTAAGGCTTAAAACTACATATATTATAAAAAAATAATTCAATAGCCAAATTTAATTCATGTAATTTTAAATATATACATACAGAAAATGGCGCCAATTATTCAAATTTAAAATTTGAAGGCTATTCTACTTGAAGGTGTAAATATATTCATTATAAAATTTTGTTTCATTCGTTAAATGTGTGCGCTTTCTTAAATTATAGTCGTATTTCTTATTTGTTCTTGCTACTCTTCAATGTTACTTCCAGGTATTTAAAAGTATTGATTTTTTCTGTTAACTTTTTTGCTCTAGTGTTTATTTTGTCATCTTCCTTACTTTATAATACCACAACTTTTATTTGTCTTTATTTGTAGTTAAATTGCATTTCCTTAAGACATCTGTCCCTACCTTAATATCATTCAGCAAAACCTAAGCAGTTTTTGCCACTAGCATTCATAACTGATGACAAGGTCTTGATCCATCGTTATGTACCCGAAACAAAAAACAGTCTAAACAATGGGCAAGAACTAGTTCAAGTATCTTTAGAAAGCACAAATAGACGCATCGGCTGGAAAGGTTTTTGCTTCCGCGCACACTTTCTCGCCGGAATTAGGCCTTTGTGACTTCTTCTTAGTACCAAATTTGAAAAAATTGCTGGCTGTAAATAGATTTGGCTCAAACATGAAGTAATTCCTGAAACTAATGTTTATATTTTAAGACCTCGAACATCTTACTATAACCAGGGTATAAAGAAACCTGAACATTGCTGGACTACATGTGTAGCGTTGAATAGAACCTATGTAGAAAAGTAAATATATTTCAGAAATAAAACTGTTACTGTGGTCAGGCCGAGAACTTTTGGTTGGACCCGCATATAGGATATAGCGTTATGATAACACGCCTTTAATGGAATCTCGTCACAATGATCCAAAACTTAATTTAATTAATCCATAATTATAGTTTCTTATAAATATAATATAATTTAATAATAATATAATTTTACTTTTCCCACAACACTAGTACATATACGTAACTGTATTTTCGTTGTTTGTAAATAGTCATACAAATTAAGCAAGTTTGCAATCAAGTTGGTTTTAATTTACTATTTACAAATGATGCGAGAAAATTTCATCAGGATCGACAATTCCTCATTTCTCATTTATTGTGTTTTCAAACTACAGGTGTTTCGAAGGCCAAGCGCAGTATTGCCGTCAATGAGCTATTTTCCTACGCATTTTGTTCAGCTGTCTATTCGTTGCACGGAAGCAGCAACAAGTTCCCTCAAGAAGAATACGATATAATAAACATGAAAGGATTAGATCTATCCGAGCAGCCTTATGCTATTTATAAATAAAATACAACTGCAAAATCTCACGTAGCACAACCGCTACTGAATATTTAATTATGCAAGCAACCTGTTATTATATTTAAATGTTTCTGCTATTCTAAATGCAATGCGTAATATTTCTACACTGAGTCGTGTTTCAGTATATACATGTACATACATACTAACTTATTGGAATCAATATTCCATGCGTTTCAGTTTTAAGAAAATAGCCTTCTTACTAAATACCTCTCTATTCATATTTATAAAACAAACGGTCATAGGGAGGTGTTTTACAACAGACTGTTATATATAATAATGTGATAAACTTGTCTTTCTGGGTTCTTTTAAATAAAACTAACGGTAATTTAAAACACACTATATTTATAATAAAACACACTAAGCACACTTAATAACTAATAACTAATAATAACAGTATTTATTTCAATATTTATTTCACATTTATATTATAATATCTTACTCGTTAAATGTTTCATAATCCCTTCCGAGCGCTATATGTAGGTCCTGCTTGCGCGTCTAGAACATTGCGGACTTTATCTGGCGTTTTTCCGGACGGATCTCGAACTATTGTCACGTATGGTTGGTGACGTCATTGCATCACTCACATTACAATAATAATGTCACAGTTAGGTGTATCGAGAAAACCACCATTGTCCGACCAAATAAGTTAATAAGTGATGAATTGAATTAATTTACAAATTCCGCAGAAATTAAATGTACTTTGTTTCTAGTGCTGGATGAAAATCTACTGCGAACCACGCATGAAGAGTACAAAGCACATATAAAAAAAGCTGGCGTAAACTCGAACAAGTAATTTTTATTTCATTTATGTGTAACGATGATTTCATGTAATCTACCGTTTACTTGATTATCTAATGAATCATTTTGTTCATTCTGGAATAAATACGCAAAATGTATAGTATAAATAATATAAATACATTTTTCACCACGCCGCACTCGGTTTGCTGAAACAACTGTGGAAACACACATAATGTTGCAAATATTTAACCGATATTATCCACTTTGTGGCTTCACAGAAGGGTATAATAATAAGTTTACAACTTATTATTTTTTATGTATATACTATAAAGCGCACGCCTATGACGTGCACCTCAATTTGGTTTCTCTAATTATGATGTAATTCACGTATTCCATTTGGAACAGAATATGGTACAGAAATGGGAATTAGTTTATAAAAGGAATATTGCCCATATACTTGTAGACTTCCCCAAGAAAATTCTCAATATGGTTAACCAAAATGTCATAGAACTTGTGGTAGATACAGTCCTATGATGTATATGGTTATTCAAAAGCAAATTACATTTTGAAGCTGCTGTAATTTCCGTATAAAGTAAAGTATACACAAATGAAAAACAAGTTTTTATTAGTAAAACAATGGGGTTTATTACAAAGCAAATCACTTCAGCGCAAATTTTGAATATGTCCGCCATCTTGTTCTTCAACAAGATGCAGCCTTTCTTCTATATTGTGGAGAACATTGTGGAGTAAATTAACTGGAATAGCTGCCACTTGTTGTGAAATTGATACTTCGATCTGTTGGATAGTCATAGGATGACTTAAAAAAACCTTTTCTCTAAGATAGCCCCATAGCTAATAATCTGCCGGATTAATATCTGGAGAACGCGCTGGCCAAGAAATGAGAAAGTTTCTGCTTGTAATACGATTGCCAAAAGTGTTAATTAACAGATTTTTTACTGGAGTGTAAATATGGAGGAGGGGGGTGCGCCATCTTCCATGAAGATGATATTTTCGATATCGTAATCGTGGAGTAGTCATGGGATAACATAATTTCGCAGCATGGAAAAATATCGTTCTCCAGTAACTGTAACTGTTTTTAATTTCCCCTTTGTTATTTTCCTCAAAAAAGTATGGCTCTAAAATGAATTGGGATGTTAACTTGAGGGAGCCTCTCCACATTTGTCAGCGTGAAAATGGACAACAATCTTAATGATATTATTTTTCGTACATAGGTAACTCAAACTGCATGTTCTGACCTACTTATTTGTGCCAATAAAATTTTTTTAAACCCTAAAATAGTGGAGTACCGTTCATTTGAAAAACGTCTGTGTCCCTGGCGTAACCTGTATCTACAGATATGTGGGTTGAGTGAAACGTTTTCCTGCTCCAATCTGACTAAGTACTAGAAAATCCGCATAACAATAATATTGCCTTTATTTTCAATGGGATGTACAAAAATACATGAAATTCAAATATTACAAAATAAGTAAGAAAGTTCAGTAAAGTAAGTAAATTAAAAAATAAAACTATTATAGAAAAGCATATCCACTATATGTTTAAAGTTATATATTGACAACAGCTGGGAAGCTAAAAGTCAAGAAGAATCGAAACGTAGAACTATACAAAAATGGCAATGAATAGATATGGAAGCTGACCGAAAAATAATGGCAATGGTTCAGTAAATGTTGCAAATTTTAGAAGAAGGCGGTCATTCGAATGCCATAATCATTAGAAATAATTTAGCGTTAATGTTTAATATAAAATTGTATTATTATCTTACATTAATTAAATTGGCCCCAAAACACTTCTTTCTCATTCCATTTGTGCCGGAACTTATTACATCAAATTCTAAAATAAATCTTCACCGACATTTGTCTAGGTAATTACATTATTTGAAACTCAATATATGTATAACAGATTTTTTTTTATTTCGCTAATTTAATTCGCTAATTTATTATTAAACCGTTTAACATCAACTAAGCTCGTCTGCAACCATAGATTTGGAACTTAAAATATAAAAATCAATAATCGTTTGTCACTGTATGTTTAACAGGATTTGTTTGTATTTTCATTAAAAAAGTCCTTGTAAAAACCATTTACGCAATATTTCGAGTGGAATTATTTTCATTCTCACGAGAAAAGTTTTTGAAACAAACCTTTTATTAAAGTAAACTTACATGAAAAAGTAAACGTAATCAGATCGAATTATCTTGAGAGCTCTTGGTAAATGTTTGTCGTGGTATGCGGAAAAGTTTTTCTCGGCCTATATCTTCGTAATTCTGTTCATATAAATTTCCCTAGCGTCATCTTCTTCGAAAAAATATGATCCCAAAGCTCTAGATATTGACACGCTACACTACATAGTAACTTTTACACATTTATATTTACACAAAATCATTATTATTATTATATTAATAACAGGTTAAACGTATTTTGCTTGTCAATTTTGTAATCAATAAAAAGAAAATCAATATATTATTTAATATAATTTAGAATTTACAATTAAATCTCTTTCAATTACTTTAGAAATTATTGAAAAAAATTTAGTGCCGATTATGGTGTCGGAGCTGCTAAATATATTCAAATAACCGTAAGAACATTACTTCTAATCTATTATAGGAATATAGCCACTGTCTTTAAATCCTTACTCTCTTTAAAATCGGTTCGTTTAAAAATTTTTCTGCGTCTTAGTATTTTCGTTTTTATCAAAAGTCGCTCCGAACTAGTACAACTGATTGATTTGTAAGATTACAGTATAATTGTGGCAAAAATTATATTTTTGTCTTGTAAATTTGTTAATTGTGAGAGGATTTCAAGTTTCGATTAGGTTACGTAATTGTTGCACACTTCTTCCATCTTTTGTTGAAATGTCTCAGAAAAAAATGCTTCGGCAACTGTGCAAAAGATTGTTCATTAATTACTTTGAGTGCTTTTACATATGCAAAACGCTTTCTGTCGAGATACTTTTTTTAAGTTTTCGAATAAAAAGAAGTTTAACGGAGCTATAATGTGAATGCCTTAATTCTATGAACCCAGAGCTGTTGATTAACCGTTGGTTTTTTTTTGGCTTAGCAACCTGACGATTTCCATGCAACAACAAGTGTCTTAGCAAAGAAGAATGCTAGAGTCTTCCAGAGCAGTTTCAATATTTTGAATTGTTTAAATTGTATTCCAGAAATTTTTTGCCATTTTTTTTTCTAACGAGTGTTTTCAGTTTTGATAGTGGAGAGTCTGCGTAGATTCCTGTTTAGAGGGAGGATCCAAGAGATGCACCCCACGTCTCATTTCCACTGACAATTCGGGAAAGAAATTTTTCTCATTCTTCAACGTGGTCAAATTTTTATGAAAAATTTATTCTCTTAATAGTTTTTGCTCGTGTGTAAGCAAACTTGGAAACCACGATGCAGACACCTTCTTCATATTCAAATCGTCTCAGGACACCTTTCGGATTCGGATATACAAACTTTGTTGGCAATAATAGAGACCTTAGAACGCCAATCTTACAGTAACAAATTTTCGATTCTTCTCACCATCTCTTCAGTTCAAGCCTTCACCGATCGTGTGGACTTTGGTTCACTATTAGTTGACTTTTTATCCTATCAAAAAGATTTAAATAAAAATCTAACTTGAAATTATGATGGTGGTAGATTTACACTTCAAAATAGTTTGTTAAGTTAACAAACTTTGTCAAAATTGCCAGTAAAGTCGATAATTAAAAAGGTTAGTTCTGATACCCTTTTTGAAAGCTGGAGTGACTTTGCTGATCTTCCACACGTCAAGAAACGAAGATGTCTTAATTATTAGATTAACAATAACTATTAACGGCTCACATAGCAGACCGGCAAAAAAAAACCGGATGTACAAAGTGATGATGATATTATTGTGCAGAAATAGTTGACGACAATGAAAACAAAGAAATCGAAAATGATACGGTAATGCCAGGACATACAGTTTTGTATGTGTACCAAAATTGCTTATGAAGACCATACAACTAAGAGAATGGGATCGGCACTAACTTTTTTGACACGTTACGATGTTGAAGGTGAAGGTTTCCTCAGGCATATCGTAAAGGTTATGAGACTTGAGTCTTCATGACAACGCCCACGCGCATATCGCCTCTCGCACGATACGCCTATTGAACAGTTGGTTGATTGGACTACCATATCTTCCCTAACATGAAAAATGGCTTGGGAGCCAACGGTTTAAGCGCGATGAAGAGCTGCAGGACAGTGTTACAACATTGATTAATTCACAGGCGGCAGAGTTCTATGAAGAGGGCATTAAAAAGCTGGTTCAGCGCTATAGCAAATGTCTCTATCTTAATGGGAACTTTGTAGAAAAATAACTGAAGGTAATAGCTTTACGTTGTATACTGGGTTGTCCAAAAAATGTTAGCACTTGCATGGCATTGACTATCATTTTTAATAACATAATAACACACTACGTACTCAAGTCCAAATGAAGCTAATGCACTCCTTCGACCTGTACTCCTTGGTTTTTGATGCATGTGTGAAGTCTTTTCACCATACAGGTCATAGCTCGTTCACCCATTTCCGTAAGTATAGAGCGCACAACCGTTGTTATGCATTCTTTAAGGTCATTAATATCAGTAGGTCTTGTAGCTTACACGCGTTCTTTCACCATTCCTCACAGCCAGACATCACATAAAGTCAAGTCTGGTGACCGTGCTGGCCAAGCTAAAGGTCCAGCTCCTCCAATCCTGAGTCTACCGAATGTTTCATCCAGGTAATGTTGAACCGTTAAGGAATAAAGCGGTGATGCACTATCTGGCTGAAAGTAACCAGATGTTATGATACGGAGGAGAAGATTGTCAACAACAAAATTTTGCAACATATCTTGGTAAGAATCTCGCGATATATCATTAAAGAAATACGGACCAAGTACTCCAAACTTCCAAATGCCACACCACACTTTAACTTTTGGAAAGCATCGAGTGTGCTTTCTTTGATCATTGTCTGTCCTCCAAATGAAACAATTGTGCTTATTCACGTTGCCGCTAACATGAAATGTGGCTTCATCCGACATAAAGAACACACGTGTTATTTCCAATAACACTTCTGCAGCTCATAAAGGAGCAATTTTAACAACATCAGAAAGGGCCTGTATCATTTGAATGTGGTACGGCTTCATTCCCCGATCGAGGTGAACAATTCTTAAAACACTAGTCCGCGCGATTCCAGTTTCCAATTCAAAACTCGTACTTGACTTTCCTGGGCTCCTAATCATTGTGCCTTGAACGTTTATGATGTTATCTTTCTTTCGAATACAACGTCCACTGTTTCCTTTACAGTCATTGGTCAGAGACCCTGTGCGTACAAATTTCTCACGCAGTCGACGGATAGTTAAACGGCTTGGAGGATCCTTCTGAAACTATTGCTAAAAATTTTTTCTTACTACTGAGGGTGACCCAAACACGTCCATCCAAGTTGCTACCTTCCTTCTCTCTTCCAAAGTCAGTCAGGTGGATATATTTAGTCTGCAACAATCTAAAAATTAAAAATTATGTAGTACTATGTGAGTGGTAACATCTTTTTGGACAACACAGTATAATAAAAACCTGTTCATGCATTGGTTTTTTTTTTCTAATAACCAAATGGAACTTAGTTTACGAATCGCCCTCATATTTGATATACATACTTAGGAGTAATAAATTTACATCGTACACGCATTTTTTGTTTTAATGTTTATTACATTTCCTAGTTTTTATATGCGTTCTATTGTTTTGTGAATAATAAAAATTAAAATAAATGTGTCAAATTATCAAACGACGTGTTTGCAACTTTTTTTCTTAAAATTTTTTACAGCGAACTTCATTTATAACGAACGATTTCAATCGGCGCCTTAAGTTCGTCATAACCGAACACCACTGTATTTGCACGTTGTTCTTAGTTTAAACATTCTTTGTATATTTAAAGAATGTTGATCCTGCCAACGTTTCGTTCACAGCTCAAACTGAAAAACTAATGGCAATACGGAAACAGCAATAGTAACAGAAACCCTAAACACGTCCTTAACGATTGAGTTTAAAGCGTCAATGGCGCCAGCAGTATCTGGAATGTATCAACGCATTTATGAATTATCGTTCAAGATTTTTTAAATTGCAATATAGTGAATAACCTTGTTACGTTGATAATTTAATAATAATAGCAGCAACTTTAAACAATTTGTCCTATTTAATTGTTATTAAATAAATTATACACATCGTTAAACGTATAATTGGATATTACGTAATACCATTGTGGAGAGACATATCGTTAGGTACAACTGAGTTCACATCAAGCTCATTTAACCAGAGTACGACCTTGCCACGTAATATACTTTTAATCACGTGTTTGTGTGCCTTTAGGTGTAATAACAAATATCTAATATGCATTACAATAATAATGAGAAAAATGGGATCATTCATATTGTTTTCACCGAAGATCAATTAGTATTGTGTTTACAAACATATGTAGTTGCCCCTGAACTTCTGCCATAGGTGTCAAGGTGATAATCTTTCTCCATCTTTTCTATCGGTTGCTTCTTTCTTTACGAGTTTGCAATTGAATCTTTTTTTTTCTTTCAGTATTTTGGCAGTTTCGGTATATGTATATATGTCTTCGTCGATCATTCTCATTAGGTCCTTTGTTGTGTTTTTACTTTTTCTAGCACGCTTTTCACTTTGTAAATACATGCTCAGACTTTTAGGGATTGCGATCTACCACAAAACATTTAGGTGAAAAGCGATCGACATGTACGACTACCGACTACTAGGAGCCTGGTTACAATAAAAAAAAAAGATTTAATGAAAATGATTTATTGCAATTACTTATAATATACAGGGTGTCCAGAAACTCTCCTGACAAACGAAGACCGAAGATTCCTCTGATAATTTTAAGACAATTAAACCCAAATTCACCTAGTCCGAAAATGCTACCTAAGGGAGCTAGAGTTCTTTGAAGATGGCGCCTTGTATTTTTTTTTTAAATTCCTCCAGAACGCTTCTATTTAGAAAAACAAAAACTGGTATGCTTATTTATCCATTATTCTAGATGAATCGATTCCATCAATTGCGAATTTCTAGTACCGGTCATAGGCGTCCGTTTTGGGTATTTCAACGGTTATTTTAAGGCATAACTTTTTTGTCTTTAACTTTTAAGCATTTTTGACACTAGATTATTAAATTTTCAGGTATTCCAGTACTAAAATGTACTCTTACTTTAAGTCGGTAGGATACACCGTTTTCTAGAAAAATCGATTTGTAAATTCTTCGTTTTTTTCTTCATTAAAGTTCAATTTATTATGTACCTACTTATTTTTAGCGACGAAGTTGGCTTGGACTATCAAGGCATGGATGAAAATTAATTTAATAAATTAAAAACAAATTATTTATTACAATGGAACGAAACTAACAAAAAAAGAACAAGTATCAAAGGTAGATTGTTACAAAAGTTGCTCGATGTGATGACCATTAGTCTCTATGCATAAGTTTACCCTTTTGCTTAGAGAACGCCGAATTCTTGCAAAAATTCCAAAGTTATTTCTAAATTCGTTGCAAGCATCTTGTATCCTTAGCCAGAGTTGTGCGCGATTTTGTATCGGAACGGAATAAACAAATGCTTTTATGTATCCCCAAACACAATAATCGCAAGGATTCAAATCCGGCGACCTTGCTGGCCAAGCAACTGGAGCGCCTCTTCCAATCCAATGGTCTTCGTAGTTATTATCTAGAAAGTCTCGTACATTCCTGCTAAAGTGGGTCGGACAGCCGTCCTGTAGAAACCATAAGTTTTGCCGAATATTTAAACGCACCTCATCTAACAAATCAGGTAAAATATTTTTCAGGAAATGTAAGTAATCAGCACCATTTAAACGAGCAGGTAATTCCACAGGTCCAAGTAGATAATCGTCAACTACTCCTATCCAGACATTTATGCTAAACCTATGCTGATGCTTAAATTCTTGAACAACGTGGGGATTGTCACCAACGTACGAATAATAATGTGCATTATGTACATTAAAAATTCCATTTTTTGAGAATGTAGCTTCGTCACCAAACAAAATGTTCCTGAAGAAATCTTCATCTTGATTTTTCTGATTTTATAACCATCTAGCGAATTCTACGCGAGCAGGAAAATCCCCTTCTAGCAGTACTTGCACCTTTGTAAAATGAAAAGGATATAAATTTTCTTTGTGTAAGATATTTCCTACAGAAGATTTTGAAATTGTGGGGTACATGGCAGATAGTCTTCGAACGCTAATTTCTGGATTTTCCTCAACTTCCATTAAAATAACATCTTCATGTTCTGCTGTTACATCATTATGTCTCCCTGTTTCATTATTTTTTGGGACCACTGAACCTGTTTCTCTTAATCGTTGATGAAGAGCTGTAAATGTTGAGTGAGTGGGATGCTGACGATTGGGAAATTTTTCAGCGTATCTACGTTGCGCTGCTCGAGCGTTACACCTCATTTCGCCATAAACTAAATGCATATCGGCGTATTCCTCATTAGTAAAAACCATTTTTTTTTAAATTGAAATCGTTGTGTTTGAATAACACAAAGTAAAAAATGAAAAGATAAACTTCGCGAACTGAAAACAATTTGACAATGAAAAACGTAGGTTTTACTTCTGTTGGCAGTTCAGAGCTAACTATTGCAAAAAATAAAAAATTGAACTTTAATGAAAAAAAAACGAAAAATTTACAAATCGATTTTTCTAGAAAACGGTGTATCCTACCGACTTAAAGTAAGAGTACATTTTAGTACTGGAATACCTGAAAATTTAATAATCTAGTGTCACAAATGCTTAAAAGTTAAAGACAAAAAGGTTATGCCTTAAAATAACCGTTGACCTACCCAAAACGGACGACTATGACCGGAACTAGAAATTCGCAGTTGATGGAATCGATTCACCTCTGGAGGATAAATAAGCATACCAGTTTTTGTTTTTCTAAATAGAAGCGTTCTGGAGGAATTTTAAAAGAAATAAATACAAGGCGCCATCTTCAAAGAACTCTAGCTCCCTTAGGAAGCATTTTCGGACTAGGTGAATTTGGGTTTAATTGTCTTAAAATTATCTGAGGAAACTTCGGTCTTCGTTTGTCAGGAGAGTTTCTGGACAGCCTGTATAAATTCAAAGTATATTATACTTGTATAAGTTAAACATCTAATAAAATTGCAACATCAGGCATTTTCTTTAGTCACTGCTTTCATTTTGAATTTAGATGTTAAAGCATGTCACTGCATATCAACCACAAACTTATCGAAGGACGGTTCGTAATTCACCAGAAAATGGATAAGCCATGAAAGTTACAATATCCGTTAGATGCTTAAAATAAGAGAAGCGTGTTTCAAATTCTCTCTGAATGTTTCTTAGTTGTGTCTCGTAGTTACCATAATTTGAGTGAGAACTTGCCCTTCTTTTCAAAGCTGGAAAATTTGTATAGTCCTTTTTGTTTAGCTGATTGATCAACAGCTTCAATTTATTAATAAAAGCGTTTGTTGCACTAACCATATCGATAATGGTTTTATTTTTCCTGTAGTTCCAAATTAATAATATTCAAATGATTTGTCACATCCGATAGGAAAGCTAAATCACGGAGGCAGTTTTCATTTTTAAGTATCTCAGTGTCGTCACCGCGTTCGTGAAGAAAAGAAGTGATTTCAGAATAATTTAAACATATATGAATGGGTAAAACCCCACCAGTTTTGTATAATACAAAAGTATTTTTAATATATAAAATATTATTAAAAATCTAGTGTGAAGAACAAAAATACAAATTCAATATTAATATTTTTCGTGAACGTGTCCGAACATATCCCTCTCCAGAGACGCACATACGTATTTCATCTTTCTACAGATTCATCACTACGCCTCTGCTGGAGAAAGGATATCTTCACAGAATGAAATAAAGAAAGATGATTTCAGGTAATAGTTCTTGAAATCTTTCTAAAAATTTTCTGCGGCTCAGCCATCTTATGTCTGTATAAAGAAGTAAGTCAGTGTGTTCAGCAGAGTCGCTAGCGTCCAATTTCACCTTGAAGAGACGTCGTTGCCAGTTTCGCGCACGGATTAAATTCACGATCTTTGTGGCAATATCCACATCATTCATATTTTGTGTCTTTGACATCAAATTTGCTGATGAATGATGCAATGGAATGCGGAAAATGATGGGAAGTCTCCGTTCGTTCGACATAATGCAACAAACTCGATTTGATTGCCTGTCATTGATGGTGCTTCACCAGTTGTAATAGACACTGTAATAGACATTGCAAATCGGTAGCTCATATTGTATTACAGTTTAGGAAAACTTTGTAAATATCTTCTCCGCGAGTTCCTGCTTTCAGAGGCAGCATCGTTAACAATTCTTCTTTAGCCAGCAAAGAAGGTAGTAGAAAAATAGTAGAAAATACCATCCGAATAAAAATACATAATTGAGCAGTATCAATCATATCGGTGGACTCATGAAACTGCAAACAAGAGTATGTACATTACATAATATCACTTTTTCTTTTGGATTCTAAATCTGTTCATGATTTCGATACGTCCAGTAACAGTTTGGCGAGATAATTGAATATCCGTGATAGCAGATATAATCTCCGTTTTATTTTTTGAAGCCTAGTAAACATCGATTGCTTTCTCTGCAAACTACTTTTCAAATCCTCCAACTTTCGTTTTCTTAACATACTTTTTTGTGGAAAATCATTTTCACAGTTTTTATGCAGTTTTATAATGCCTTTCTAAGTTCCCGCGTTTGGGCAATGCCACTGACGATCGACAAACGAGACAAATACACCTATGTTTGACCATAATAAGCAAAAGATCTTCCTCCCAATCGTTAATAAAATGGTACGTTTTACTTTTTTTCGCCGCACTCATTTTGCCTTTCAAATATTACGTGTCGTTCAGATACTTAGTTATGACTGGCATAGTGTCGCCAGTGTTGTTCCGTGACCTGTTGAGATAATCGGTAGAATGGTTCGTGAAAATTCGGTAGATTTTTTTATCCTTAGTTTAAAATCAAACAATTATATGAAAACAATTTTAATTTATAAAATACATATAATAATAGTTATTAATAGTATCATATAAAGTAAATATAATAAAAATGTAAATATATATGAAGCACAAATAAATAAAACACACATAAGATGTTTTAGATTTACACTTTATTAATAAGATAATGACAGCTGTTTCGCTAACACAGTAGCTTCTTCAAATTCAACTTAAGACTAAAGATACATACAACATACAGCGTTAAATCAGGTAGTTGACCCAAGTTAAATTGTAGGAACTATTACATTTATATTTATTGCTTTTTGAAAACTAGACTATGTCCTACTTGTGTGAGGTTGAAGTTTAATAATATAACATAAGCAACTAAGAAACAATATTTCAATGGGTTAACAGATTTAACAGTGGGGATGAATTCAAGTCTAATTTATCGTTTAGTAGCATTTCTGAGTTTTTGAGTTTATTAATTTCTAAAGACTCTAAACAATTTAGTTTTCTACCTTTATTTTTTACATGTATAATATCGAATTGTAAATTGAATTCATGTTCATTGTCTATTAAATATTAGAGAATGAACATGCATTCAGGTAAACCCAACGTGATTACTGAATCTGGTCAGCGATTTGAGTATAGAACCGATATAGGATACTGATTTCAAATTTTAAATGCAAAAACAGAAACAAACCCTTCACTCAAGATGCCCCACTGTTTTAAACTCATAGAAATAAGCAAATAACCAAATAGATATCGCTTTTATTCATTATTGAATGATATGTTGTATTTATTTCATTCATTCATTTGTTCGAATGAAAAGGATTATTTCATTGTTGTAGTATTTTGAAATAATTATTTTCGGGGGAATAAGTATTTTTATTTGAAAAACAATGTTTCTTTAAGATAATTTTTAACCAGAATAGTCCCTTCATTGAGAATAAATAGCGCTTGAGAAGCGCGCAAATAAATACCTACCGACTACATAATTGTTGCCTTTGAATTTAAGCATTATATATAGTAGCTTTTATTACTGTCCCTACTCATAACATTGCTTGCCTGTTTTAATTTTCTATTTATTATAGTCATAGATTAAAGATGAATGCCATTATAGTAGTAATTTATTATATTGTATTTTTATTCTTTATTATACATTAAAAAAAATACCCCTGCAAATATTTACATTAACACGTATTATTTACATGAATATAAACAGTTTTAGCACAATTTAATTTTTTTTTCTCATTTGTTTAAAAATCGGTAGATATAATGGCTTCATCGGTAGATCGGTAGAAGTGTAGAAAAATCGGTAGATATACCGAAAAATCGGTAGACGGAACAACACTGAGTGTCGCACCGTTGCGGATTTTTATATGAATCTGACTAAGGGAAGGGTCGCCGAACGTTCCGCAGTTACATTGCCTCGGGAGTCTCGCAAATTCCAATGAGAGACAGAGACGGCCTAGAGTTGATGTTCGAGAAAACTCCAACTTGTGGAGTGATTATTTTTTATTTTTTCGCGATCGATTCCAAAAGCTCTCACGATTGACGGACACCGCTGATCTATATGTTATAAACTGCCATTTTTACAAACATAGGTAATATAAAATTATCAGGAATTATTTGTATGGGTTTTTAATTTTCTAAAATAACGTGTGATGCCTGTTGTTTTCATAATAGCGATTTAAAATAATTTGCAGCAGTGATTCTAAAACTATTTCATCTATATTATAGATGGTATATAAGTGAGCATTGAATAATAACTTTCGGGAATGTCATCCACAATCGATTTAGTAGAAGACCATGTTCGTCGAGTGGTATTGGAATAGGACAACGATTCTCAACCTTAGTGGGAGTGTCCCTTATCGGGGCGCACCCCAAACATTGAGTGATAAACTAATAAATAAAATAAATTATAAAAACCTCTCTTCCATCTACGCCCATGAAGAAAGGGATTTCAATATAGTATTGAAGTAATTGCGTCGCAATGCAACAACAAAAACCAGATGTGCTGTTAACCTAATGAATAGTGCTATTCAATAACTGCGTGTTGTACTTAGCGATGTTATAAACTATTTATATGGTCTATCATAATTTCGGCCTGATGCGTCCGGTCTCTAATAATTAGTGTTCTCTTAAATGTAAAAGTAAAATCTCTACTCATAGAGTGCACAGAAAAAATTTACTGGCAAGTGCGTCAACGATATTATCCCAAACATTGAGAATCACTGATTTACTATTAGAATCAATTAAGAAACATTATGTTGTAATCAAAACAAAGTAACTTACGGTATTAAAAACTAATCTTTAAAACGTATATTTCTAAATGCATACAAATATGTATATAACGTGCTTTCAAAAACTTTCCTCGTTAGAAACGGCCATGCTCATTCAAAATTATACGTTTGTGACAGATTACGTGCACTGCCACCAACCATTATCAAAAAGCCTGGCCGTCTCTAATGAGGAAAGTTTTTGAAGGCACCTTATAAATAACAGTGAACTCACTTGGGTTAAACATTTAAAATATTTATTATTTAAATATGGGCAAAAAGTTAAAAAGTCTGTTAATTTTTACAAAACTTAATATTTTGTGTTTTGATTTTAATTAATTACATGTAAACATCTACGAGGCATATAGTCAACTATTATCTGACTTCTGTTTAAATGAAGAGAATGCCACGCCTTTTGCGCAACCTTCCGTAATTGTTGAACACTTTTCCTTAGTTTTTCCTTAAATACTGCTTTCTTAATATCGATTCAGAGATATTCAGTTGAGTATAGGTCTGGCAACTGTGATAGATAGATCATATATCCATTTGATGCTCTTGAAATCATACCATTGTTTTACAAGGCAGATATTTCGGATGGTTGTACTCCAAACAAAATTTCTAAGTGGCATGTCATATTCTGCAACAAAAATAAACGAGAACAGTTTTTAAATCTTTTAATCTTCCCTTTGTCTTTCTTTTGGGAATCTGATTTAAAAGAGATTTAGTTAAATTTAATTTTGTAAATGAATAGCATGCAAAGTTTAATTTTAATGTCTACCAGCGTTGAGTAATAGTGTTATTTATCATGAGTTCGATTTCTGGGAAGCGTAGCAAGCAACGATCCATAATAAAATTCTTAACGTCATTTGTGCAAGAAAGAATTCGTTCGCCACATTGACTGAAGCCAGGCTCCCCAGGAGTTTCTTTTGATATGTAAATTGAAATATACTCTAAAAGGGGATTGTTTTGATGAGATTGAATATATACAAAGAAAAATGAGATTTTGAGAAACATCTCAGAACAAGATATTACACAGGTTTCAACATGAACCTTCAAAAATTTGTTTAGATAAGGGAGGCGATTAGTGAAAAATTAAAGAAAGGGTTTTCATTTATTTCGTTTTTTATATCCACAAGAAAGTCAATCCCATACATATTTATTTATTCAGACCTTTTAGACATTTCATAGATACTTAAATCGTTGAATATAACTCTGATTCATTCAAAATCTACATTATTTGCATACTTAAAGAAGCAGTTTCTGTACAATTAAATAAATTCAAGTCAAATGACAAGCAGTTAGGTAGTTCAGTGATTAAATTTACTGTATTGTTCAATCCATATTTGTAGTAAACGCCGCCGGTACTCTCATATCGAGAAGGGACAGCAAGTCCGAACACCTTAGAATAGTTTGAATCCGAATTTAAGATATGTTTTCCTTCCCCTTAATTCTAACGATACAACCCAACAGTTGAAGACGTTCCAAATGATTATAGGCATTTTTATCAATATTTAGCTTATAATAGTTATTTATGTATTAAGAGCGAAAAGTGATACATTATTGCTCGAGAGTAACAGTTACTAGATCAGATAATTACTCGAGAGCAATAATTTTTCTTTTTGATCGGAATACATACAACATTTTTTCTACAATCACTTAATAAAATGAAACTATTTCAAATCATTAACTTTATTGTAACATATTTATAACAAATAAATAAAACAATAGACTACAGTAATTCACTTATTCGCATTATTTCTAATCTGGAAACTGAAAGTGCAGTTTATACAGTCTGTAATAATAATTCCTGATCTCGTTGGAATATTAAGGCTATATTCTGATATGGTAATTTCTTGATTATTGTGTTCAGCATAATTACTTATTTGGACATTCGATGGTCCCAGCAAAATTTTATTTGCTGTTTCAATTTTTTCATTAATATTATCATCTATGTAGTCTTCGGCAACTGTGGAACTTTTCCATCCGCCGAGTCGGTTTAATTGTGTGATGTCACCTCCACCATTTAATAAGAAAGTGGCTGATGTTCGGCAGAAGCAGTGTTTTGTGTATAAGTGGCAGTCTGGTAGGATTAAATATTTAGCAATTTCATTCGGTAATTTGGTAATTGTATTCATGCCCACAATTTGATTAAAACTCTTTCCTTTAGTATATTTTAAGAATAATCGTGGCAGCCTGTTTTCATTTTTAGGTTTTAAAGCAACGTATTTTAGATAAACAGATAAATAGTCAATTCAATTTTCTTGGGTGTTATTTGTGACAGTGAAAATTCGAGATCTTCTTGTTTTTGAATCAGGAATAGTAACTATTAAACGAGATTCTTTGTCCTCGATATCTTTTCCATTTTTACTA
The DNA here is from genome assembly GCA_935421215.2 of Melolontha melolontha. Taxonomy (NCBI): domain Eukaryota; kingdom Metazoa; phylum Arthropoda; class Insecta; order Coleoptera; family Scarabaeidae; genus Melolontha; species Melolontha melolontha. The sequence continues at coordinate 139,498,889 of OW285237.1, read as the reverse complement.
ATTCGTCACTCCTACAGGCACCCGCGATTCCAATAATTAGAAGAACCTATAATATAGAAATCTCTATTAAACTATAATATTAAATAAACATATAAAATTTACCTTGTTTGATAAGTATATTTTGTCAGAGGCTTCGCACAATAATTTGAATATTTCGTTCTGAAAAAAGGTTTCTGACTTTTTGGGTTTGTATCCAATTGCTTCTTTTTTAAAAAATGCAGTCAACTTTTTGAACTGATTTAAATCAATATCATTTTTTGTAGACAATGTGATATAATCGAGTAAACCGACCAGAGTGATGACGATTTTAGTGTCTTGGCTTTCTCAGAAAAATAGGCAACAAGTACGTTTTCCGAATATTTACATATTTTCTTCGCATTAAACCATGTTATGAAGTGGTTATAATATTGCTTCTCATATAACGTCTTTGGTTTTTCTGATAACAAATTCAAACTTATAGCTTTTGCAGCACTTCTGATCTCAGGAGGTGTACCGGGATATCACTATTTCACTATTTTCCATAATTTTATTCAAATATATTTAAGTTAATGCGCGAATTGCGAGAAATTAATTATTGTGCTTTTAAATCTGTCAATTTAAATGTTACATAGTGATTGTTATTGACGACGCGCAATTTTCAGACATTATCGCGCTAGAGCGATAAAGTGACGGTCCTCAGTAAGCATCAACTTTTCGCTACCAATAACAAGCAAAAAAGCATTCTTTATCAAGTGACTGTAGAAAAAGTAGTTTGCCGTGTTATGTTTAAATCTCTTAACGCGTTCACGATATGCGTTCACACCGTGAGAGGTCTTTAACACCATAATGGAACTAAAGAACACCATGTCTGCGGGATATGAAATATCCGTTCCCGTACTTAAGGCCGTCGCAGAGCATCTGGCTGACCCACTGTGCCATATTATCAATAGATGTTTTGAGACGTCCACCTTTCCGGATGCTTTGAAGACAGCTGTTGTGTGTCCGGTGTACAAGAAAGGAGATATTCATGACACCACAAATTACAGACCTATAGCACTCATTTCAAATGTGACCAAGGTGTTTGAAGAACTGATATATAGAAGAATGAACGGGTTTCTTGACAAACATAAACTTATCACAGATAGACAGAATGGTTATCAAACAGGAAAATCGACATGTTCGGCAGAATTTCAGATGATTTGTGAAATACTTGATGCCTGGTCGAACAAAGAGCAAGTAGCAGGAATTTTTATGGACTTGTCCAAGGCCTTTGATAGCGTTAATCACAAAATCCTTTTGGCGAGATTGGAGAACTTGGGATTTAGGGGAAATTGTTGGAGCCCTACTAAATCCTATCTAGAAAACGAAAGAAGTGTCGTGGCAGTGATTGGGGAGAGAACCAGGATTGGGTCTGGGTGGCTCCCTGTTACCAGGGGTGTACCGCAGGGAACCGTCCTGGGGCCTCTTTTATTTTTAATTTACATAAATGGGTTACCGCTAGTATTTAATTATCCTATGGCCTTATTTGCGGATGATGTTTCATTGGCAATAAGATCAACGGAAACAAACCTCTTAAGGGAAACCATTGCACGGACGGGCATTGTCCTCTGTGAGGGCATGGTTCGGAGCAAATGAACTTAAGTTGAAGCGGGAAGATCTTGTTGTAAACTATGGAAACGGTGTACTAACCTCGTCGCCCGAAGTAATGTTTCTAGACAAGGGTCGATTCACAACTGAATTGGAAGTCCAATATACACCATCTATTTCAGAGGATTTCTCCATTTTACTATGCCCTTAAGGTTATTGTCGCCTCAGTAAACAGTGACGCCAGTTTGTGTGCGTAGAATCGCGGTTGCGGTATGGTTTGGTCTTCTGGGGGAACAGTGTGGATGTTAGAAGACTTTTTATTCTACAGAAGAAATGTATTCGTGCAGTTTTTAAATTGAGACTTACTGACTCGTACCGAGAAATATTTAGAACAAGAAAAATACATACGCTTGCCGGTCTCTACATTCTGGAGTGTGCTTTGTGTGTGAGAAGGGGTATGAGCAGTGCGTTTGGCAGGTATGTCTTAAATCACAAGTACAGTACTCGTGAGACGGAAAGTGTTTATTTTGCGGTGCCACAAACAACTCTGACCAGGGTACAAAAGAACGCAACTAGTCAGGTCTTAAATATTTATAATTATATCCCAAAGTACATTAAGGACTTGAGCAGGGAAGAGTGCTTCAAAAAAATATTAGAAAATTTTTTATATATACAATCTTTTTATTCTTTACATGAATTTTATTCAAAAAAATTTTAATGTGTTGTCTGTCCCACGCTTTATTTTGTTTTTATATATTTACATGTACTTGTATACATATACTTGACGAGTTCTATACACTTGTATAATTTTGAAGAAATAAATATATTATATTATATTATATATTATTATATGTGGCGGTATAGGAATTCCATACAACATAATATTCCAAAATAGGTCCCACTAATGAATAATACAATTTTATAATAGCAATAATATTATTAAAATCACATGTTTATCGCATAATAAATCCACAGATTTGATTATCCCTACACAAGATATCATCAATGTGCAAATGGAATCTCAGTTCACTGTTCAGAGTGATACCCATGTGTAGGAACGATTCTACTCACCTAAGACGGGTGTTATCCAAAAAGTATTGTGCTGTTAAAGGCCTTTTTTTTGTAAATGATATAACTTTACATTTATTAATAGTAAATGGCTTGTGGTTCCTAGTAGATCATGTGTGAAAGGCATTTAAATCTGCTGGAAGCATAGCACAGTCAATAAAAGAAATCATTCGTAAAAAAAGGATTCCATATCATCAGTAAATAAAAGAAAACGACAGAAATGAAAACAAAATTTTATATCGTTTAGGAATAACAATATAATATGACCTAAATGATCATCCATCAGGTACATCAGATGTAACAACAGCATCTCTATACATGATATTACCTACTATTATATTGTGTACACTATCCGCTAAATATAATGGAAACCATGCTAGAATATTTCTAATTATGCCGTATTTTTCCAGTTTCAGTAGAAGTAAATAATGATTAACTTGCACGAACGCTGTCCGAAAATCAGGCTGTCCTTGAAATAAAAAGACAACGTAATAGAATATGAATTCAAAATATTGTGAGTCAATTACGACACGAACCCCGAACCCCCAATGACGGCTGTTCAGTTCATTATGCACTAAATGTGAGAAATTATTCAAGCGAAGCTTTTCTACACAGGATCGGTCCTCTGGGTCTCATTTTGTTGCATCTCCGGTCTCCGGATTTAAATCCACTAACTTTATTTACTGGGGTTGCATAAAGGAGAAAGTTTATGTTAAACCAATAAATGATATCAATGAACTCAGCCAATAAATTAAAGAATGCGCAGAACAAATAAATGTCGCCGCCAGTGCAATACGAATAAAAAGATCTTTTATAAAAAGATCCCATGCTTGTATTCGACTCGGTAGCACACAATTTGAACATATTTTATGATTATTATTTGTTTTATTTAGCTTTAAATAAATAGCCTTACTATTAAAAACGGTTTTTATTCAAATTCCAAATTACACCGGGCAACAAATTTTAGTTTATTAGTTGTATATTGTTTGAAAAGTGCATTTTTTTGTTAATTTTGAGGCGCTGAATACAAAAATGACACTGAAACTAAAAACTTGGTCGCAGTTTTCTAGAACAAGTTTTTTTTATTTTATTTTTAACAAAATAATAAAAAAAATAGATCTCTTTTATCTTTTAGAGTCACTAAATGCGCCGACTTTTTGCTATTCTTTTATGAATTGTTTCGGGAGCATCTCTAACAAGAGTCCAACAGTAGTCGGCATGCATTGAACCATTCTAGTTTCCCCGGTACCTTTTCTCCATTGTTGATATATCCTGATGGCCGTGCCCATCACTTAAAGCTCCACAGTTACCAGGAAAGAAGTCTAGGTGTGAGTGTAGAAAATGGATCTTTAGAGATATATTGCAACACATTTTCGATTCGACTCACTGACTTCGACTGACCAACCTCTCCGCTTTGTAGCTGCTTATATACCCAAATACGGCTTTAGATTTTTAGAGAATATTCGAGAAGATTCCAGAATTTTCTATTCAATTCCATAATATTCGCGATAGTGGCGTTTGTCATTTGTTTATATACAGAGGATGTACAAGGCAGACATGTGGTTACAGTGTTAATATACAAGGTGTGTATAAATTGTTGCAAAATCTACACGTAGCGACATTCTTCGTTCGGTTCTGAATAAAAAATCTTAATGTTAAAATGTCGTATCATGCTTCGTAAATTCGTAAATGTCAAAATTTGACAGTAATGATTTTGATTGAACTCACTTTGAAATACAAACTTATTGTTCTACAACGTTGCCAAGGTACAACGTTTTTCGTGGAAGTACGTTAATAAATAAATGTTTAAAACAAGCTTTTAAATAAAAAAAAAACGTTTACGAAATAATACTCGTAAAAATTTTTTCTTTAAACTAAAATGCATCTATCTCTATTAACAGATATCGAAGAGCAAAGGTTAGTTACGCACTAAAAGTCTGAACTAAGAGAACCCCGTGAAAACAAACGAAGCATGATACGACATTTTAACATTCAGATTTTTTATTCAGAACCAAACGAAGAACGTCGCTGCGTGTAGCTTTTGCGACAATTTATACACACGTTATATAGGGACACATGACATCACAAATCTCTTAAACTTGAACTAATATTCAAAAGATAGTAAGTTTATTTTCGGTTTTAGCACACCAAAAATAGTCGATTAGTCGATGAGGCTTTGTGGATTTTATTTTAACACATTTTGGCTGTTAGCCAGTGTTATTAGAATAATTTCACTCCTTTAGCAGTAACAAAACAATATTCTTTTTTGTAAAATAATATATAGGGAATATTATACTATTTTAAAATAATTGCCATGTAAGCGCCTTGTATTTTTTTACAGTATTGAGTCGAAATTACTCAAAAAATCTCATGAATCGGGGAAAAATGTTTTTTTTTTCATCGTATAAGAACTATTAGTTTTATTTTAGATTGTCATCAATATCAGGGTTATTCAGAGTTGCATTTGAAAATTAGTATCTTAGAATATCAAATTTTGTAGCTGTGGCACTTGAAAAACTCATGTCAGTAGTCGATTTTCGCGAAATTCATACAAGGGTCATTATCTCAAAAACTAAAATACTTTTACTAAGATCATATTCAGTTATTCTGACTAGTTATTAGCTGGCCTATCAGTCCTCCAAGAGATAATGTTTACTTTTGGGACATGTTGTATACTACTAAGAGGAGAAAATATTCCCAATTATATTGATTTACTCATAAAATACGACTTTTACGCGAATTACTTAATAACCACAAATACTTTTGGTTTTTTACTAACTAGTTACGTCAATTATTTTTGCTTTATTGGCACTTTGTAATTCATAGGTGTTCCTAATAGTTGTTTTATGCATTTCAAAGTTGTTTTATTTTCAGAAAACGTACAATGAACCTAGAAATTTTATGCAATTCTTTTGTCATCCAGCTACATAATGCATGCATTATTATCCCAGCAACAAAGGATTCAAAACTATAGCCGCAAATTATGTATTGGAATGTACTAACGTAGACTTGATGGGTGATAAACTTATTTAAATATACACAATTATCAGTGTTTATGCAACGTTGATATATGTATGTATGTTATTATTGTGTTGCAGCCATAAATATCCGAATAGTACGTTTATAATTTGTGCGACTTATGTACATACTTTTGTTTATCTAAATACCTTAACAGGAAAATTACTTAATATTTGTGTTGTACTGCTTGTAACGTTCATTCTGTAAAAACACTCTTGTGTTTATTGCTTTATAACATATGTTTACGTATGGATATTTTACAATGCTGAAGAGAGATGTTTAATTTTATTTAAGTAATTTACAAGAGTAGAGTGAAATGCTCTCAGCCTGACCAAGGAAACAGTTTTATTTTCAAAGTAAGTATTTATTATTGTACATAATCCCCTCCCAACTATATACACTTAGTCCAATGATACTCAAGCTTTTACACCTTTCGAATAATAAGATTGGTCGACGTCCTCAAACTAGGCATCAGTTTCAGGCACTGCCTCATCGTATAACTCAAAATTTTTTTACAGGCATTTATTCTTCGTCGAATGCGGCCATTTGCTTTTGATTTGACAATGAGTATCCAACTTACGTGCATCACAAAAAATTAGTTATGAAGCTGTTAAAAAATTCGGAGGGATTGCGTGGGAAAAGCTCCAAACAAAGTTTACAGTTGATACATCAAAAAACTTACTTTGTATTTATCACTTTATTATAACAGATACGTTACTACAGGTTCTTCAGTTTCAACTGCAGTAACCTTGCCTGTTATAAGAAAGTGAAAAAATAAAGTAATAGTTTTTTTTTATGTATCAATAATTGAAGGGGTGAGTGCAAGAACCGGACAGCTCCATTTTAGCAAATTTGTGGGAAATTGCTATACGTATTGCTATACGGTTTTTACTCGATTCTGCTACAAATATATGCACAAAGTGATATATTTCAGCATTTCTTTTTGAAATTTTAATTACTTGCAGGCTTAAAATTTTTTTCGAAGATGTTGGAGCTGCCTGTTTCCTGACTAAAATTTAAAAAAATATGTAATTTTTACACTTTACTGGCGGTTATGTATTCTATTTTATTGCGAAAAGTAACAAACATGAAAATTCTTTGATGAAAAATACAAAACTAATGAAACTAATACTAAAGTACAATACAAAAAATTAATCATCTTCATCATCAGTTTCTGAAGTCAGAATATCTTGGTCTTGCACAGTAATCAGTTGGTCATAGTACCACATATCAGTTTGGCCTACATACTGTCTAGCTAACTCCATCACATTTTTTAACTTGTCTTCTTTAAGAGGTAAAAGACCATTATATAGTTTATCATCAGGTCCGGGAAATAATGGCATGACCGAAGGTTTCTTCAAAAGATTGAACCTTGCCACTAAAAAGCACTTGTTGTCTCCGAACATAAAATTGTTTCCTTATGTTCCCCACTAAATTCCATTATCCTGTACTTTGAGATTTGGAATTTTTGCCCATGAGTGTTTTTGATGTTCTGATTTTTAAAAAATGGGGCTAGGTTTGGCTTTATAGTTTAATATCATTTCTTGCGTAAGATCTTTAACAAAAAATGTCTTACTTGTGTTTTCTATCATTCGTTTCCGTTCTTGTGGCAAGTACACTCTTTCCTTCTTCCTTTTTTTCTTTTTCTACCAGAGCAAAGGACCAATCACAAAGTAAAAAGCTATGTCCCGGCTCTGGATAGCGATGTCTGATTTTTTGAAATCTACCTTGTAATATTAAAGTCTGCCAAAACTGAACGAGAACTGCATTCTTGTTTTGTGCAGCACAGTTATCACTGAAAACGTACAGGGTAGTTACTTCCGGTGCTATGTAGTTGTTAATAAAATCGTGTAAGGAACTTATTACTTCGTTCGGAGATTTTCGAGCTGTGACCTCATCAAAAACATAAAAGAAACTCTTTGAAACACTCCCTTTATGAACGCAAAAAGGATAAAACCACATTTGTCACTAGAGGGGATATGTGGCAAGCGCATGTTTTGTTCGAAATCAAATGAGATGACTTCGATCGAAGGGTCCTCTTTAGCCAAAGATGTTTTTTCTTTCAACTCCTTATAAAAAGTATCAGCTTTCGTCAAGTGTACCTTTTTTCAGCATTTAATTTATTTGTTTCGGCAACATTATCCTTTGCAGAATTTATTTTATTATCTAGCATATCGCAGACTTTACAGGTATCAGTTCTGGGAGAACCAAAACTCAAATTGAAATTTTCTACAAAGATGCGTCGATAAAATGAATATGTCACTTTTGGCTTAAAGTGTTGCTCATCGATTATGAGGTATTGTTCGGGTTCGTATATTTTAAGATACAATCTGTGCATCTGTCTTACATTCAGTTCTGGCGAAAGGTATCGTGTATGAAAGTTATCACTTCTGCTGTAATGGCTCTTCCTTCTTGGAAAGCTTTTGATATGCTCCTTAACGCATTCTATTGTCACTTCTGGAATTTGATTCGGTCTGGTATTATAACGACCTCTCTTATCCTTTGGAGAAAGTACGTGGTTAGTCAAATGATTGCCTATTCTTTCTATTCTGCTGTTTGTGATTCCATGCATGCTTGTAAATGCTTGCTTACAGATGATCTTTTCAAGGGTTCCATCGCGAATTTTATAGGAAAACGTATGACTTTTGACAGCTCCTCCACCAGTTTTCGGCCTTCTTCTCTTAATGGTTCTCACTTTTAATAAACCTCCTGCAAAACAATGAAGCATCAATAATGATATACTACAATAAATTCACATAAACTGTACTTACCTAAATAACAATCTTGCTCATCTTTATTTTGAATTTGATAAAATGCTTCAAATATCCTATTCATTACTTCATCACCTAAGTTGTCACAACATTTCCATCTACAGTTACATGGGGCACCTCTACGTTTCTTTTCAACCAGATTACCCTTAATGTTGACGTACTCTTCTCCTTTAGACCTTTTCAGTTTTCTCACGTTTCTCTTCCATGCATCCGGATTTCTAGTTCTCTTTTTAGATATTTTGTTTACTCCAGGTACTGAAGGTGCCTCTCGTGATGTACCTGAAGTGCTTTCCTCTTGTTCTAATATCTCATCATTATCGCTTAAATCCTCAGATTCGGGAACGTATTCGGACGATGAATCTTCATAGGGCTCCAAATATTCACCATCACTTGCTGTACTTGTACTTGCCATTTTTTAAAGTAGCGTAAAACACGGCACGTTGTCTGTGTCACGGCACACGGTTATCTACGGAAGAACAACATATTCTGTCATGATAAAACAGAAACCTTAACCAACTTGTATAGCTGAGCGCAAGATGTCAGTACGTTAGTGCAAGAACCAGGTAGCTCCAGGAGCTGTCCGATTCTTGCTGTAAACTGGCTGTGAATTACAGCCAGGTAGCTCCAAAATAATGCATAGCGTCCGCTACGTTACCAGGAGCTGCGTGATTCTTGCACCAAACGATGGGGCGATTTTTTGTGCATCGGAATCAACAAAAAAACGTATTTCGTCAAAAAGTGGAGCTGTCTGGTCCTTGCACTCACCCTTCAATTGTTAGTCGAGCATTCACAATCAATCGTTTTCAGTCTTTGACGTTTTTGATTGATTATTATCAATCGTGTTATAATCTTGCTTATATAAGAGTACAACCTTACGAGGTTGTACCCTTAAATTCTCGTAATTTGAATGTGGCGCGCGAGCTGGTAGTACAGCTCTATAGCGCTAGATGGTGTGAACTACGTCTCTACTAACTCAGTCTCTCAAGCAGTACTTTGCTAGGTGGGGATAAACAGTTTTTATAGTTATATTTGTTGAGTTGTGTTTGAGTTATTCTGCGACACTAAAATGTTTGATGTGAAGGTGCATCAAATTCTGCTGCAAACTTGGTAAAACGGCAGCGGAAGCTCTGAAAATGTTTGAACAAGTTTGGCGAGGATATTTTAGGCCAGACGCAAACTTATGAGTGGTTCAACCGTTTTAAAAATGGACGTGTATCAGTTGATGATGATGCAAGACCGAAGGAGAACAATCCATGACATTTGTAACATTGTCAGCTTGTCGTACAGCGTTTGTCAGCGTATTCTGTTCGGTGAAGCTCAACATGCGACGCATTGCTGCGATGTTTGTGCCCAAAAAAACGGCATCGTATTCATGTGTGCACAAAATTGAAATAAATTGCCGAAGGGGTTGCGAACTTCAGCACTAGAGTAATTACCGACTACGAATCATGGGTGGACGGGTATTATCCCGAAACAAAGCAATAGTCATCGCATCGGAAGGCACCATCGTCACCATGACCGAAGAAACCACGACAAGTTCGAAGCAACGTGAAATCGATATTGATTTGCTCCTTTGACGCTGATGGCATCGTGCACCAAGAATTTCTTCCACCAGGTGAAACAGTTAGTGGGAGATTTTATTGCGGTGTTCTTCGGCGACTAAGAAAAAACATTGGACGCAAGCGACTTACCAGTAGCGCAACAATTCGTACATCCTACACCACGACACTGCACAAACTTACACGTCACTTGTTGTGCGCCAGTTTCTAGCCTTACCGAAGACGGTAGTAGTACCTCACCCTCACTACTCCATAGATCTTGCCCCTTGTGACTTCTTCCTGTTTCCGAAGTTGAAACTCCAGCTTAAGGGGAGCCTTTCTGAGACGACTTGAGGATTTCCAGACCGAATCCCAGGCAGTGTTGAACACGTTAACACGCGAGGACTACCAGCATGCGGAGGGAAAGTACTTTAAAGGGGGTGGTAGTGAATAAATTGTAAGAACAATTTATTGTTTTTTTTTCATATTCCGGGAATTTCTGGATTGAACTTTGTATATGCAAATCCTCACGTATGTATCTTACCTGTTCATCTAAATTTTGGACAGTGTCTGCTAGCTTCCGTATCTTGATACAACGATAATACGGCACTGCATTGTAGAGTTTTTCAATGATATCATCTACTGTAGCCGATTCTGGCTGTCCAGGATGGACATCTTTTTAAATCTATATACCAACACTTTCAAGTTGCGTGCTAACTTCTTTATTGTTCAAAAGCAAAAGAGCATCATTGCTAAGAGTTAGTTCCATCTCTGTTTTTATATCACTTGTTACTAAACCTTTCATAATGAAGTATGTATTTCATTTCCGCCCAATACTTTTTTTTTCATTTTATGGAATAAAATTGTTTACCTTAAGCTCAGATGAAAACTTAGTAAATGTATAACAACCGGCAGATCATGTGGTAATAAAATCTACCTTCAGAAAATAAACTTTATTTGATACTCTTGCGACTATCTATGTGTCAAGCCGAGAACATTTCATTCAAACTTTGTATTTGTTATTCTCTACATCATCTTTCTTTAGAAGTCTTTTGGTAAAGTGTTTTAAAAGTGGCTTAGTTAAATTTAATTTAGTGAAGGAATTGTATTGATTCCTGTTTATGCAATACAGAGTCAAAGGAAATTAAGTGTTGTAAAGCAGAGATAATAGTTATAGTTCTCGACAAATAAGATGGGACACTTTTTTTTAATTATTGTAAGTCAGGATTACAGCTATTAATATAATTTGAAGTTACTAATAGAGGAAAAATTTATTATCATTTTGACAGTATCCAACTTTCACAACCACAATTCAATCATGTTTATTTAAATGACGAAAAGTTAAAAAAAAATCCTTTTATTCAAAATTATAATAACATAAACGTGTTATCAAAATTAATATTTTGTAAGAGCACCTTTTATCTCTATCACAGCATTAATTCAGGCATTCGGGCATTGATCTTACTAAATTAATGATAAGGGGCAGAAATACTTGTAAATCATGACAGGTATTTCTGCCCAGGCCGTTTGTACTATGCGAAATAATTCCTCTTTGCCTACGCACCTGAAGATTTTGCTTATTAATGCGTCTTGCCATTAAACGCCATACATATTTGACATTTATAACTAGAGAACGGACACGCTTACCACCCAGTGCAGTACTGGCGAAAGGCCGTATTTCTAAAATATTTAATTTTATTTATATAATTGGAAAACAAACGGGTGGTGATCTATAAAATTACGAAATACATATGTATTTGTTGAAAAGTTGTATTTTTAAAGTTTTTAATTTTATTTCTATAATTGGAACATTTTTATTTGTTCATTTTGTCGTTCAAGTTGAGTAAAGGAGTATTAATATTGACTAGCAATAGTTTCTCAAGGTTTTCTTCTGTCAATTTTGTTCTCTTTGAATTAAGTACATCCTTATAAATAGAAAACGTCCTTTCTACATCGCAACTGGTTATAGGTGCATACTGGAAATATTCTTTTATTTCTTCATATTTAGCCGTTAGGTTTTGTGGAATTGTCTCCATACATAATTGCTGCAATGTAATTAAATCTGGATTTCTATTAAGAATTGCTTCAAACTTTTGCCGAAGGCCACATCCGAAGTCACTTGGAATACTTTTCAAATTATTAACAGCCACATCTAATGTGGTTAATCCGTCATTTAATTTGAGATTTCGATTTTCAAAATAAGTGATTAGTTTTGGCAATTTTCCAAAGTGTTCGTGAAGAAAGTACAACTGATTTTTTAAATTTGGGATTTGTGTGAGCTCCTTGCACTCACCAATACTTCTAGCATCCTCCTTTAGCAGTGTTACGAAATGTTTTAGACTAAATCTAAATTCTCAGCATAATAACTAGTAGCTTTCAGCCATGTTCCCCATCTAGTTATTACTGGAGTGGGAGGCAGTGACAAGAAATGGAAATTTTTCCCTGAAAAGAGCTACTCTCAATGGTGCTTTTCTGAAAACTTTTTTAAAAGATGATACAAGTCTATCAACTTCCGGAAAAGTGTCTCTGATATATTCACAGATTCTGTGGAGAGCATGTGCTACACAAGTAATATGCAGCATATTAGGATATGTTTTCTTCAATAGTCTGCCTGTTTTTTAACATATACGCAGCACTATCACTGACAAATAAAAGTATTTTTTCTTTGTACGTGGCGTCCGAATGAAGCATTTTTTGCATATTCTCCTTAATGGTTTCAGCAACTGTTTCCGCATCAACTCTATTTATAACACTTGTTGCTATTACATATGAGTTATAGGGAATAGTTGGATGTAGTACACCAGCTACAACATTTACCACACAGCGTCCTAACATATCCACCGTTTCGTCGGCGCTTATCCATATGTATTGATTTAAAAGATGGCTTCTAATGCGTTCTACTGTTCTCGTATAGCACCTAGAAACATAATATTTGCGTAAAGTTGATTCATCAGGAACATTTCGACCAGTATATTTTTGAAGAAATATTTTTAAAGTGGGATTGCTAAGTTTATTTAATGGAATATTAGCCGCCATAAAAGTTTTACAGAGTTCAGATGTGTTTGCGATCCTACGTGACGAATTTTTGACGATATTTTACGGATTTTGTAATAAATTTCGGAATCACTGACAATGGACATACAATCAGTATGACCGTCAATCCAACTTGCCATTATTTTACAATGCCGTTCTCGACATTCTTCCATATCATGTCTGAAAAAGTAACTTAAACAATGCTCTAGATCTAAATAAATGAAAACTAAAAATGTGTGCGTAAGTTATTGAAACTGAACGAAATTCAATGCACACTCTTACGTCGAAATAATTGGTAGAAATAGATTCAATCAAACGATATTAAACAGGATCTATCACAAAAATTACGATGTAATTAACAGTTAAAACTATGAAAACAAGAAACTTACTAACAGCACTTTATTTATCTTACGAAATATAAACTAATAAATAAAATACATTATAAAAACCCCGCTTCTATCTACGCTCATGAAAACACTTTAAAAAGTACTATATTCTCGGAATACAATAGCTGGCTTGTCCATTGTTATCGCGGCGAGACCAGGTGTCCGAGTAAGTCAAACAAATACTTCATTGAATTACGCCGGGATGTACTGAGCGACGTTATACACAATTCCAATTGCCGATTGCGTTTTATGGAAATTGCGTCCGTTCTCTATTTATAACATATTGCTATGAACTGTGGTTTTGTATTAATTTTACCACCATTCACGACAAATCTATCCAGCTAGGATATTCAGTCGGTTTATTTCCAAAAAATGGGACTGCTTTCCTCTCAGGGTTCCAATCGGAAACGTGGTTGTCTCTTCTACAAATTTATAAGGCGCCAGTAAAGGAGTATTGACAAATGTTATAATTATGTATGTCTTTAAGTTACTTGAAAACTGTTGAAAAGGTCAAGTCAATAAAATTCACAATATAAAATGCAAGTATAAAGATTAATATTGCAACATTTAACAATATTATAAAGGTAAAAATAACGCACGGAAATGACCGCAGCATGCGTTCAAAAACCTTTGTGAAGCCGAACAAATTAAAAATAAAAAATGACAAAGAATATTTCTAATTTCTCCCCAGAGAACAATATAAATAAACAATCTTGACAGCTCGAAGAAAACTCTAAGAAAACATGCGCACTAACATGTCCAAGAAAAAATGCCCTTGAAATACCAACGTGCTAAATTTTACATTTACAAGTTTTTTTACTTAGAAATGTTAAAAATCCTCTTTGTTATCTATATCAATTAATTAAGACTAAAACTCAATACAACAATATTAATACAATAGAAAAATACAATATTCAAATCTTTCAATTTAAAAAGATATCTTATTTAAAAAATATATATTACTTACGTAAAAAATATATAAGAGACACGTAGACAAGAAAGTGTAATAAATCAAAAATTACGAGATAGCAAACTCCTAAAAATATCGGTAATTGAACTTTACATCACCAAACAACTAATTAACTCTAAACAAACCCGAAGTTACATTAATAGATAATAATCTATCTTTTAAAATAACGTGTGCCTTCTTGTCAACTGTTAACTTGTGTCTGAAGTTCACATCAAGCACGTAGACTTCGCATAAAAAAAAATACAGTTTTAAAGTTGTCCACATCTAACATACGGCGTGCACCAGCACAACGCAAGACGAGAAATATACATAGGATACACAGATATCCAAAATAATTGTACATAGATAAATACATAAATTTTATTAATATTTATGGGGAAAAATCCATAGTAATATGTAATGACCAGAAAATTCATAACATTAATTGTTTTAGAAAAAACTTACTTGCACAAATAAAATTAAGCTAAAATCGTAATAAGACGTGTCCCATTTTATTTGTCGAGAACTGTAATTCGAGACAAAAAATACAATCGAAAACTCAGCAACGGCTTTGTATACGTAACATAAACAACGTTTTTTCTCCAAGTGTAGTAATTTAAAACTGTAGATTAATATAAATTAAAAAAATGTCAGCTATATAATTATGGCGGCTACGCCAATTGCGTTGAGTTGTCTTAGTTCAAGTCGGTTAAAGATTGATTGCGAAGTTAGGGTCCCAATGTAATGTAGTGATGCAAGCGATAACCTAGAGATGGATGTAATTGCAAATCAAGCAATTTCTATCATTTTGCTCGTCAAATCGAGACCCCAATATGAAAAAAATGTTCACAATGAAAAAAAGGTTTTTTTAACACTGAAAAGAACCTTTTTTAACGATTGAAAATAAAAAATGACACACTTAAGATATTTCATACTCGCGTGTTTCAGTACAGTCCTGAATTAATAAAAAACAATATGTTCGTTTAAAATAATGATTATCAATTTCAAAAAAATTATGAGGAGTTTTGTGAGTTGACATAACTCAAAAAGTAAAACCATGCTTCTCCAGAGAAAAAGTTTAAATCCAAATCTACACAGGCCTAATGTTTTAAAGAAGGCACCTCTGGTACACATGATGCAGAATTGTAACACCTTGGATCTGGACCCGTTCTGCAGTTAACATTGTTCTCTTTTACACTTACTTTTCTATGTTAAGGCTGTTTTCATAACATAACTTTTAATTTTTATATAAGCATAGTTTCTATTAATTTATAATTTTTTTTTGTGTGTTTCGCTAATTCTTCGTTTTTTATTTATTTCTTTAAATTTTTTATTTATATATTATGTATACTATTGTAGATAGCAACCGTTTATAATTATCTTAATTATTATCCTATAAATGGCTTGCTGTTGGATAATAAAGGTTATTATTATTATTCTTATTAAACGATAAATGGTATTGTTAAACCAATGACAATAACTTTGTCGTTTCTCAAAGGTCGCGTTCACGCAAGTGACGTAAAACAAATATTTTGTACAAGTGGTTGTGCAATCGCTTTCCCAATGCAGTCCGGACATTTCCATAAGAGATTAAAGAAATAAAAAATGTAGCGAAGCCATAATTTTATTTTCTATATATCGTATCTGTTTCAAAGGATAATTTACCCAGAGACTTGTTTGGACTAATCCCTATTCTATTTCGAATATCTTCACAATATCATCTCCCGACACAGTGCGAGGCTTTCGCGATTTTCGTTTCAAAACGCTGCCAATTTCCCAAAACCTTAGAACCACCTTAATTTGATGACGTTCAAATGTATTACGAGGGTTACAGCCTCGTCAGGACACTCTACCGAAAACTGTTAAAGCCACGATCGCAGAGAAGCCCACGTTCCATTTTTGTTTTGTATTCCACTTCAAAAGTGGGACATAATAATAAAGGTGTCTTATTGCACCGTAAACAGCATTATTCTAATGACTTTATACACAGATTTTTTAAAAAGAAAACAAGAATGAGCAGAGAAAAAAACAACAAAAATACCACACAACGATAAAAAAAGAACAATAATAGCAGGCAAACAAGCACAAAAACAAATATAAGAAATGCCGTCAATTTTCAATGAATAAAATGTTCTAATCTAAGGATTTTGATTCAACCAACTACAGTCTGTTGAGTTTGCTCACGGTGTATATCTGGCTGATTTTCAAAAATATCCTAAAATAACAAACATATATTTTAATGATATTCACATTCACTCAGCTTATCAGCGAATCTTGAAAAAGGATTTACATTTACGTCAGTGAAGTGAAACAGATAATTTCTTGTATAAAAGTCAAACATATTTTGCTTGTTCTGCTTTATAACGTTTAATAACAGTGGACATGATCTGAAATCTGAAACCTGTCAACTGATATAATTAATTAACATATTAATACAATCTACAAACTAAAGTTATTTAGGTAAATGTTTACATTCACAAATTACATTTTTAAAAATCCCTTACTTGTAATGGATTTGGAATCAAATCCTCTCAAGGAAATACCTCCACATTTTTCATAAAAATAATTTTTTTAAACATTATATTATTGTGTTATCACTAGTGTTATATAGATATTTCGTCCGTACAATAGGATCGGACTAGGCGTCTCGTTTACGGCTTCGAACAAATTCAAACGTGCGAAGTAAAAAATATAATATTAAATAGTATATTACATACCGAGCGGGGAAGTGCTCTATTACAGCCGAGCGTCAAGGTAGCTTGCCGAGGTGCAAAGCACCGAGGTAAGCTGCACACGCGAGGCTGGAATGAGTTCTCCCGAGGTATGTATACGATTTTACTCACAATCTACTATTAGTAATTCTATATAAGTTTTATTTTAAATAATAATAATAATAATAATAATACATGAGTATCGGTATTTATTTTTATGATAATTTGATAAACTATTTACTAACCGATTGTGAGTAAAAGCTATTTATGCGTCATATACTTGATAAATAGAGATTATATTTATATAATAAGTACGGATGAATAAAATACTATATTACATAACGAGAATGGAAAGTGAGTGATAACGTGCGAGTGAGAATCTTGACGCGCGAGGTGCCAGCTGAATGTGGAAATCCTATGAGCGTGGACACTTTCCAGCGAGTTTTGTACAATACTTTTCCTGCGCACTGAAAAAAATTATTTATTTCAAAAAGATTTAATTTTTAGAATAAATAAAATTAATGGTTAGATTATTAATCTTGCGATTGTTTAAAATGAAGTTTCTTAAAGAATTTGAGTTGAGAGTATGTATCTAATGTAGATATTGAATGTTAGAATGTGAAGGTGAGGAATCAATTATTTCCCGTTCTGTTTTAACATTTAATGATGATGAATTAGTTACCGCATAGAAAATGTTATTTGCAATTTGCATTTGATTAATAATTGATTCATTAATATATTCTTGGGCGACAGCAGTAGATTTCCACCCACCGTGGCGTTTAAGAGTTTCACTTTTGGAAAAAAGTGACGAGTACTCCCTGTATAATCTGAAGAAGTGGTTCTAACCAGTGGCGGCTCGTGCTAAAAATTTTAAGGTGTTCTGCAAGTTTTACAAAAAAAATTACCTTGCACGGGCAGTAAGAGGTTGTCTCCCAAATAAGAGTCACTAAGCACTACTTTACTAACAAATTATTTCTTATAAATTAAATCTATTCTACGTTCTTTTCGATTTGCAAATTTTGTTATCACTTTGTCATTTAAATTGTCTATTTCGGAGATAAACTTTTTTTCGATAGATAGCATGGAAAGAGATGTTAAACGATCTTCGGTCATTGAATTTCTGAGAAACGTCTTAATTCGATTTAGTGTTGAAAAGCATCGTTCGGCCTCCGATGTTGTCATGGGAGTTGTTATTACAATTTCTAATAATTTTCTAGTCTCCTTCAACGTATCTCCCAGATTGTTTTTTATTAAAAATTTTAGAAGAGGTAGTGCGCCTTTTAAAGATCAGTTCTTGAGTAAATAACAGACAATTCAGTTCGTAATCTTTCTTTATCAAGGGTGGGATAATAGGAGCATGCGAAAGTGAGTTTGTCCTCATGAAATTTACTGCAATACTCTCCAAAGCATTCCGAAAAAAAAAGTGATGCCACTACTAGATACTCTTTAAAATGAAATCGATCTTTTGCACAATTTAGAATAACATCACACACCTCTAAAGCCGAAATTCGATGATTAAATCTGCTGATATTTGGACGTTTGCGTTTTTCTGGTGGTGGCTCATCGCTTATTAAATCTGTTTAGTCCATTTACTAATTTAACATAACTTATAAACAATGTAACCCCCTATTTTAATAATGTTCCTGTCACTTGGCTTTTGACACATTGTCGAAATTACTTCAAAAACGTCATCTTTCAAATATCTCAGTGTTATTTAAATTCTTTTAATAAAATTTGTATCGTATATGTTGTCTTTTCTTCGATCCTACCTTGAATAAATACAATAGTGAGTGTATTCTCTTAAATATTTAATCTTCCTTTCTTGTGATCCTTAATTTTTCGATTTTATATCACTTTATGTTTAACTTCTTTCTATAACAGCTTCTCTGTGCCTGTCTCCTATTACTTTTCATTCTCATTGAACTTGTTATTAAATTCCTTCTGCCAATACTATTCTTATTCCAGTTATAATTTTTCGATTGTCAATTTATTACAAACAAAATGAATATGGCCATCGCAATACTACTACATTATATTATAACATTATTTTCTTTAGATTGACATTTTTAAATTCGTTATATCTTTTGAATGGAATGTCCGATTTTAATAATTTAAAAAGTATTTTACTGGTATTGAAATGGTCTTTAATAAAATATCATTTAATAGGATAATAAATAATACAGAGGTATGGATAATATGGTTTGATTATTATCGGCACTTTTATTAACTTTTAAAATGTAAAAAAGTAGTTATAGTGGTATAACTACAGTAGTTGGACATATGGTTTCGCGGACTTTTTTGTAGATATTAATACGTTCTATAATACTGTAGAACATTTTTTTGTTCTATCAACAATAGTTTCCGCAGCGTACGCGATGGCAGATTTTTTGTGACTAATTTTTTCACACCTTGGGTTACATTAATGCATTTTTATTGGGGATATCTTTTTTTTTTTAATGTAATATAGCCTATGTCACTCAGTGAAAATGCAGCTTTCTAATGGTGAAAGAATTTTTGAAATCGGTCCAGTAGTTTTTGTGTGAAAGCATTACAAACATACATACAAAAACACAAATGTTTCCTCTTTATAATATTAGTTTAGATACCGAATCATATCGCCCTCCGCGCTGGTCTAAATGCAGCGAACATGCGTGGTAAAATCACGCATTGGTTTAAGACAGCCCCGGGGGTAGCGGGGTGCGCGCGGGTGTTTGAAAGAGCTCTGAGCGCACGTACGTGTGGACCAGATAAGGAACAAGTGAGCGATCGCGCTAATTAGGTTGGTTATTCCACTGGTCGCCTATTGTATATTATTTGATAATATTCTATAGGTATATAACCGGCGTTAAGTGTTGGAATTTCGGAAGCGAATATCTCGTTCTACTGATCGGATTTTGATAATTGAGGTGTCAAATTGTAGGGTTTGATGACCTCTACATGATGATGTAGAAAAATATGCAAATTTTTTGATATACAGGGGGAGAATTTTCACAACAATATGTTACGCTTTTATAAACATCAGAAATGTCGGAAAAATTATGTAAAAGAAAACTAGTTATAACTAATACAGGTTCGCCCGCCCAATTTTTTGGGAGCTCTGCAGCACTGCAGCGCTTATGCGCCAGCCGCCACTGGTTCTAACGCAATGAAATTTGGTATGGAAGTAGTACTAACGTAGCATAACTTACCTTCACCTGGAGAGCGGCGTAGCCCTGCTGGGAAGGGATGCATTAATAGCGGGAGTATCCCCCGCGAGCGGCGCGTATCATCGCTACACGAGCAGACATGGGAGTTAATAAGTCGTAGTATTGTAGCGGAAGGGATGTCCAACCATGCTGCTTCAACTCGCCTCCATAGCTCCTCGACGTTACCTGGGGGAACCGGATAACGTCGAAGTCTCCGACCGATCATATCCTAGACATGTTCGATCGGATTGAGATCCGAAGAACGTGCCGGCCATGGAAGCATACGTATATGGTCCTCTTCCACAAAGGTCTGGGCAACACGTGAAGTGTGCGCTCGGGCGTTGTCGTGCATGTATAGAAGACGTGGACGCCGTCGAACGTAGAGAAGCACAACGGACCGTAGCACCTCATCTACGAAGCGGCGAGCCGTCATCGTATGCTGTATATGCAGCAGACGTGTACGTCCACCATGTGCTATAGCAACCAATACCATAATGCCCTGCTGGCGGTGGATAGGGCGTGGTTGAATGCACTCCTCGAGGTAACGCTCACACGTCTCCGATGAACCAAAATTCGCGCGTCACCGGTGCTCAATTCGAATCTTGATTCGTCGGAAGACAAAATGTGCCTCCACTCGACAACCCACTGATGTCAGCCTCCACCCACTGGCGCCGTCTACGTCGGTACTCGCGAGTCAGTGGAGTCCGCTGCAACGCACAGCGCGCTTGCAGTCCACTTTCTAGCAAACGCCCCCGTACAGTTCGCGTAGTGAGTACGCCTTCCATTCCTACTGGCCAAACGGCTCCAAGTTGCATTGAGAAACACGTACGCGACGCTAAAGCGTTGTGCACAAGGGCACGATCCTCGCGTGCTGTGTTCGCGCTGGGCCGCCCCGCTCGCGGCTGAAGGCGCGTACGTCCTTACTCCATCCATTCTCGCCATGCCCGCTGCACTGCCTATAATGACCGCTCGATATCGTGATATCACGGAAGGATACTCCTGTCATGTGCATCCCCACAACCATTCCTCGCTCAAACTCACTAAGATAACGCGAACGGGCTTCCATCACGCACAAAGTACCACTATAACTACCCGCTTCCAACACACTAACAAAACTGGTTTCTCCCCCCCCCCCCCGCATCGGTCTCCATGGAGCCAACATATTGCAACTGTCGGAGGCACTCAGTAAAAAATGTAGAGATAGAAAAAGTCAAAACTCGCTGTGCAAACTCCTCTAGAGGAAACCTTAATGCTACGCTAAATCTACGCATTTATCTTGACACGTTCAGATTATACAGGGTGTGCTCGTCACTTTTTTCCATCAGTGTATGATGTCTCCACCTGCATCAACAAGAATGGTAACCGGGACCGGCGAAAACAATGTCCTGTGTATAGTTCTGTATTTCTAAGGTTTAAATAAATGGCTATTTGTTTAGGGACGCTGCCAAGTTTGTACATACCTACCGGTTGTCTAGTACATTCTTGGTTTTAATCATTTAAAAACAAACGATGCTCATTTGTATTTGGTGGTCTAAGCGCCGCATATTTCTTAATAATTTTACAAAATTCACTAGTAATTGTGAAGAAACGTGGTTTCCTTGTTTTGGTGCCGCGTATTTTAACCAAAGCAGCAGATCTCAGATCTTCAATATCATTAATCTTCAGTTGGCTTAATTCTTGTTTGCGCCATGCGCCATTTATACCAATAAACAATGCCACTTTGGTTAAAAGGTACCTGCCGTCTAGAGCTTCGTAGATAAATCGATTGATTTCCTCTGATGTTAAAATTTTTGACTTTTTCAGTTTGTAGCCATCTGAGTTACGCTTCAATAGTGCCCTTAATTTCAAATATTTCGTTATATCTACGTTAAAATGAATGCAAAGGGCACTTCGAAGCATTAAATACTGAGTCCACAAAGAACTGAGTTTGAGTTTTTCAGATAACTCTCCAATGTACGCTATCAGTACATTTTCAGAAAAAGACTATTTTATTCCTTTTTTGTTGCGCCAATCCATAAATTTTTTGTAGGAAAACTCATACCTATCCCTGGATTTAGGTGGTAATAGGTTGATAAAATTACTTTTGGTGGCTTCAAGTACTTCTGGTGATGTACATTCCATATCTATAGACGAGTCGCGTTTCTATATCCATCGTTTTCTACAAAGCCAATAAAAATAAATCCTTAGAAAGTGTTTTAAAACTTACCAAAATCCGTTTGTAGCTCACAATTTGCTAGAAAATTTTTGACGTTTCTCTTGCTTCTGAGCGCTCATTTCAAATAAACAAGATTAAAAGGATTAAAAGTAGTGGGAAGATTTGTATTTGGTTTTACATCAAATGTCAGATAATTCTAACCTCTGAGCGTGTATCTCTTTATGATCCCCTAGCAAAGACATTATGTTCCGTCAAACGTCAATGACAAATGTATTCTGACAATTACTTGAGTAGTGGGGGTGGACGTTCTTAAAAACGGCTTCTGCGCACCTCCTCATCGCGCCAACTTAATTGGCGCTCGCTATACTTAATAAAAGTAAATTATTATGTTATAATCGTGCGTTGTTAGTTAATTTGCGTTATAAGTCCGGTAAATGATGTTTTACAGTTAAGAGGGAGGCTTCTAGACGAGGCGACGAAGAAGCCGAGCCACGAATTTCGAAACGAGTAGTGTTTCCTTTTGCCGGACGTATATCGTACACCGTTTTATTTCATCCTGTGAGCAATTTCGTTTGAAAAAACTTAGATTTTTTTTAAATGTCACATAAATCAGTCTGTCAATCATAACTTTATATCGTACAATGTTAAGTCGGCAAACTGAATTTGAGTTATTTAATCAGTGGAAACGAATAAACTAAGTGAAAACAGTCAATGCGGATGTAATGTTATAATATTTAATGTATTTTGTTTGTATAAATCTGAATAAATCTTGTAAAAATTGTAGTCCGGTAAAGTATTTTAATGCTGTAAAGTTTCATTTTCAGAACTGAAATGAGTCCGGGAAATCAAACAATGTGACACAGGATGAAGTAAAATAACGTACGGGTTTTTGACAGATGAATGAAATTGTTAACTTTCATGCTTACTCAATTGTCCAAAATTGACATATTTCTTGTAGTGTCGTAGAAAATAGTATATTGTGTATCCAGTAACAAAAGCGATACATTCCTGGACGACAATGTAAATTGTTGGCCGAGGCCATCAAGCAAGCATTGAAGTGCGGGAATGTACTTTTACTACGAGGTACACATACTTTTTTTTTCTGAAATCGGAATCAACATTATTATAAATTAAAGAATTTTTATAAATGCATAACATTTTTTCATTACCACCTAATTTCATATGAAATCGTTTCCTTGACGATCGATGATGTCCTGATGTGCGGGACATCACCGGAGTTAGTAGAAGCTACTGAAAATGTTGTCTGCGTGTATTTATTTACTGTCTGAAATGTATATAAAAAACCACCGGTACGGGAAAGCTACCGACTTTCCCGGCTTAGGGCTAAAAAAACCTTCCCGGACTGTTTTCTGATGTTTGCTTAGCAACGGACTAAAATATTAGAATAGCTTATTTTGGCATCTAAAATTGCGCCGAGAAAGTAGGTAATCTTGGCCGATATCAGAAAATAGTATATTACATACCGAGCGAGGAAGTGCTCTATTACAGCCGAGCGTCAAGGTAGCTTACCGAGGTGCAAAGCACCGAGGTAAGCTGCAGACGCGAGGCTGGAATGAGTTCTCCCGAGGTATGTATACGATTTTAATCACAATCTACTATTAGTAATTCTATATAAGTTTTATTTTAAATAATAATAATAATAATAATAATACATGAGTATCGGTATTTATTTTTATGATAATTTGATAAACTATTTTAAGGAATATACTTGTAAAATCGTTGCTAGGCAATGTAATAAGTTTCCGGCTATAGCTGGGAAAGTGAAGTAGGTAAGCAATAAGTCGCTTCCCGACTGTTTCGAAGGGTACAAATCTACAGATTACTAACCGATTGTGAGTAAACATATTTCACTCACGATCAGTTAGTAATCTGAACATTTCTAACCTTCAAACTGGCTAGAAAATGCGCTATTACATACCAAGGTAGGTAATAACATTTTACCGGCTAGCTTATGTCACTTTTCCGGATAGGTAATGTCATTTCGGAATTTATTAAACATCAGTGTCATTTAAATAAGTAAATTAAATTATAATAAAACTATTCACAAATCTTTATTAAGTAAATAACAAGACAACGCTTTAATTCAAAATTTATTCGCTTTTGGAATTAATATTAATTGCTACATTGTCAGAAAATATCACTATTAATTATTACGTTACCTAGCAACAGTACCTATCAAAAGCATTTATCAAAATACCATAAAGTTTAATACTATTATATTTTTGAAATTTAGCGATTTAATAGTCTATATAATAATTAATTACTAACCGATCGTGAGTAAAATAGTATACAAACCTTGGCGGAAAGATTCATTACCGTCTCGAGATTAAGTTCACCTCGACGCTGCGCGTCTCGGTGAACTTACTATCCCTCGACGATAATGAACTACTTTCCGCCTCGGTATGTAATATACTATTTCTGTTGGTCATATATTTAATATCTAAATCCTAGACTAAAAACAGCAGTTTAAAACACGTTTCCCAGAACGTGTTTTAAAAAATTTCAAACATGAAAGAAGTAGCAACAAGAATGGTTTTTTAACTACGAATAACTATTCAAAATACAAGTCAATAATAAAAATTCAATTTTCACTCATCTTCTCATTTGCGTCAAAGTAAAATTCACATTTATGAAAATATTGAACACTATTGATGATGATGATTATAAAATGTCACTTGTAGAGAAATTGGTTGTAGTTGTGGTACCCTCAAACACCGTTTTGGCAACTTTGATGCGTTCTTCTACGCAATATTCGATGTATCTTTTTGCGACGGTAGAAAAACGCCAATCGCCACGTCGTTTCAATGAAAGCGGAGCTTCTTCGGAATCATTGCCCCGTATAAGTTTTAGGATCCTCTAACTTCAGTTACGCGGCAATTTTAGAAGGAAGCTGACCATAAGTTTTTATTCCCACAGGTTATCGAATACACTTCCCATTGTTATAAAACAGGAAGAATCGATCATGATATGTATCCACGGGACGTAAAGATGCATATTTTCGGTATATGGTTAAAGGGTTAACCAGGAAGCCTTCTCCAATAATGATGAACTTTGTACCTAAATGCGTTTTGGTATCTCGAAGTGTTACAATGAGAATTTCTACAGTATCTTGGATATCATTCACAGTCAGGTCGCATAACTCCTTGCGCAGACATACTCCAGCAATGCTGAAAATCAAGCCTATAAAATAAGGGAAAATTATTATTCTTTATTTTAACAACCATAACATAAATACCTTCACAAATAAATAGCAGCTTCTAACAAAAACTTTTCAATTTGTTCGCGAGATAACAAATAATGTCCCACATTTATTTGTGTTTGGTAGTTTTTCTTTATATTCTGATAGGCGTTTTTTCTTCATGTTGAAAATTGAACTATTTACAAGAGGCAAATGTTCCCTAATCTCTTCAGCAACCCTATTTAAAGCATAAGTAAGACATGTTACATGTATCAAGTTCGGTAAAAGATTTTCAAATTTTGCCCGACCTCTATCATGTACGGTGCTGCATCTGACAAAATGAGCAAAAAATTATCTCCTGGAACAGGCTTAGCAAAAAAAAAATGTTAATAGTTCCTCTTGAACAAATGTGGCCACTGTGAATACATTTGTTTTCTCTCTCTTTAGTAGCAATGTGGTAAGATTTTGGCAGAATCTTGTCGCTAAGAACACCAATCAATAAATGAGCAACAACAACGTCCTCTTCAATTGGTGGTTTCATGAATACATATGTAAAAATGTTTCTTCCGAATTATAGCTTTAATTTCCTTAATTACCTCCGAATACAAGGAACTTGCGTCCTTTCTTCGTAGTGTTGTTTTACCTGGGACATTTAATTTGCAATACTTCTGGAGAAAAGAGGTGACATAGGTCTAGGTTAAAGATGTTTTGTTCGTTTAGCTTTTTGGACATTGGTTGGAAACATTGCGTGAATGTGGATTTTGTCACGTCTCCAGATTTTATCTTATCCAATTTTGTAATATGAACAGAAGCTTTCACGTTTTGGTCTATTTGATATTTTTTATCGCATGGTATCTGCAATGAAAAGAAAAAACAAAAATTGAAATATCAAATTGAAAAGCAATAATATCAATACTTAGATCTAAATCCTTAACAAATAAGTTCAAAATATTAAACGAAAGCGCCCCGAGTGTCCAAATGGTGCGAAATCGGTGGATATACCTAGGGTTCCATATAAAAAATTAAGTTCATACTGACATGCCATGTATGCCTCTGTATTTTCATTGTATATGTCCCTCAAAAAGAATATAACTTGCTTTTAGCTTTTTTTTGTATCTCAAAAAATAACATAACTACCGATTTTGCACCAGCCTCTACATATATTGAATATTTATATTGAAGTATACTTACAATTTTAGCGCACGCAGAACGGTAGACGTTTCCCATATCTATAGATAGTTCTTTGTATGGCTTAACCCGCACTGACGCTCTACTGACTTTAGGCATTTTACTAATAAAAATAAATAAAATACCACAATACTACAAAACACAACGTCGATGTTATCTCTTCAAAAGCACAATCAGATATAAAATTCATGTCGATTTATTCTTATTATCTACATAAGTAAATATATATACATACAATGAAACCTCTATTTTGAATTCTCTGAATTTAAGACTTGGAATTCCCATACTCTTGTACCTCATATTTTTTTTTCCTGAGAAATATAAACATAATAAAATAATTGAAACAGACATGTAATATACATACTCGTATCTGTAACTGTACACATGGACAATACACCTCGTATTTTCAGCATTTACTTCTGCTTAAGACACGTGTTTCTGCCATTACTATTAGGCGTCATCAGTTAAGCTAGTGAAGCAATGTAATACAAATGATACTAATCTTTATGAATAGTCTTTATGAATAATCTTTATGAATTAAGCAGAAGTAAATGCTGAAAATACGAGGTGTATTGTCCATGTGTACAGTTACAGATATGTATCCATTCATAAAGATTAGTATCATTTGTATTATATTGCTTCACTAGCTTAACTGATGACGCCTAATAGTAATGGCAGAAACACGTGTCTTAAGCAGAAGTAAATGCTGAAAATACGAGGTGCATTGTCCATGTGTACAGTTACAGATATGTATATTACATGTCTGTTTCAATTGTAACAAAAGCGTTATACGTGCATAAACGTATAGATATACTTAAAACCTTTTTGTATAATAAAATAAATTACTTCATAATAGAAGATTTATAAAATTGTTTATCTTAAACTCTTGAAACGCTTGCCAAAGATCTACATCATTCAAAATTCTTTCTATGCTGTTTATTAAGGATATACGCAAATATTGAAAACAATGCAATATATGCAAAATCTGCGCTTTGTATATTTGGGTTACATTATTAATAACTACAATTCGTTATTTTAAAATATTTTTATTTGAAATAAAAACACCTGCATATAAAACTTAAAATAAATAGATTCTACATAAAAAGAGTGAAATTTAAATTTTTTTAATTTTTATTTTCAATGTGTAAATGCATATACTGACACTTTTGAATTAAAGTAATGATTATCATTACTTAATTTGTTTCAGTTCAATGTTGAAACCACAGCCTCCTGCAAAACCTTCCATAGAATTGTTGGCGCAAGCGCCAACAATGGATAACAATAGATTAGAAAAACTGGTCAAAAATTTTGTGGTCGAAGACAAAGCGCGATTGGCGGCCAGAAATAAAGCGATGCCTTCCAGTATTCAGTTTGCCTTGCA
The DNA here is from genome assembly GCA_935421215.2 of Melolontha melolontha. Taxonomy (NCBI): domain Eukaryota; kingdom Metazoa; phylum Arthropoda; class Insecta; order Coleoptera; family Scarabaeidae; genus Melolontha; species Melolontha melolontha. The sequence goes on along the minus strand of OW285237.1, from coordinate 139,470,741 downwards.
AAAATTCGAAAAAAATTCATCACAAGTAGACGGAAATATCACTAGGAGAGCACCGTTGAAGGCGAACAATTATAGTACCACGACAACGACAAATGATAATATAACAACACCAACAATACAGGTAATTAAGTAAATAGTAGTAATTCATTGGGGTTTATTTCATGATATTAAATTTTTTTTGAACACTATTTAAAACACTTGACTGAAACTATCAATACTATCAAACAAAACTAAGTTCAATAAAAAATGAACCATCTATTATTTTGTATTTCTTATTAACTCCATCAAATAACATGAACATGAAATAGAAATGAATTTAATTAAAAACTTACGACTATACTTGGGTTCTGTTTTTTGTCATTACACATACATTGTCTTATGTGTAGAGCTAAAAAAATAAAAGTCAATGCAATGGTAGCATAGTGGGCAACCAGTTATACGCCAGTGACGTATTTTTTCAATTGTCAAATATTTCTGATTTTTCATTCATACTTAGATCTTAAATTAAATACATTTTATTGAAAAATAGATAATTTATTTAAAACAGTTAATTATCCTAACAGGCGTATACCTTGTGCGAAAACAATTTTAAATACTTTTAACAAATTAAAATATAATGGTTGTTTTCTAAATTTCCACAAACAAAAATAAAACCAATCATGTGTTAACAGAATACATGAAGCTGAATATCCCGTGTTATGTAGAAGAACGGTCTGTAGTATCACTTTTAAATGTAGCCAGCCATTTTGGAGTATGGTATAGTTCGGTGTTCAAAACCCTCAAAGAGTTCAAATATAGGCCATACAAGGTATCAAACCAGCAAGAGCTTTTTGAGGAAGATAAAGTAAAACGAACTTATTTTTGTGATATAATGTTTAATTTGTTAAATGAAAACGAAGAAATTAAAAAAAAAAAAATTTTTACTGATAAAGCAAATAGTTCCGTAATAGATTTAAAGAGTTTCATGTACATTCTTTAATAGTTAGAAAGCATAGTAAGATGAAACCTATTGAATTAATTTTTTTGCTAATAGGAAAAGATTGGGGGTAATTTTAATAAAATAAATACTTAGGTTACTTATTAATATTTTTATTTAGGCATATTATCATATTAACATTTTTCGGTTTTAGTCTTGCACGCCTTTGTTCTATTATTAAACGAGCTGTACTAAACACTCTTTCACTTTCTGCGGAACTTGCTGTAATAAAGATGTATTTCCTAGAACATTATTCTAAGGGTTTCAGCTCAATTCCTGTTACCTAAAAGAAAATTCAAATAAAAAATGCAATTACCCATTTTTTTTAAAACTTACCTTCCAAAATAAAAGAGGATCTACGTCCTGATTTGAATTTGGGCTTTCGGGGTATTGCCTTTTAGTTATTATTACATTAGCTGTAATTGATTTTACTTTCTCTTATTCTTTCTTGCAAAAATCCAAATCATGAAAGTGACTTTTGATGTGAACTAATGTGTTTCGATTACAGGCATTTGTTCTTTATTTTCAAGAACTATTTTCTTCATAATATTAAACATTTCTTGTCCTAGAAAAGACACAGCCCAATAACATTTTTAGTACTAAGAAAACCTTCTCTTTTAAATCAAGGGTCAAAAACAGTTGCTACTTTAATAACTGATCGTCCTTCATATGAAAATAGCCTTGCTTTAACAGATTCTAAAAGTTTGTTGCATAATGTCTAGAGACCGGACACATCGGGCCGAAATGACGTCATTACGACGGACGATATAAATAGTCTACAACATCTGTAAGTACATCACGCAGTTATTGAGTAGCACTATTCATTCGGTTAACCGCACACAAAAAATACATGTGCAGCTAACCGAATGAATAGTGCTATTCAACAACTGCGTGATGTACTTACAGTAGACTATTTATATCGTCCGTCGTAATGACGTCCATTTCAGCCCGATGAGTCCGGTCTCTGATAATTTCTTCCCTTCTTCAATCTTTAATTCCAGTAGTGATTCTGTCAGATAATTATACAGTCCAAAAGTTATTGTGATTATTAATGAAATAGTATCATATTTATTACCTACAAGAATTTCTCGCTACTGCTTTTTAAGATAAATTTCTCCATTTTATAAATCCACTTTTTCGTATGATACCACGAAGTGTTATTTGTTTTTATCGTGTTACTGAAATGCCCCCAATACGTGGGTTACCTTCGGTAATTCACTAGAAGTAATGTGAGAACCTTCTACAATCTCATAGAATGGTAAAATCTATTTGTGCTTTTTTGTTATCAACGCTTTCATATTTTCTACCTTTTTTGATACTCTAATTTTACTATCTTAGATATATTTTATCTTTAAAGAAATACTATCCATCTTCTTTGAATTTGTTAAAAATATTTAAAATTGTCATCGCACAAGGTATACGCCTGTCAGGGTAATTAACTGTGTTAAATAATTTATCAATTTTTTAGTAAAATGTATTTAATTTAAGTACGAATGAAAAAAAAGAAATATTTGACAATTAGAAAAATACGTCACTGGTGTACAACTGGTTGCCTACTTGCCACCAGTGCATTGACTTTTATGTTTCTAGCTTTATACATAGGGCGATGTATGTGTAATGATAAAAAAAGAACCCAGTATAAATTGAATGACATTCAAAAACTGAGTATCCTTTTTATGACCTTTTTGTATACATTAATCCACAGTTTGCTACATAAATGCACAGTAACGTAATTGGTGCTTAGCAATAAGAGAAAGGTGGGGAAACTTAATTGTTCAGAATCCGATGTAGTATAAACTAATCGTTAGATATGTATGGTTGTCATAGTTAATGAATGAAAATAATTTCAAATTTAAATGTCATAATCAATTTAGGTTACACCAAATTACTTATTTTGTAAACTATAAATACAAATAAATAAATATCTCTTAAAACCTCTACTTTATTACAGGCGATTTTAGAATTCTATGTATTAAGTGTGTAATATGTATAAACATACTTAAAAAAAATTATAAACAAAAATTCTCGATTGGTTAAACTAAATTAAATGTTCAAAACGTATTCCTTCTACTTCCAAACGCTATTCGATTATAAAAATTACGTCGTATATTGGACAAGACTTCGGGGTGATTGTTAGTTAACAAAGTGTTTGTAATTTTTATACGCAATTTTTCTAATTTATTTGCACGTTGTTCTTCGAAGTTGTATATTTGTGACTTTAAGTGACCCCACAGAAAAAAGTCATTTGGTGCCAAATCAGGATATCTGACAGGGCAATGGATTGAAATAATTCGGTCCTCAAACGTATTCCTTAGATATTGGTGAACAATCATGCTTGTATAAGCAGGACATCCGTTTTTTTGATACCAAATGTCTTCCATTACAATGTTAGATATTCCAGGTACAAAAGGAATAATATTGTGTTGCAGTAAATCTAAGTATTGCTGTGCGTTCAACATGCCATCAATTAAAAATGGGTCAACGATATTATTCCCTAATATCGCAATCCATACATTTACCTTTTATGGGTATTGTGTGTGAGCTGTATTTGCAATGTGTTTATTTGTTCTGGACCAATATCGTAGTATCGCAGGATTATGCCGGCCTTGTAAGAAAAATGCAGATTCGTTCGTAAAGAGGATGTTCGAAATAAAATCTTCATTTCGTGCACATTTTTCAATTATGTCGTAAACAAAACTGAATGTGATCATAATTGTGCTGTGGAAAAATTTCATTTATCTTCTGAACATGATAAGAGTGATATTTGTTTTTTCTTAAGACTCTTCTCACAGTTTCACGTGATACATCCAGTTCTTGTCCTATTTGAGATGTCCGAGTATAATTGTTTTCCACGCTAGTACACATTGCGATCCTGGTTATCATTATTTTGAGGTTTATTATGAAGCGATGGAAAAACGCATCCGAATTTTTCCAAATTAGTTATGATGCGATGAATAGTATTCAAACAAGGATGCACCGGTTTTCAAAAGTACCTCGAAAGAGAGCTAGCTATAATAGATACTAATGAGTGGCCTTGGAAATGCCATTTCACAATCTGCACCTTTTCATCGATTGTATAGATCATATCCATAATTTTACTCAGTATGACATTTGACAGATCACGAACAACTCACATAAACGAATGACACATGTACGTAAGGTATAACTATATGCCTGGGCGTTAGATTTTGTTTATCATTCCCTACTACATTCCCCTTTCAATATATTTTCGCTATGTTGCGGTTTTAATATATTTTCGCTATGTTGCGGTTTTCTGTATATGTTTGTAATCGGCAAATATTTGGAAGTGCTAATTTTGAGAATTCGTGAAGAATACTCGCTAAAATTTTCATTTTATTGTTCTAGTTCTGTCACCATCTATTTAGAGGTCTTCCGACTGGTCTCTTTCCGTCTGTAGCTATTTTTAGTAGTCGCTCTTCTACTTACATGCTTATTCTATTCTTTTTTCCGTTTTTTAAACCATTTGACCACATCTTGTACATTGCGTTCGTTTCTTATAGACACGTTGGTTCTTTTGTCGCGCAAATGACACCTAAGATCTTAACGATTTCATTTCATCTATTCTCATTTTTCCTTATCTTTGGATTATTACATAAAACATTACCAAATTGTACACGATTTACGCTAAGAAAAAGTTGACAAATTAAAAATTATTTTCACAATAAGAGAAGGTTATGCTCCATAACACCTAATACTTCGAAGTTAGGGTGACATGGACTATATTTGAGTTCTATAATATTTATTTTGTTCTATTTAATTTAGTTTCATAGTTTTTAGATAGTTTTCGCTTTAGAACTACAAGATATTTTTAACCCAAACATATTTTAGAAATGGTAACAATGTACCACAAATCACTAACGTTTAGATAGCTGACGTATAGCAAACGCCAATTAAGTTGGCGCGAGGAGGGGTAAGTTCGCGCAGGATTAGAAGTAGTGGGGAGATTTGTATGTGTTTGGTTTTACATCAAATGTCAGATAATTCTAGCCTCTGAGCGTATATCACTTTATGATCCCCTAGCAAAGACATTATGTTCCGTCAAACGTCAATGACAAATGTAAAAACGGCTTCTGCGCACCCCCTCCTCGCGCTAACTTAACTGGCGCTTGCTATACGTGCATTCAGTTCAAACCGAAACTTGAGCGCCTCTAATGCTTGAAAGAAGAACTTATGTTATTTAGCGGTAAATTCGAACGGATATTAGGCATAATTTTTGCAGGATTTATAAATATTGGCAGATTCGATATTGCGCTTATGCGCAATTATCAAATCTTTCTTATGTAAAATGTGATTACATTTGAAAAAGCCTCAGACCTTGGAATATTTTATAATTACATTAAGAACATTGATATTATACATTACATATCAGTTGATTATAATAACTACATTATTAATTACTTTTTATTATATTTATACCGACGCCTCATTATTTCTAAAACATTTTGTTTTACAGGATCTTGATTGTCCTGTGCTTGATTGTCCTGTGTGCAGAGTCCTTCGCAATTATAATTTTATTTATATCCTGGCAATAAGCATGTGTTAAAGTCCTGATGAATAGTTTGATTATATAATCAATAAGGTCTGATTTGTGGTCATTGCATGCAATAAACTCGAAATCTACCACATTATGTATCTTTTCGACTAACAACTGCACAAGTCTATCATTATGCGGAACAATTTTAAGAACTTTCCGTATTCCCACAGTAATATTTTTTACAGACCGCGCTAATTCTAAAGTAGGATAGCACAAACGCTTAGCCCATGCACCACCATATTCACGAACTGTAATTAATTTATTATCAGGATTTCCATCCACCTCTGCAAACAATGATTGCTTGCATATTGTACACATTTCTTGTTTTTTGTTCAATAAAAATCCAGCCACATAATTATTGGCCAATTGTGCCAACCGATTACTGGTTTCTGAACTTGTTGTAATAAAAATTGCAGATGTAGCTTCCAATTGATTCGGTGGTAATGGATGTGCTAGTGATTATGGCAACTCCAATGTAACGGCAGCACTCTTCAAAAACATTTTTAAGCCTCCAAACAAATACTCCCCGTCATCCTTTTCACAATTGAATTGGATATTATAAATGTTTAGTGTTGAATTGACACTCACCACCTTATATACTCCAATAAAAGCATTTGCGGTTGGGTTGGAATTTTGGACGTTATGGCTTCTAATTTGGCCAAATAGATTTGTCGCTACCATTATAGTACCATATATACTAAAATAATGATTTTCGAAGTGCAAGTGACAAACTCCTTTCAGCCTATACACTAATAAAGGATTCAAATCGAACAAACTATCATTATTTATTGTCTTTATCCATTCGCTGTAGTTGTTCAAATCTTTCTTGGGATTTGGGAATCGATGATGCAGCAAAGTTTTATCGATAGGGCAAAAAGGAACACAGCACTTGATGTATCCCATAACTAACAATATCTTCTACTCAATTAACTGTAAACTGAAAATATACGCTCTAATGAATGAAAGATGACATAACAAGACTCTACATGCTCCATCTATAGTTTGAAGGAGCAACCTATCTATTACGCAAAACGGTACAGCGTGGGTTGCATTTAACTTAAACGTTTATATATGTAAGTGGTCTGTGCAATGTACTGCAACGAGCAATAAATTCTGGTCAATGATACTTCAAAATTTGATTAGATTGTCACAAATTGTAAATTTCCCCCGCCTGATAATGCCTATGCCAATGAATTGTCAACATGAATGAAATTTGACAAAAAAAAAAATACAATTATTGTCATGCAAGATGATTATAGGTTATGACATTTCCGACGGTTATACAATGGAGCATTTGCCTTTGTGTCAAAGCATGACTTTGACGACCAGAATTTATTGCTCGCGGCTGTAAATAGCGTATTTTAAATACGCATTCAGTACATAACTCGTTAGGGCTGCATTGAGGAATTTCAAGCAAATTTTGCAGTTAATTAGGTACATGGAGTTTAGAAAATACTCTAGAGAATTGCAATTTTTTTTTCTAAAACTGAGAGGCTTTTAAGAAAACCAAGCAGTGTGGCAATTAAAAACATACTCAGAAGTTGCCGGTTATGTTGAAGAAATAATGAAAATAAAGTCAACAAATTATCCTTTCTGCTGCTCTAACCTACACTGAAATTTTGTAATTGGTTTATAAATATGAACAACAACCGAGATCTTTCACGAAGAGAAATTTTTATAGATGAACAATAGTTTTATTTAAAAAACCGCCAAATCCAGAAAAATTGATGTCTGGGTAGTGTTAAACCAAAGATGAATAAACCAATATTTTATCAAGGAACATTAATAACTACTTGAGGATATACGATGCACAAAATGCAGAATGTCAACCAGATAAAGCAATGATGATGATTTCTTCTTGTAGCATTATCTAAAAAACACATGGAACACCTGTATTTAATTTGAATGATGTACAGAAAAGAATTTAAACTGCGAATCTAAACTGTTTGAGTCATACTCCTACAATCTCACAATCCATCTAATTACTTGACTTTCGGGATTCTTGAATTGCAAGAGCCACTTCAAAGTGGCGTGATCAGTCCGGATCAGGAACTTTCGCTCATACAGATATTTGTAAAAGTGCTCGATGATCTTAACTACTGCCAGTAATTCTTGTCTGGTTACGCAGTAGTTCCTCTCTGGTTCCCAAAAGAGAGCATGAGTCCGAACCCCACACCTGATTGATGTGATAATTCTTCTCTTCGGTTCGTTTAGATAAAACTAACGGGTATTAAAAACACACTATATTAATAAAAGATATACTAAATAACACTTAATTATAATAACAATATTTATAATTATTTATATTCAAATTTATAACTACAATATTAACACAACGGTCGCTGGTTGAATATTCTTCCTCCCTCTGGAACACTATATATACTCCTTGGGGTATTCACGATTAATCTGGTCTCGGTTATTCCAGAAAATGCTTTCCAAAAAATTAGTAAATCCTTTTAATACCATAGAACCAAATAAACATTGTTCCTATACGCCTAACATTCAATAATTGTTCTACAAATTTGTATAAAAGGAATGACGTGATAAATAGGTCAGAATTCAAGAAAACCTTGCAAATAAGTATTATTATAAAAAAGTAACTACAACTAGTTACCCAAATGCTCTGAAAACGACATCCCTAAAGTCATTCCAGGTGCTTTCGAATTTCCTATTTGAAAACATATTCATCTTTGAAAATCTGATTCGTTTCACAAATAAATAAAATTAATGAACCCACGTGTTCAAAATTGAAATATGTAAACTGTTTCTTCCTCCTGGTTTGAAGGAAGTTCGGTATGTATCGACCGAAGTATGTGTTGAAATAATACAATAGTTTTTGTATTACACTAATATATTTATAAATTTAATCTTGGAGTTCCGTTAACTTAATATAAATGCAGTATCTGGTCTTAATACTAAAGACCGAGAAAACTGGCTTATAAATAATATTTGCTCCTATTTAGATCACTGAGATCTTAGCAGGAACTGTTAGTTAGATCACTGAGACCTAAGCTTTAACTCGAAGAGATCGTACTTGGAACTGTAGTGAGCTCTAAGAGATCTTGTTTGGAACTGTTTCTTCATTCCCTTATTTTTCGGCAAGAAAGTTTTGTCCCCGCCAATTACAAGAGAGGGAGAAAACAATGAAATCGAGTATACGGAAATTTCCATATAACCATTTTTACCTTTCCAAAAAAAGTATATGCTGTAGTTTCCAACGTCATAAATGTATTAAAATAAACAATATACGCCGGAAACCCTTAATTATAGAAAATAAAATACCTCTTAAAGTAATAAATATACAATGCACAGAGATAACCTAATAGTTCGCAGAATCGCATCGAACCGAAACCATTTAACCTATTATAATAATATATAACAGGAAATATGTACAATAAAACTTATTCTATTATATTTATGCTTATTCAAATACATTATTTACATAATGGATGGATTAACCAGAGGGTTGTGCCTGTAATAAAATAAATAGTTTTTATGACTGTAGAAAATAAGGCAATGGATAAAGAAATGTAATACCTGACCAGGCCTAAAGTAATTAACAATATTAAATATATCTGAACTCCAAGACCTTTTCTATATACAATATATAATATTTACAATTTAAAACTAGGATTAAACATAAATATACCTACATCTATTTGCTTATATCTAAATGAAACAAAAATACAAAATTAAATCTATTTTGCCCGAACATAAACTAAATATCGCAGGTAAATTCATACACTACACTTTAATGATCACTGTATCTCCTCCTAACACCTCATTTTTTTACAACATTCCGTAAGACCTTCATACACACATAAATAGACTAGGAACTTAACAGGATTAAAATGTAAGAGATTATGCTCGTGTTCGTGTTATTAATTCCTAAATTACCGACCGAACGTACTTCGCTAACGAGCTAACTTCACACAACAATTTTGACCACGCCTTCTCGATAATTATACGTACAGAACCTGGCGAATATTTACGATATTTGAAAGACCTTGTTTGCAAAATCCGCATGCAAAATGGCAATTCTGACCTGTTTCACTTTTCAAACAGGTCAGAGTAACGTATTTATATAATGGGCTCGTTACCACTAACGATGATAAATACCTGTCGATGATGTTAATGGTGAAATTTGGTTGGCGTAATTGAATGGATTCTATTAATATTTCATATTGAAACGTGACTATGTAGCCCACATTGTATAGGTACACCTAAATCCTAAAATAAATAGAAAAAATCGTTGAATTCAGATATACGTAATACTTTAACCCGTTTCTTTTAACTATTCTGTTAATTAGTATTAATTATGTTTATCTTAGTGAAAGATTTAATCATACTTTTATATGAGAAATCATATCGGTATTTGGACTTTAAATTATCGAAACCATGCATTTAATTATTTAAAACATTCCAAATTTAAGCTAAAAAACAATTTTTACTTTATTTTTCATTATAATTTCCATCCAATATTCTATACACTTAGCCCAGCGACTTTCTGATTTCTTTAAGCCGTCTAAATAGTAATCCTTCAGAAGCATATAGGCATTTGTAGCGGCGATCAATTTAACGGCTGTCAAAGCGGATGAATGAGAGGATGTGTTATTCTGATGGAACAAAACTTTTTTCTAAATAAATGCGGCCATTTCTTCTTTAGTTCGGCATTAAAACGTTTCAGTACATAAACATAATATTTGCCAATTATAGTACCTCTCGTCTGTAAATAGTGAATAAAGATTACGTCTGGAATCCCAAAAGTCTTCCGAAAAAACGGTTTGTGCTTTCCTCAGAGCACGTTCAGAAGAAACTCATTATTTTAACTGTAGTACCTATAGGTTGTGGTCATGTTTCATATAAAGGTGACAATATCAATAAAAAATTACTTGAATTTCGTTTGAACTTAGACGTACAGTTAGTTATTTGAAATTGTAACAAAAATTCGAATTTGTTCAACAGTAAGCAAACGCGGCACCCATCCTGCGGTTAATTTTGTCATATTTAAATGATGAAGCAAAATATTGTGTACTTGTTCAGTTGAGATTTTTACAGCATTAGCTCTTTATAATGGTATGGAGCTATTAATCATTTCTGGAGAAGTAACTGCAAATGAAGTCGTCAGACGTTCAGAATGTTTTGTCCTTATATGACCTCTTTGGAAGGAGTGAACTACTTACACATCATGCCATAGGAAGAGGCAAATTCATCATAATATTTATGTAACTTTTCTTCAGTTTCTTTAATGGTTTTTCCATGTAAAAATAATTCAACTTATCGTAAATAGTAAGATGCACATGTACTACACCTATGTAATTTAAGCATGTAATTTTGCGATATAACTGACTTGTTATATGGCAAAGTGTAAATGCCCCAAATTTGCTTGAAACTTCAAAGAAAGTCACGAACCCCTAAATCGAATAACTTTGGCAGCAGGCTAATTCTGCTTCTTGAGGAACACTTTTTCAACCATCTTATGAATCATACCTACCTTAAAATTCAAATCCAGCAGTCACACTTATGATCTCTAATAAGCAAAATATTTCTCAACATTTTAAACGTCGTCAAGTGGAATCTATAGGGTCAATAATAGTATTACACATTATTAGTACTTATTGAGTAGTTGTTTGGGCCATTTCAATCGTTTGTAGGATTTGAATAATCCGACGCTTCGACGGTCAATCTACTGTCATCTTCAGGGTAGCCCTGAGAAGGGACAGTTCTTTCCAAACTCATGTTTGACATATATGTCTTCCCAATTTTTTTATTGCGAAATGTACTCGTGTGAGATTCGAACCAGGTCTGAAATTAGAAACTTTGAACTAAATCAGGCACACTAACCACTACGTTATTTGTGGGACAAAAATCGCAAATTCTACAAACGATGGAAATATCCCAAATTAATAAGATATTTACCACCTCTAAAAACTAAAGCCTTTTATGTTAATAAAAAATCAAAAGTTCAAGACTAGTTAATTCTTATGGAGAAAATATTTGTTTGGATTCACAACCTTGATCTACCACAACAAAAATGGCTTCGTGACGTCAGACTAATAGAGCGTATAGAGGTAGAATACTGAAATATAAATTAAGTAAAGGAAGAATATCAGGGGAATTGTCTCGGTTTAAATTGCATGTTCGAAAGTCTACCGGTTTGTGACTTTGTCGCGGTTATGGCAGCATAGTAACAATATACCTCGTGAGCAAAAAAAAACGGGACACTGTTTCTGCGTGGGTTTAAATTGTGACTACTTAAGTGGCTATCTTTACTCATAATAGTAAGTCAGGAATTATCAAAAATATATGTTTCATTGACATTTATTAAACACTTTTAAAATATATATAAATAAAAATTACTAAAAACGATGGAGAAAGAATATAATTAAGTTAATTAATATTTCGTCATTCCACCGTTATTATTTAGCAGCCGTATCTCATTAATTCCTATACATTTTCAGGAGGTTTTAGATAAGGACTATAAGGCGGGAAATCTCAAGTTTAAATTTCATTCACTTGTAACCATTGTGTTACAAGATGAGACAAGAAATTGTGTTGTTCTTATAGCTTCCTTTAATGTTTTGAAAGGGTTGTACCTAATGTTTCGTCTTCCTGCGAATTCGAAATTCAGTTACGTCCGAAACCTATTTTCCGATTAAAATAATCCTCTTCCCTCCATTTTTTATATACTCTTGCGGCTTAACTTTTACCAATATCAAATTGAACCAATGATTTTCCATTTTCCAAACTAGTAACAAGTCTGGCTTTATCAATTTTTAAAAAATGCGTCATTTTCAATTTTGAATTAGCAATTATGATAATTTGACGTACAGTTTGAAAATTAATCAAATACCGTCAAAATTACAACGCTAAAAAATAGCGGAAATTGACATAACGATTTTGACACTGTCCTGATTTTTTTGCTCACCACAGTATGTACAGTTGCGGCCCCTATAAACTCTGACAGTTTGACAAATAATAAATGTTGGTTTTGTAACATGGTCTTAATATTGAAGTTTATAAAATGGAACCTAACTGAAAGTGGCGTATAGAATACAGAATTTGAAAAATAGAAAAATCCAAATACGAATAATGTTTTTGCAACAATATATGCGTTTTTAAAATGAAAATGCATTCCAGTTTGTTTTTCTTGATGAAATCTAGAATTTTCAAGATGGAAGCTCTCAAAAACCACGGCAAGATGAGAATATTAAATCTGTAAAACCAAAACAAGTAGGTGGAAAAAGGTATTAATTATTTAAAAAGTATTGGCATGGGTAAATATATCATTGCCTTTTATCGTGTTTTTATCAACATTTATTTCATTTGCGATGTGCATAATGCTCATGCCGTCCTCTAGTCTAGCTCTAACTATCGACTTTTGCAGTTCGTTTAATTGAGGCATTTTAAAAATTGTGTACGCTTCTGACTTACAACAAACTGACACTAACATAACCATACGAGATAAAAGTCAAATTTAGAAATCACGATTTTTTTAAATTTGACAGAATATGTCAAAAGTCGGTGTCTGAGTTTGTAGCGGCCGCAACCGTACACTAACACATTATCAATGTAAGTCAGCCTTATCAAATTTGACATGTCTTATTTAACTTGTCAAAATCGACTTAAGTTATAGGTATTAGCAAGGTGTATATAACCTATGAAGTCTATAAGTGACAGTATGAATATATTTGTCCCGTTTACGCAACTAAAAAACTGTGATTTGATGCTCATAAGAGTTATACGGGTTTATTATGTCGCGCAGTGCACACTGCGCAACATTAAGATGTTGGAAACACGTACATTTTCAATTGCATTGAATGTACAATGATATGGAGGTAATCTAAGTACGTTGTGTCCATACTTTTCAACCAACTTATCTACCAAACACTTTTCTTGGTCTATGCCTTAAATTAAATAATTAAGTACTGCTAATTATAGAAGTAAAAAAAAACTGCTTAACAGGTTGCAGAAGTTGTGGTTTCAAAGAGTTGTCGTCATATTGTATTTTATTTTCATTTAACCAGCCCTGGATGATATCAATCTTTTTCCACATAGAAGTTGGGATACTTTTTTCAGTAACACTATGGTAAGATGCATTGTCCATGATGATCAGAAATGGCTACTCTAGATTTTTAAGTAGCTGTTCTTCAAACCATAGCAGAAAGTTACTTGAGTTAATTTGTCCATGATAGTCTATATCATTTCCTTTTGGTGGAAATGTAAGCGATGCTTCAGGTATAAAGCCATTTCGATTGCCAGCATGAACATTAATATGTCTAGAAAGCACCAGAAATTCTACTCGACTAAGAATAATATGAGATTGTTCCATTAGTGCTCTGCGAGGATGATCTTTTTCGAACGGAAACCAATGTTACGTAAAATTATTGATAAAGATATTCTACCATTATATACGCTTCTCTCTTGTAGGGTGTCCTGCAAGGTGTTAAGCGTAACGTGTTCTTCTGAAGGATAAACATATGATGTGATTATGATATAATGAGATATAAAAAATGGAACTTACTATTTCAATACATATCATATATTGTATTCCGAATAGCCTTTTGATTAAAGTCATCAGGGAATACCAAAGATAAAATTAATTTGAATTTGAAATCAGGTATATACGAAATTAATTGCGATGATTGTAATTTGAAATATATAGGTCAAACGAAACGACCAATATTAACCTGTTATGAAGAACGCATATCACATATTAAATACAATAGACCAGAAAAATCTAACGTTGCCAATAATTCTTTAAATACAGATCACAATATGTTGATTAAAGGGTTAAAACTTGTCAAAACCATCAATAATCCCCGAAATCTTGACCCATATGAAAGCATTCATATCGCTAAAAACAAACACAAGACGATTAACGCAGACAACGGTCCGATCGCATACAGTTGTCTTTTTTCATTCTTAGAAAAGAGGTAGAAAGGTTGAGGGCGTACGGATAGAGTATAAATACATGTGGCTCCGTTTTATTAAGAGAGGTAAGTTTTCGTAATTTTTAGTCGGTATATTTTTATTTTAAAGTCAGTGTATACGTGGACGCCGTGTAAAGTTGTTTGCGTTATTATATGTGCTAGCTTTACTGTGCTCCATGTGCGACGCTTTGATTAGTGGTTTTACCTACTGATGACGACAACTTAGTTGTCGAAATACGTATTTAGGATACGATTATTAATTGTGGTAAAAGGTTTTATACCTTTATTGAAAGTCATGAGTATTACTGACTGTTTTTTACAACCCCATGTTTTTTTGGGACTGCTCAAGGGTCTGTCTACCTTCCTTGATATCTTTCGATATAGCTGAAACAGTAGTAGAATAAAGTAGCAAAGCATTAGTAAGTATAGCAAGCGCCAATTAAGTTGGCGCGAGGAGGGGGTGCGCAGAAGCCGTTTTTAAAAACGTCCACCCCCACTACTCAAGTAATTGTCAGAATACATTTGTCATTGACGTTAGACGGAACATAATGTCTTTGCTAGGGGATCATAAAGTGATACACGCTTAGAGGTTAGAATTATCTGACATTTGATGTAAAATCAAATACAAATCTCCCCACTACTTCTAATCCTGCGCGAACTTACCCCTCCTTGCGCCAACTTAATTGGCGTTTGCTATAGCTGTGAATATATTAATTTTTTTTCAAAACAAGTGTTCGCATTTATTTTAGCTTTCGTTTATCCCTTGGACCACCATGAACACGTTCTTTCTCAAAATAGCACATCAAAGAAACAACAAGGTTCTTTGATTGAGAATTCAAACATTTCGGCATTCTGAGGTTAGATCTAGAACTTTGCACCAGATAATCGGAACATTACTGATTACTATCGCGCTGTGAGTGTTGTTTTGAAAAAAAAAACAGTTAAGATAGGTATAAAAACGCGAAGTTTAAATAAAAGAGGGAATAAGAACACAGTAATATGGAGAAAACGGTGGTAATTAATTTAAACAAATTCAAATGTCAATTGACAACATCAAAAATGTCAACAGCGATTTTTATGTTGCAAATGCGCATTTTGGAGGGGGTAATATGAATTCGCTTAATTTAGTGAATTTCGGAACTTAGAGTGAACAGAGTATGTATAGTTATAAATTACTTAAATAACTTCTTAATTTGATTAATAGCTCTTTACTTCATTACTGCGCGATCTGCATGAGCCAATACAAAAGCATAACCCATATATCACTTAAGTGACATCAGACATAACCTATTCTGTAATTGTCAATTAACCGTCAACAACGTGAAGGGGGAGGGACGTTTAAAAAATCGGAGCTTACAGTGAACGGAGTATATTGATTTATAGTTTGCAAGTATGTCAACTTGACACTAAACAACAGTTATTTTTGAAAACTAAAGACGCGTTTGACGTACGGTAAAGAAGTACGTCCGTCGTAGTCTAAAGTCTTTACTTTGTCGTACGCAAAGGGGAAAAACGACTTTGCTAAGCAGCATACACGTCAACGTATGACGTCTTTTCCAAAATGTTGCACAAAAAGTCCCTATTATTTTCGGGACTGAGTCTGCATTACTTTTACCGGTTATTGTTTTACTTAGAAACATGTAACGGAATAAATATTTATTCATCTTAAAACCTAGTTTTATTTATACTAAAAGAATAAAAATATACATGCACGATAGTACAATAATTGGTTTTACTATAACGGAGGAATTTATTTTTGAAAACTTTCTTGTTATAAATCGAAGTCGTGTATAGTTTTTTATAAATTGCTTATGATAATACACACTCGTACAAACCGCTGGAGTCTTCGAACCACATCCGATTCCCCATGAAATTATACCTATTTGTACATTATTTAAAACCATCGGTCCGCCTGAATCACCTTTGCAAGCATCATGTCCAGCATTTTTATAACCCGCACATATCACTCGATCATCGCGAAAATGAATCGCATAAGACGGAAGTAAATATTCTCGTCTGCACCTAGTTTTGTTAACTATCGGCATTGCTGTCATTTGTAGAGTGTCCGATGTTGTCCATGATGGTCCGGTACTGCCCCATCCAACTAGCATAACTCCAAGACCCTTAAACTTACTCGAGATCGACGCCAGTCTCACGATGTTGACGTTGGTATTTCTTATAAAAGGTGTAGAGATTTTTATAAGACCTATATCAAAATTTTGAGTAGGTATATCGTATTGCGGATGGATTACGAGTTCTTGAGATCTTCTTCTCTGAGCCGTGTTATCGCTTAGAAAAGCGGAACCCATTGTGAGCAGGAAGCGATCTGGACTACCAAGAATTTTTTTTTTTAATTCTAATCTGTGTCTATCTTCTACTATGACTATACAGTGTGCCGCAGTTAGTATCCAATAATAATGTATGTAACTACCACCGCAAATATGCTCAAACCGAAATGCATCGTAATGTTCTTTGATGCTGACCATATATGGAACCCTACTAACCGCTATTGGTTTTCCTCCAAAAATTCTACGTTTCGGTTTACTATCGATTATACTGAAACTGTAAATTAATGTTATTAGAAAAATAAATTGTAGTTTTGACAAGATCATTATGTCATTTTTGTCATATTGCCGCGACTCCATGAAACAAAAACAATTAAAAATAACCACTATTATAGGTTAATTAACCTACAAGAAAATCTATAAAACTATACGAGAATTTTTAGTTGAATATTGTTGAAAAGTATAGCTTATTTTTAATTCTGTTCTGTTAATTTATTACTTTACTCTCAGAAGCAATGTACCGTCGCTTGCAATAATACTGCGTACAAGTCTTATTCCAATTTCCATGTTTTTTCGATGTATTGAAATGTACTTTTTAATATGAGGTTAGGAATGTCATAGTAGTGTCAAGTTAACAGTATAATTTTACATGTTTAATATAAGTAATATAATTTCAACAAATTATAGATGACAGATCACATTCAAATTATATAGAATATATAAGTGTACACTATGCGACATATAAAACCTATACAACTCTTATGAGCATAAAATCAGAGTTTTTTGGTTGCGTAAACTAGACAAATATATTCTACCTATAACACGTCAAATTTGAGAAGCCTGGCTTACATTAATGTAATATTAATTAATATGTTAGTGTACGGGTTTTATATGTCGGTCAGTGTACATATCATAACTATATTTATATATAAATTTATTTATTTGATGAATGATATTGTTTCGAACGACCACAGAATTGAGAGACAAATTGTGATAAGATAGTCAGGAAGATATCAACTGAACCTGTACACCACATTTTACACACAGAATTGAGCATATCCAAATTGAGTAAGGTAGGTGCCGCGAATCTTGAATTCAGACCAAAAACGTGAAAGAATGCAAACATTAAGTGATAACTTGATTTTGCGGTTGATGAAACTTGACCAATATCTTTTTAATCTAAACGATAACTTCAACGGTGAACATATCATGTGCAGTTCCTCTCCAAAGAGAATCAAAACATTTCCATTGGCAAATAAGATAATGACTTTTTCATATCTTGCAAAGAATCGAACCATTATGTCGTTCCAACTTGTAACTGGGAATAATCAACTTCAAATTGAGAATAATCAACCTCAAATTGAGAATAACCAACTTCAAATTGAGAATAGTCAACTTCAAATTGAGAATTAATAAGTTTGCAGCACGTATTGATGTAACAAAACAATACTGAACGTCAGTGTTACTGAGTATCATTTAGCGTCAGTGCTAAGACATTTACTGACTTTACCATGCCCTATATTAAAAAACGCGAAGCTGACAAAGTTAAGCAGCTAATTTGTGGTGTATATAACTATCAAGGTGACTAAAGAGGGCTTGCGATTAAATTGGGCGATAAAAACATCGACTGCCTACCGTCAAGAAAACGTGGAAAAGCCACGTGAAGGACAAAAATTTGTGAAAATCACGAAGAAGCATGTCGATTTGTCGTTCAATACATTGAAAAAAAAACCAAAATTAACATTAAAAGAACTTAAATTAAAAATGGAAGTGCAACATCAAATAACAGTATCTACAGAAACATTTCGAAAACATTTGGACAAACTGTTGTTTACATTGAAAAACATAAGAAAAGAACATGAAGGAACAAATAGTGATGAAAATAAGATAAAACGTCGTGAGTATATTCAGCAACTTATAATTTACCAAGTGGATAATGTGCGACTTATATACATAGCCGAAACAAATTGTATTAATTTATTCATATCAAGAAGACAAGGACGATCAAGAAAGAGATCCCGCTGCAGCAATATATTGGCTGGCTGCCGCGGAGTCAATATACACGTTATAGACTGTATTGGTAATATGGGAATGATTCACAACGAGGTCAGAAGAGGTGCCTTCAAAATGGAAGACGTAAATAAATTTGTCCGTCAGTGTTTGCGTGCAGCCTATAACATATTTCAAACTCATGTGGCGTAATAATTGACAATGCTCCGTGCCATACCGGTATAGAAACTGTATTTACTGAAAATGAATTCAGCAACCATAAATTGCTAAGATGTAGTCCTTACAGCCCGTCCAGTCCAATTGAAATCCAGTTGATCCAGCTTAACAACTGCTGTTAAACGGGATTTAAATTTGCGTTTGCCAAATGTTTTAGCTGGTGAGGGCAGAGCAAATTTAAAGCAGACGGAGTTTCGTCTATAACAATTAGAGGAGATAATACATATTAATGTTAATGCAATAAATCCGGCAAACTATCCAAGATATGTAGCGCATATTCAAGGATTTATACTGGACGCATTAAATTTAACCGATCTAATCATATAAATTACAAAATCTATTTATTAATAGTGTTACAATATAATAAAAGCAGTTTTCATTTGTAATTGTTTGTGCTCATTTTGAATGTGTTTATTCTCAATTTGAAATTTATTATTCTGAATTTAGAATTGTTTGTTGTCATTTTGAAAGTGTTTATTCTCAATTTGAACTTGATTGATCCCAAATTGAAGTTGAAAAGGTATAGAGAAATTGAAAACATCAATTTCTGAAAAACGACCTGCCGTCGAACTATGTAACTTTATAGAAAAGAAATTTCTTTGCTTTTTCTATCCATAACGTTAATCGGTACTATGTAACTAGTTCTTTAATGATCGATTGGACTGAATGATACAGAAATAGAAAGAGTTTGCTAGATCTTTCTAACACATTTATCTCTTTCGCGCAAACAATAAATGTATTAGCTGTCTATTTCTAATTATTTGCACGTTGCGATGTTATTTTACGTTATAAATTGTTTGGTTGATTAAGGAGCGTTTGACAAACGTCAGTGTCAAAGTTTTTTCCCTATTACAAACACGGAAGTAATATTCCATATATACACCATAAAAAAGATTGTTTTAGGATTGTTAATTATTATAATTGATATGGGTAAGTATAAACAATACCCCAGTTGGTTAATAGCGGTAATAAAACAATTAAATTCAAGATAAAGAACGGGAATTCAAAGCCAAAGCTGAACATTGGACAATTATTACAGATTTTTTAGTAGAACACTCCAATTTAATACTCAACAAATTTGAAACGAAGAATGGAGACCACGCTCAAAAAAACAGATTATGGGAACAATTGTGTTATTGCTTAAACTGATAAAGCTAGACTTGTTACTATAAAAATGGGAAAGCATTAAGAAGTGTATCGGTTCAATTTAATATTGGTAAAAGTTCAGCCGCAAGAATATATTAAAAAAATGGAGGGAAGAGGATAATTTAAATCGGAAAATAATTTCCACACGTAACACAATTTCGAATACGCAGGAAGACGAAACATTAGTTACTGAGATTAGGCACAACCCTTTCAAAACATTAAAGGAAGCTATAAGAACAACACAATTTCCTGTCTCATCTTGTAACACAATGGTTACAAGAGAATGAAATTTAAACTTAAGATATCCAGCCCTACAGTCCTTATCTAAATCCCATTGAAAATGTATGGGGATTAATGAGATAGAGCTTCTATCCAGGAAGAATTTTTGGAATTGTTCATAATGCTTGGCATCAAATTTCTATAAATTTTGTACAAAATATTGTCGCTTCAATGCCTACAAGATTAGATGCAGTTTATTAACTGTGTTATTATTATAACGGTGGAGTGACGAAATACTAATTATTTTAATGTAATAATTATTTTAATTTAATAAATAATCTATCTCTATCGTTTTTAGTAATTTTTATTTACATTTATTTTAAAAATGTTTAATAAATGTCAATAAGACACACATTTTTGACAATTCCTGACTTACTATTATGAGTAAAGATAGCCACTTAAGTAGTCACAATTTAAACCCACGCAGAAACAGTGTCCCGTTTTTTTTGCTCACGACAGTATACATATATACATATATAAATTATATCTTTTATTTAGTTAATACATATATATATATATACATATATATACATATATATATATATATATATATATATATATATATATTATATATATATATATATATATATTATATAGTAAATTCAATTAGTTGGCGATTAAAGGTCTGGCTTTACTTCAAAGTACATATATATATATTTAAAACAACCCTACATATTTCGGCAATGATGCCTTTATCAAGGATATAAAATATAAATTTATATTTTATAACCTTGATAAAGGCATCATTGCCGAAACATGTACAGCAGACCGATTTTCATGTGGCCGGTTAGAAGTACCACCCTCGAGATGCGCACGAAATTCATAGGTAGGGGAACCTCTGGCATTCAGTGTTTTACATCGTTTTAAGCGATATACACAGTAGTGCAGTGCCGTATTAAGGTAGTGAGTAATGGAGTTTAAAAGTAAATTAAATAAATGTATTTTACACAGTCAAACTCGTGAAGTGATCTCAAATGTATTTTTCCGTCGACCGTGTATTTACATCCGTTATTAACGTTCTCAAAATCATACATTAATGACGCTTATTAATGCATGATTTTCTGTTAATGAACGATTTTGATGGTTTCCATGGTAACCAAGGAAATCAACAAAATCAAACAACAAGTTAATACAGCTAAAAAAATTCTTTGTGAAACTACAACACAGGCTTGTCATACCACTCCTTCTACCGGCGCTAAAATAAATTCTGTGACAAATATCCAAAGTAGTGAGGTAAACTTACATTCACAAAACCATACAAATTCTAATGCGTGTCCAATTACTTTTAATAATTGTAATATTTCGACTATGAACATATATAATTATAATAATGATCATTAATAAATAAAAAAAAAGTTGTAAACTGTTTTTCTCCACTTTAGAAAAATATACGGTCGACGGAAAAGTATTGTAACTAACTCTTACATTAAAATGCGATTAATGATCTCGAACATTAACGCGCTCGCTGCGCTCACGCGTTAAAATATCTCGATCATTAATCGCCTTCATTAATGTACTTGTTGGTTAAATAACTATAAATATATGCAAGAAGAAAAACTTCAGGGGTACTCAAAATTCCACTGGATCAGTTATATGAACGCGTTATTGCCGCAACGGGTGTTTCTGAGAGAAGTATTAGACGGATTGTTAAAGAAAAAAATGAAATAAACGCAGGTGCCGGTTCATCTTTTACATCGCCAAAGGAAAATAAAAAAAAAACCAAGCCCAAAACCGACTTAGACGATGCAGATAAAGGTGTGCTGCGTAGAACAATTTTAAATACCTTTACTGTTGACAAAATTGTGCCTACAATGCCAAACATTCTAAGAAAATTTAAAGAAAC
The DNA here is from genome assembly GCA_935421215.2 of Melolontha melolontha. NCBI lineage: Eukaryota > Metazoa > Arthropoda > Insecta > Coleoptera > Scarabaeidae > Melolontha > Melolontha melolontha. The sequence goes on along the minus strand of OW285237.1, from coordinate 139,448,498 downwards.
AGGATACACTGGAGGAATAGATTCTCTTCGGAAAGTAGTACAAGATATGGGCTTTCGTTGGAGAAAAACAAAAACCAACAGAAAGTTGTTAATGGAAAAGCACGACATTCGTCAGTTAAGAGTGTCTTATTTGCGTACCATTCAAAGCTACAGAAATGAAAAAAGACCGATTATATATATGGATGAAACTTACATCCACAGTTCTCATACCGTGGCTACTTGTTGGAGTGACAATTCCAATGAAGGATTAGCAAGACCTATATCAAAAGGTCTAAGACTAATTATTGTTCATGCTGGCTGCGAGACGGGATTCATTCCGAATGCTAAATTGATTTTTAAGTCTAATACCACAACGGGAGATTATCATCACGAGATGAATTATGAAAATTACAAAAAATGGTTGTTAGAAAAATTAATTCCAAACCTGCCTCCAAAGTCTTTCCTAGTAATTGACAATGCTCCTTATCATAATGTCCAAAAAGATAAACCACCGAATTCTAATAGCAGGAAATCAGTTATGATAGACTGGTTAAGGTCTAAAAATATTTACTTCGACAGTAACATGCTCAAGCCCGATTTATATAATATTATTAAAGTACATAAGCCAACATTTAAAACGTTCGAGATAGATGAAATGTTAACACAACGTGGCTATAGTGTTTTGCGATTACCGCCATACCACCCAGATTTAAATCCGATTGAGTTAGTATGGGCATCTCTTAAACAATATGTGGCACAAAAAAATGTATCATTCACTATTAGATATGTTCAACAGTTATGTGATAACTTTTTTGATGAATTTAGTGCTGCTGAATGGAATAAATGTTGTGACCACGGAATAAAGTGGGAGCAAAAGTTTTTGGAAGCGGAACCTCTCATAGACGAAGTTACAGACCAGTTCATTATTAATTTGGGTGAAGACTCTGAATCGGAGAGCGAAGAGGAAGTCAGTGATAGTGATTCTGAATAACTTTTTATATATTTATATGTATAATTTACCGTAATTTTTTTGAAACTTAGTTATTGTTCATTATTGTTTTCTCCTATAATTATTTTTGAGTATTTATGTATTATTTCTTATTGTAATTATTATTTTCATTGTTATTTCCAATAATATTAGTATTAATAATATTCTTTTCTCCACGACTATTAAATAATGTTATTACAACACTCGCCTACGCTCGTTGAAGAATATACTGTTCTTTTGTACATATAGAAAGTTTACAATGTGATTATAATGAGAAAGAGATTAGCATAAACATTATTTGCCAATAATTCAGTTAATTATCCAAATTAGTTTTACTTAATCCTAAGCCTTTCTACCGTTAAGTGTAGCTAACAATCTTATTCAGTCATCCCCTTAATGTGATGTTAGTACGCTATTAGCTAGTAGGTAAGGTAAGACATTTTAATTAAACATGTTACATGAAACTATGCGTTTTATTTTACTTCTATTTGCCTTAATTTAGTGAAATACAAACCATTATAAACATGTTCAACAATGTGATTTTCTGAATTTATCCCTTACTACGTCCCAATGCATGACTCGCACAAGGAGTTTGCATTTCATTTTTCCGAATACTGTCTCTATCTAACACTGACCCTTACTTGACGCACGTACAAATTCTCCCACCGGCCACATGAAAATCGGTCTGCTGTAGGGTTGTTTTAAATATATATACTTTGAAGTAAAGCCAGACCTTTAATCGCCAACTGATTGAATTTACCATATCATACCAAGTTCACGAAAATATTATGTTTATATATATTATATATATATATATATATATATATATATATATATATATGTATGTATGTATTTTTATAGTCGATATAGTGGATCTAAAGCTAAAGCGCCAGCTTTAGTACGAGACGCAGAAAAGACTGGAGATGGACCGTCAAAATTAACACCCTTGACTGAAAATGAGCAAAGGCTAATGACCATTATAGGCTGGAAAGGTGTGCATGGTGATGGGAATTGCTATTCTAAATTCTATATGTCATTGTAAGTTTTCTATTCCGTTCGAAATTGTATAAACCATATTTTCTTTTAGAAAACTGATGCGATAGAAAATATTACGGAGAATAATTATCCACCTCCATTGTATCCCCTACGAGAAATATCTAATGCTGTATAACAATATCAGTTTTGAGAAACATTGACAAAAGTTTGTAGAAATTGGCGAATGTTATGGAATATTTTTCTAATACTATTGATAATTTTGTAAATATACAGCAACGTAGGTCATAAACAACCAGTGCAGTATGTTTTCCGTTATAATTTTTTTTATAATTGAATTATTTTGTCAGAAAATTTATTTTTTGAAAATTTATTTTGTTGTTATTGTAATAGTTTTAAGTGGTATTGAGTACGTTCTTTTGTTAATATAGTGTGTTTAATTACCATTAGTTTTATTTTAAACTAATCCAGAATGACAACTTTATCACTTTATTATTATGTATGTACGTGTATATTGGTATCTGCGTTGTGTGCCTAGAATCCTAAGCGCGAGGCAAGCGAGAAACGCAAATTTCTCGCGTTGGACTCTATTTATTACTGTCTGTGATCATGATATAGAAAAAATATATTTATTTAGAAATGAAACAAGTATTAAACTTAGAAAAACAGTGTATTTATTGTTTTAAAAAATGAAATGTTTACAAATTAAAATACAAATTGATAATATTTCGTCGTACTTGTCTTCATCCAGGGTCAACTCATGGTGCTAGTTAATTTCGTTATTATTGTCGCAGATGATATCATCATCTGGTGGGACTCCTTCTCTAACACACAACTGTACAAAACAGCACAGGCATTGACAATAATCCCTACCTTATGAGGGTCATAGCGTAAAACCCTCCCTCTTAATATGCATCAAAACCGTCCTTTTAATATCCCAATACATCTTTCAATACAATTTCTAGCACTTGCATGAACCCTATTGTATCTTCCTTCTGGAAAATTGTCTGCAGCATTCGGAACAGGCGTCATGAGCCAAGGTTGCTGAGGATAACCGCTATCTCTTTCTCCACCATTATATTGGTTTTCCATATATTTTGGAAATAGCTGATTGCCGCCATACAAATGCATTACGTGCAGCTCCCCCAAAGTTAGCATTTATGCTTAATATTTTCATATTTGAATCGTATATAATTAGGCAATTTTTTGAGTGAAAACCTTTACGGTTAAAGTAAGCATGCTCTTCTTGAGCATGTTGCAATATGGCTATGTGTGTTCCGTCAATTGCTCCAATCGCACCAGGCATTCCAAATCTCTCCATAAAATTGGTTTTTATAATGTTTTTCTGTTTTACAGTATCCGGAAAGTGTATCCATCTCGGGACAGCTTCCTCAAGAGCAGTGGATACTTCAGTGATACAGTTACTGAGACTTTGCTGACTCATCGCAATTGAAATTTCTTCGCCTATGCCTTTTTGGTAGCTTCCAGTTGCAAAAAAAGCGCAATCCAGCTAGGATTCATAGATGAACCTGTAACCTCGTATTTCGATTCCCAGCAGCCATAAAAGGTCTAACTTCATCAACTAAAATTTGAAATAACTCTTTGGTTACTCTAAATAACCTTCGCAATTGTACATTTGGTAATTCCATTGGATTATTTGTGTCGCGAAGAACTCTTCTTTCTAAATTAAAACGTCTTCTGCGATTGTCATCTTTCTCCCGTTCTATAAAATAATTATAAACTGGCAACATCTTCGATAGTGTCGCCTTCAATAAAATTAAAGCCAATGACTTACAATAACAGTATAATCTTAGTTCAAATTAAAATAAAAATAAAACACACAAATGATGTTTGGGTGGGCGTGGGTTTAAATTGTGACTACTTAAGTGGCTATCTTTACTCATAATAGTAAATCAGGAATTGTCAAAAATGTGTGTCTTATTGACATTTATTAATCATTTTTAAAATAAATATAAATAAAAATTACTAAAAACGATAAGAGAAAGATTATTTATTAAATTAAAATAATTATTACATTAAAATAATTAGTATTTCGTCATTCCACCGTTATTATTAACTGCATCTAATCTTGTAGACATTGAAGCGACAATATTTTGTACAAAATTTGTAGGAATTTGATGCCAAGCATTATGAACAATCTCCCAAAATTCCTCCTGGGTAGAAGCTTTATCTCATTAATACATTTTCAATGGGATTAGATAAGGACTGTAGGGCTGGATATCTCAAGATTAAATTTCATTCTCTTGTAACCATTGTGTTACAAGATGAGACAGGAAATTGTGTTGTTCTTATAGCTTCCTTTAATGTTTTGAAAGGGTTGTGCCTAATCTCAGTAACTAATGTTTCGTCTTCCTGCGTATTCGAAATTTTGTTACGTGCGGAAATTATTTTCCGATTTAAATTATCCTCTTCCCGCTATTTTTTTTATATAGTCTTGCGGCTGAACTTTTACCAATATTAAATTGAACCGATACAGTTCTTAATGATTTCCCATTTTTCAAACTAAACAAGTCTAGCTTTATCAGTTTTCGAAAGAGTTGGCATTTTCAATTTTGAATTATCAACTATGATATATAATTTGACGTAGAGTTTGAAAGTTAATCAAATGTTAAAATTACAACGCTAAAAAATAAAGGAAATTGACATAACGATTTTGACACTGTCCCGTTTTTTTGGCTCACGACAATACATTATATTTAAAAAATATATATGATGGCTGTTTCGCTACACAATAGCTTCTTCAAGTATATATATATATATATATACAATGTGTCCGGGAAAATGTGGGAAATCTCTCGGATTCAGACATTCTCTCGGACATTAATTCTTTTATTTTTTTTTCCTCGAAAACGGTTCATTTTATCGACAATGAACAAGAGTACCTTTTCTTTAGCTTAATGTTCAAGGTATCCAAATTTGTTTTTTTTAACTCCTTATCATACAGGGTGTTAAAAATGTAAGCATTAAAATGTACAACCTAGTCCGCCCCTGGTAAACTAAACATGCTAATTTAAATTTAAGGGCAGTATTTTAAGAGGTCCTTACTACTGTTTATCATATCAAATTTTCATTAAATTATAATAAGTAGTTTAAAAGTTATTCAAGAAAAATTGATTTCCAGTGGCGTCCTTTAGGAGGCCGTATCTCCGTAGGGAGGGCCGCTAGGAAAAAAATTATGGGAACTTGTCATCTTATTTTTTAATGTTCTATCTGAATCCGAGAGATTTCCCACATTTTCCCGGACACATTGTATATATATATATATATATAGTGTAAATTATTTTTATTTTAATTTGTGAAATGGATTTACATCAAGAAAAGGTCGAAACAATTCAAGATTTTAATCTTAGTTCGTCTTACCTATTGATATAATAATAAACACTAAAGTTACAATTATATATTCTGAAATGACGCTAGTTTGACTGTTATATGTATTCTGACAGAACTAAAATGACCAACTCGATCAACACTAAAATAACACATAATTTACCTTAATGCACTTTCTCTAATAATGAACTACATGCACTCAACATAATGCATCCGTAGCACCAATAATAAAGGCACATTTCCTGTAAATTTGACAGCACCGTACGTACGGCCGAATCGTTACGAACAAGTTAGGAGAATTATAGAAATTTATTATAGAGTACCGTACCGGCATAAAAAGGAATTTTTTTCTTTTCTATTTCTTTCTATGACTATTTCTATAAAATTACATAGTTGCACTGCTGGAATGGTTCATAAAAAAGCTTTTCGTCATTATGGCAACGCTTCCTTTAACATCAGTCAAGTTGACGCAAAATAATCATTTAAGATTTCAGGTTGTGTTTCACCCACCCTACTCGCCAGATATAATCTCAAATGACTTCCACATAGTTCCCAAACTTAAACGTTTCTTTGCTGGGATGAAATTTCAATCGGGAGCGGATGAACAATTTATCGCAGCAAAAGAGCAGTATTTTGATGATCTTGAAAAAAATTATAACAAAAATGACATTAATGGAACTTCAGTATTGTTGGTCAAAGTATGTTGACGTTGGAGCGTAATATGATGAAACATAATAAAAGCTTAATATCCTAACGCATTTGTTTTATTTCAAGTATTACTTCCCGTTAAATTATCCTCGCAGTATTCAGTTACAAGATAGCTACATTAATGGCTTTTGTACATCCATCCATCTATTAAACAGTGTGTTCCATCCATAAACTTGCTGTAGGTCAATTCAGATGCTTTTCAGTTTTACCAACATAAGAACCCAATGTGTTAAGATATTTCCAAACCGCCCATGTTCTTTTACGAGCTGGTATCAATTTGTTTACTGATCAAGACCAATTGAGCAAGACAAATTGAATATTCACTGATGGAAGTTACCTAAATATACTATTAATGTATATGTTATATGCAATATTCAATACTTACATGTATTTGTATTTAATTATTTCATACTTAAGTAACATTTCTTCTTTTTTCTGTTAATCGTTCTTTTATGCCTAGAAATTAATTTTTTTTCCATTATTTGCCATATTCTGTACAATATATTTTTATTGACTTTTTTTGTCTACCTTTTGAGACAATTATAGAAAATTAAACTTAACTTATTTCGTCTCTTCAATGTTTTTCAATCTAAAATCAGTATCAATACTTACACTTAATTAATAATAATTAATTAATTATAAATTGAGTAATATTCTTACGGTTCTATGCACCTTTTGTATCTTGTACTTTGGTAAATACTCCCCACCAAAAAAACAACAATTTAATTAACTATGTTTGATCATTTCGATCCTGTTTCTATTTGAAATAATACTTATTTTAGGTTCAGCTTGAGGAATTTGTTATAAAGTATAATATATTTCTTGTTTTCAGTCACAGCAAATCAAACCAGCAATAAGTCAGAAACCACAAATATCTCCAAAACCTCGTTTCGCAGACACAATAGAGATGACATTACCACCGGACCATTCGCCGCAGTCCACGTGGCCGCTCAAAAATCGTATCATTACCACAGAAAACGTCAAAAAAACTTTCTCTGAGGCGAAACCAACTCAATTCCACAACAACATCACTCCACCAACCAATAATATTACTCCACCAGTAAAAAACTCAATTTCTTATTTAGAAGAAGTGGCATTGGAAGAAAAGAGACTGATAAACGCATTGAAAAACGGTGATATATTAAATGAAGAAATACCTCCACCGACTACTCCTATTAGTGTCCCAGTTGTTAAACAAAAAGAAAATAACGGTGGTGAAGTGACAACTAAATGGGGTGTTAGGAACGCTAGAAGGCCAGAACAACAGGTTCCTCATCCAGAGTTAACAACTACGCAAAGACAACATCTCCGACAAACTGCAGCCAATCCCGTGCGGCCTTTTTTGACAAGAGGATCAGTTGCTGAACGAGTGCTGATATTTGAAAGATGTCCCAGTGACCTACTGTTAGATAAGAGAGTTAGACCGCCACTAACGCAAATACCAAAACCACAAGTAAGTGCTAAGCTAAACTAATTTCACATAAAAATTACTCATTCAAAAACAATGACTTAAATTATATATCTAACTTGGGATTTTGCACTTATTACTTAGGACACGTTAAAATAATTCAGATATTTGTTTTTAATATTAAGAAAGTACTTTCTTTTTTTCTTGCAAAAAGTTTTGTAAGAACGATTCCTTTAACGGTCATGTAAAGAATTACTTGGTAGTAAGACTATTAACAAACATATTGTGCAGCACGTGGGAGACCTCAGGAATGTTTATAAGTTATACAAACTTAACCGGGGTACCGGCTGCGATAAAATGGGTCAAGCATTTATTTCCGATTCACTACTATTATAGCATCTATTTCACAGCCGCTTCGCTTAAGTTGCGTCACTTACCCGTGGTCGCAAACACTCCTCCAGAAATCGACCTTGAGATGACATAACAAACGTTTCAAACAATCAGAAATGATCTTACTATCGACATCTTATTCTTAAAATGTTTATTTAGTCTATATTTCGTTCTTAAAGAAAACACTAAGAAAAGAGTTTTCCAGAATAAAATAGTTAAATATTTTAAAATGTATTATGTAAATATTTATACGAGATTATGTAATGCGTGCTGTCCGAAAATAATTGTAAGGTTATGCACAACTATTATTCCTTCATTTTCCTGGAGTTAATATAAATAATTCAGATTCTAAAGTTTTCGTGGCAGAAACGAAAACGTTCTTTACACAAAATTATTTTAGCTTTACATTATGATATACAATCACAAAGCTGGATCTATTTTCAGACAGAATAATGCCTGAATTCTTAAATACCTACTTAATCGAGGTACATAAAATTTTAATATAATTTACAAAAGACAACTTCTTGCATGTTTTTGATATTATAATGTGCAATTAAATAAAAGTAATACGTATTTTTTTGCATTTAAACCATGCTGGGTGAACAATGTCAAGGGTCCCCAGTTGGCAATAGAATATTTAGAATGGTCAATGTATATATTGTTTTCTCTTCTTGCCATTTGTCATTTCTGACTGATAGTGATGAGTGATGAGTAAAGACGGCAGACTATGTGCCCACACTGTTAAATTTAATAATAATATGTTTATATACTGAGAAGGATTGTTCGACGTTGAGAGATGTTATATTTGCATAGTTAAAGTGCTCTTTGTATCTGTACAATGGATCTTCAGTATTGGTAAAAAGTTGTCCTAATTTTGTAAAATCTACATTTTTATCTAATACACCTTATGTGTATTATTAAATTTAACAGTGTGGGGCACATAGTCTGCCGTCTTTAGGATGACGCTAATCTACGAGTATGTACAGTTCATAAAGTATTTCTTTTCAGTCCAAGGTCAAATTTAATTACATTTTAATAAGCAAGCAAGATGTTCATATAATGATTATTACCTTACTTGATACAAAGATACTTGATACAATGCATTGCACATCTAAAGTATTATACCCACACTATAAAAGATGCTAAAAATGACATCCATTCATTTTAAGGCAGAGATTTGTGCGATTTTTCATATCATTAAAAACGTTTACTAATGACTTCTTTAATCGCATTTTCCGGTTCATCTAAATTATATATTCGGTTTTGAAATACAGCGTTCCTTAAATGTACAAACAGGAAAAAAATCCAAAGGTGTCAAGTTTGGTTAACTTGCCGGTTATAAACCAGTACTTGTAATCCTGTCGTCATAAAATTGTTCCAAATGAATCATTACTTTTCACTTTTTTACTTTCACAATATAAGGTATCATTTCAAAATGCTACTGTTTTCTAAAAGCCAATCTATTTTGATGATGCGAGGTTATATCAAATTTAAACGGAACTGATTTTTTTTCAAATCAGAGCAACATATTTTTTTTCTTCGTTGTAGAAAGTTTTCGTTTGCGCACGTAGCCATTGGAGCACGAACTCCTCTACTGCTTGGTTATTGTTGAAATGTTGACTTCCAAGTGCTTCTTCTTCTGGACTGTAGGGAGGATGATCCAATACTTCCCAAACCAGACTGTCTAATTTTTGCTTTGTGACGTTTGCTAAATGAGACCTGGTATTGTCATCAAGAAGAATCACACTTTTGACCGATTTCGTCTGAATTCTTCGTCGCAAAGACAGTTTTGTGCTCGCAATAATATTCCGCATTAATTGTGCGTCTATCATGGAGAAAAAGCACGTGAACAGCGCCAAGCCGATGAAAGAAAACAGTTGCCAAAACTTTTCGTCGCAAGTTACGATTCAATACAAAAACGCCTGGCCCTCTTGCCAAAATCGATTCAACAGACGCTGACAAACCTCTAGCCGATGCAGTTTCTCTTCATCCGACAGCCGCCGCGGAACCCATCTTACAGACACCTTATGGAATCCCAACTTCAGTGTCACGATGTGCTGAGTACTCCCTTAACTATTGTTAACTTCCTCGGCAATATTCCAGAGCGTTTCGGGCCTGTCGTCCTCCATGAGTTGCCGAACCGCCTCGATGTTGGCTTGGGTCGCGCTCGTCCTCCGGTGGCGATTGTGACTCTCAATGTTTTCACATAATTTAGAAAATTGCTTGTGCTATGAAAAAACACAAGTTCATGACAAGGTGTTGTTGCCGAATTGTGCTTGTAATCTCAGTAAAATTTGCGTTGGTTTCACACCCTGCTTGGCCAAGAAGTTGATAATTATCCTTTGCCCTACAGAAACATGCACTTGTTGCTCACTCATGGTTTCTATAGTACTAAGGTGACCTGAGAGGATTCGAGTCGTTACTGTCCTCTCCCTAAACACCTACCTTAGCTGAAGATCAACCCGTCCCAGGTCAGCGACCTGTGTGGAATTAAAGAAAAATTAGTCCCGTTTAAATTTGATATACCCTCGTATTTGAATGCGCTGAGGGCTACATCTTGATAAGGATATTCTGCAGAAAACTTCTGAAGGCACGATCGCAGAAAATAAACCATCTCCAATATTTAGATACTGGATCTATTTAAAGGAATGTATAAAAAGAACACTATTTAATATAGACATATTCAAAGATCTATTAAATAGTTTTTTCTATTTTACTGTAAATTTACATAAATAACTTTATATAAGTTCAGTACATTAAAAAAATTATATTTATATATTTGTTCTTAAGAAGATACCTTCATTTATTGAATGTCTGATTACATTAGTTACTTTTCGCAATTTACTTAATTTTATTATACCGCAATTTTCCATTTCAGCTACTACCAAAGCAATCTGCATTACCCCACACCACTCTACAACGTCATGTCAGAGCTAACAGAAACGTTCATATACCCAAATTTTACTATCCTATGGGCAAACCCGGACCTCCCAGTCAAATTGAAGCTATGAAATTGAAGGTCACGGCTGCGTTTGCAACCTTTCCCGGGGAACGTGCTAGTAGAGAAAATTTCGCGGCTATAACGACGGCTTGTCAATTACCCTTATATTGGAAAACGCCGCTACATCTAGCTGCCTGTGCCGATAAAGGAAGCTGTGTGTTGGAGCAGTTTATGACGTTTTGGACTGCGTACGTAATTTATATTCTGTATTAAAGTAATTTTGTTTCTGTACAAAATATTTTGTTTGCCCTTTTTAGTACACAAACAACTTTTTGACAATTAGGATGTCTTAAATGTGTAATATACATCTGCATTAAATTAATTCAAGAAATATTTTTAAACTTCTGTATTTATTTGTACATACAGTCTGTCTAGTCAAGTGGTCTCATTGGTAGAACAAATAGTTGCTTTTGGAGACCTTTAACACAAGTGATTTATTCATTCAATAGTTATTTAAACTTAATTAATGTTCCAATAACATTACAAAATAACTTGGAAAGTATATAAAAAGGTTAGCACAAGAACATATCACTCATTATATGAAAAAAACCTTGACTGGATGCTTAACGAATCTCCGAATCATTTCTTCATCAGGCGGCTGATATATAAAGGCTGCAGTACTTCAACACAAACAAAGTCAACTAAATGCCCAGCTTCGTTGAAAACTAGCTCCGCTAACAAACTAAGTTTTACAAAAATTATTAGCAGCAATAAAAAATAGAAAGTAATTTCGTTTACGTATTAATTAACAACATCTAAAATTCCTGGTCAATTTCATGGTGCAGGAAATGTATTTAATGATCCTCGGAGTATTGTATTGTGCACGTCTTCGCTGTTTTAGCAATGTATTTTCGCCTAGTATGTACTTCTTGCGATTCGCTGTCCGCTTACAAACCTAATAATTTGCTGATACATCTTGGAGAACTAACGCTTGAGGTTGTACTTCAATGCATTCAAAAACAAACAGCTGACGATGATCTCTTACTAAATAGTAAGGTGTAGCTTGCTATTTAGTCCTCTAAGCAAAATATATACCTTACCGTTACGACTGTTCACATTTCTGGAGTGTTGGAAGATTACTAGGATATGTCCCAAAAAAGGGGATAATTCGGTTGTAGCTAACTATACGTCAATCGGTATTATTTCCACCTTGGCAAAAATGTGCGAACCCATTATTTATAAAGTTCTACCTTGTAAATGTAATTGTCTTCTTTGTCTAATAGAAATTTATGCCTAGACAGTCTACAGTCACTTATTTATATCCTATAACTCAAAAAATTGCAGAGACTAGATGGGGGAGATCAACTAGACGTTATTTTATACTAATTTTAACCGAGTCTTTCATCGTATTCTTTATAAACTGTCTTCTTTTGTTTAGCAATACCTTGGTTTAATTTATGAATCCTTACTTGACTGACAGATGGAATGTCTATTTCAACGGCTTTAAATCTCACATTTAGATGTCTTTTTTGGGGTTCTACAGGGCTCTAATGTGAGTCCACTCTGATTTATAGTTTTATCAACGACCTTATTACCAGATTATCCTGTGCTGGCATATATGGGCCGCTAAAAATTCTTCTATAATATTGACACAGATGAGAATAATCAGTGCTTGCAGAGCAGTTTCAATATAATATATACCTACTTGATGCACATATAGCAAACTGTCTGTAAACATATCTAGGTGTTGTTTTGTGTTTTTTGCGGGATGACTAAACTCCGACACTCTTCTTATACGAGGGCGGTTTGACGGAAGAGTAACTTTCAAAGGTTAGAAGCACTTTCGTTTTTGATTATGTTGCTGACCCCTGTCATGTTTCTGATATCTATTGTTAAAATTTCAAACAAATCTGGTGGATAGGTTGTGATTTATACTCATTTAAAAAAACTGTTTTTGTTGTTGCGCAAATATGGAAAAAAAAATTCCGATTTGTTTTACGTTGGAAAAAAATAAAGAAACCGCTGAAAAATTACGTAAATATTATCATGAATGTACTCCGTCCCATGAAATGATTTGTAACTGACCTTCTGCTTTTAAAAGTGGCCATATGAGCACGGATGATGCAGAACGTTCTGGACCTTCATTTACTGTAACTACTTTAGAAATGGTTAATGAAGTCCATGTTAATAAAGCGATTATCGCCTGAAAGTATGTGAGATAGCTAATGAAGTAAACATTTCAACCGAACGGTTCTGCAATATTTTGCATGAATATTTAAATATGAAAAAGCTATTCGCGAGATGGGTGCCGCGTTTGCTTAATGTTGACCAAATGCGCCTTTGTATCCAAATATCAAGAGAATGTTTGCCTTCACACGTAATCCAAGAGAATTCTTCCGTCGACATATCACAGTAGATGAATCTTGGATACATCATTATACTCTAGAAATTAAAATATAGTTGAAACAATGAATTTCTCCCGTAGAACGTGCCCCAAAGAAAGTAAAACCCGCTTTTTCGACCGATAAGGTCATGACCACAGTTTTTTTGGAATTCTAAAAGTGTTATTTTTATTGACTTTTTTGAAAAGGGAAAAATTAAAACTGGTCATTATTATGCTAATTTGCTGACACGTTTTGATACAGAACTGAGAAAAAAAACGACCGCATTTGTTGAAGAAAATAATATTGTTTTATCTCGATAATTCGCCTTGTCATTCGTCCGCTGTTGCTACAAAAAAAATTGTCGAATTGTATTACGAATTGCTGCCTCATCTGCCATATTGGCCAGATCTGGCTCCTTGTCATTTCTTTTTATTTCCGAATTTTAGAAAATAACACTGGAAAGAGATTTCGGACAAATAAAAAAGTGATATCCGAAGCAAATCTTATTTTACTGAATTACAAAAGATTTACATCTTAGACGACGTAAAAAAAATTGAAAACTCTCGAGCTAAGTGTGTAGACTTGCAAGAGACTTGCCACCCAAAAATAAAATATATCTTTTACCTTAATATAAGTATTTTATTGAAAAGCCATGTAATGTTGGTAGCATTCGATTCTTCCAGCATAAATATGAATGTTTCCGAACATATTCGTAATGTTCCCAAATCAGTTTTTAAATCATCAGAATTTATTATAAGAACTCCCAGAGATTTTGAGAATTTGGCTTGGTTGTTGTTAAATTATTGTTTTCGCTTTCGTTCTTAGCTAATTGGAATATGACTCGATCATGTGGTATTCTATTTACAATGCGTATATAAATCAATTCCAACAGAAGCGCCTGTAGTTCTTAAATTTTAATCTGCATAGCATTTATCCTGAGAGAAACTTTTAAGTTCACCCGTCTCTTGGAAAGGCATGGTTTTACAGGTTTGCCAGGGACATAGTGGTTTGTTTGCTGCCTAGTCTTGTTAAAAACAATATAAACCCACCAGAGCTATTGTTTGGATTTGTATCCACTGGACTAAATGAATGCTATTATTATTAAAACAGCATTATAGACAATTAAATAGCTTACGAGAGTACTGCGCACAATTGTGAACACAGGAATGCATAAATTCGGATATTTGTATTGCCCGGTTGCAGTAATTGATCGTTGCGTGGAATTTGAAAATAATTCGCGAAAATAATTTAAACATTACCGTATAAATGTATCATATATTAAACAAAAACATATTAGAAACTACGACAAACAAGATCTACATGATTTTATACTTTGCCACAAGAATATTCGAAATGTCTACCAAACTTTTACGGATTTTGCTTATAATAGGTACTAGTGTCTAAGAATATAACATTCTTAAGAAATACTATGTCGTAAGAACGGTTAAACGCTTTAGCTATGTTGTAAGGTTAAAAATATGAAATACTCTATTTCCAAAAAATTGAACAAGTACAGTCGAACCTCCATATATCGAACTTCTTTATAGCGAAATTCTCCATATATCGAAGTTTGTTCTAGTCCCATGAAATTTCTGTATAAAAATGTTTCTAATATCGAAAAAAATTTCTGTATATCGAAGTTTTTAGACATATACTCGTATATCTAAAAACACATACATACATTATGGAAAAGACGACACAATCGCGAAGTTTCTGAAAGAGCAATCACGTATGAAGATGAAGTAGTACTAAAAATAGAAAAACCGTTAGGCAAGTCGAGTTTGTCTGCAATCTTCAATTGCGTGAATCCTCTACTCAGTAGTAGAGCTGCGCTATCTTTTAGCATTGTCTATGTACGTGACTTTTACATGCACCGAACGTTAGCTATGTAAAAAAAAAGTCGTTGAATGTAGCAGAAAAAGTAGCATTGATAAACAGATGTGGATAGCGCAGTGCGAAAAAAGGACATCGCGCAAAAATTGGAATTCCAGCCAGTACAGTGTAAAAAACAATAAAAAATCTGGAATCGGTTTTAAAAAATAATGAATCTGAAGAACCTGATAGAAAAAAGGCAAAAACATGCAAGTATGATGATGTGGATGAAGCAGTTATCAAATAGCTGAAGATGGTAAGAGATAAAAACATGCCTATCTCAGGACCATTCATAAAAGAAAGGGCAGTGGAATAAACACAAATGTTAGGACACGAAGAGTTCCAAGCAAGTTCTGTCTGGTTAGACAAATTTAAGAGGCGTCACGGCCATTAAAGAAAATGCTATTTCAGGAGAAAGTGGAAGTGTATCTGAGGCAGATTGTAGCCAGTGGAAATCTACGATTTTAAAAACAATTTTAGAAGAGTATGAGCCAGATAATGTGTTTAACATGGATGAAACTGGACTTTTCCTTAAATGTTTACCAAACAAAACACTAGCTTTCAAAGATGATAAATGTTTTGGAGGCAAAAACAGTAAGGAATGAATAACTGTTGCTGTTTGCGCAAATATGTCTGGAAAAGAAAAATTTTAGTAATTGGAAAAAGCAAGCAGCCAAGATGTTTCAAAGGAGTGAAGTCCTTAGAAGTCGACTATAAATACAATAAGAAATAATTTACGACGAGTGAGATTTTGAATCAGTGGATAATAAAGTTTGACAAAAAAAAAGTTGTTCATTTTATAGACAATTGCCCTGCACATCCTTATTTTATAGCAAATAAGGTAACAAATGTGTAGCTGATATTTTTTCCTCCAAATGCAGCTCCAAAATTACAACCGAAGAACCAAAGCATAATAAAAAATCTCAAAATGCATTACCGAAAACAGATTCTAAGGAGACTCATTTTTGCTTTTGAAAACAATCTTCCTATTGACAATACAATTAATCTCAGAATATGCATAACAGAATTAGCAACGGTGTGGTAAAATAATGTAACGGAAGAAGTTAGTCCATTATCACATATGGAGGAATGCTGGGACCAGTTACAATCAACAGATGCAATAAATTACAAAGCTTCTCTGAATGAATTTTGTACGTGGATAAAGACGTTATTGTATCAGAATACGCAACAGAGGACGATATCTTAAATTCATTGAAAGAAAGTGATAATCAAGAGGAAGACAATGAGGCGGAAAAAATAGAAGTTTTTAAGCCTACCAAGAGGAAACTGATTGCCGCATTTGAAACAATTCGTCAGGGTCTTCGATTTGCAGAAAATGTACCCGATACTATTTTTGAATTACTCAATAGATGCGAGCATTTATATGAAAGATCTGCATCAAAGACTGTTAAGCAGTCTTTGAAGTTATTCGAAATTATTTTACATTCGGGCACTAAAATACTGTTGTACTACTTTCGTTTAGGTACTACATACCTATATACCTATTTATATAAGCCTATCCATACTTGTTTTTTAATATGCAATATACATATGTGCATGTACACTTAGCTGTACTATGAGTTGTACTGCAAGTAATAAATAGAAAAACTCATGTTTCCATATATCGAAATTTCTATATATCGAATTTTTCTTATGGAACCATCGACTTCGTTATATGGAGGTTCGACTGTATATGAAGCCGGCTGTAATAGAATTAAGATAAGATTTTGTCATTAATTTAGAATTATTTCTCTGCAGCTCCTAAAAACGTGCCGCCACTGCTTTCAATGCTTTTCATTGTTGAATAAGAACAAGAGAAAATGCTTCACGTTATCCCATCCACGTTCCAAATATTGCTGGGCTTAAAATAAACGTGTATTAACGCATTACAGCGACAAAAGAGATTTCATCAACACACCTTACCACTGAATATCATTATCGCGTAAACGACGATGAATATCATATAACTTTATCTTGCCGACTTTATTCGCTCTGTGCCACGCTCAAGCAAATCTTCAAAATTACGAGTTTTACATCTTGTAACGAATTTCTTTACAAAGATCTCAAGCCGATGTAGATATTTTGCAACCAATTTGTACAACACTTTGAGTGATTACTACAAAGCAATACCTCTCCTGTTTTCTTAATATATTGGATATTCATTTTACATAGGTCTTATCATTACGAACTCGCAAACGAAGCTAATTAAAAATAACACGAGAAATTAAGAAACGTACCTACTGTTTCTGGAAGGGACAAATTGGATTTATAGGAATTACGTTGTTATGCTAATAGGTGTTCTTAAAATAAATGGTGAAAAGATTTAAAAACTAAAACAAAATAAGAACGACAATTTTCTGAAATATATGCCTCTAATATTCAGTTGGTAAATGTGGATATGTATTGTTATGTAGACTTCAGATTTCTAGTAAAACAAAAACACATACTGTCGCTATATAGGGAAAGGTGACCTGTGACGGACCCCCTAACTTCAATCGACTGTAATTGTGAAACCAGTTAAGATTTTAGAACATTCATTGGCTTAAAAGTAAGGGATCGTAGGCTTCTTTAGTGACCGTTGATTAGAACTCTCAAATGGTTCAATTTTACCAGTAGATAAATTGATTTTCGTTTAAGATCAAAGGGGCGATCATAGGCACCCATCCTCCTATGATGGCCCTCCTCGATAAAAGGGACAGGTAATTAATTTATCTCGAAAAATGATGCGATTTCTTAATAGATACTCACAAATATATTAAAGAAACAAACATTTATTATAAAAGGAACATTTTTCTACTTGCAAACGTCACAAACAAACATTTTAGTTGATCTTGAAATACCAGCGCATTCGGTGTGACACCAGCCTGTGCATGCCTGGCATCTTATCCATGTTTCTTTAGAACGAGACCGAGAAAAAATTTCATTGCAGTACAAACATGCACAATCTGATTCGTCACTAAAATCGCGTTCATTACTTTCTTTGTCACTATTGTCTTCTATTTTTTCATTAATTTTCCTTTTAGCTGCTCTTGCTGTTTTTCTTCGGTCTGTGTCCAATACTTCTTTCTTCTTTTCTTTAATTACTTCTAAGTCTGGAGTGGAGTTGATGACACCTGTTTTACCACGTTTTCTTCTTCTTTTTGTATCTCTTCTTGGTGCTCTAGGAAGAGGAGATAACTCTTCAATTTGTACTATGCTTATATTTTTTACTGAGGTAGTTGCGACATTTTGATCGACTTCAACTTCGTGCAAGCTCTCTGAATTAGCTTTGTTGTTATTATCATCATTCATATTTTCATTTGGCATGTCTTTGCCACGATTTTTTTCCGTCATATTGTCGATTATAGGTTCAGGTTTTTCATTGTCAGTTGTTGATGCAGGGCCGAACTCCCAATCTTCAAAAATGTCTGGATCTAGGTAGAGGAGAAATTCCAGTTTTTTTAAAAGAGCTGATTGCATTGGAGGATGTAGCGGCCTTCAAGTAAGCATTGTTGAAAAGTTCTGTTACTTGAAAGTGGGTAACCGCTCGGCCTGGGTTTCGTTTGAGCCATTTTTGGATTTCTTGGTTGTGTTAGGTTTGAAGTGGTGCAAAAAATCCCACATCGAGTGGTTGTACTCGATGGGAACAGTGTGCAGGGAGACAAAATAAGATAATTCCGTTACTCTTAGTGTACTCTAGTACTTCCAACCCCTTGTGACTACTATGTCCATCTAGAATTAAAAGAACTTTATTTTCATTCGAAGGCTTAACATGTTGAGCAAAGTGATTCAACCATTTCACAAAAGTTTCAGAATTCATCCACCCATTTTCCTGACAAAATGCAACACTGCTTACTGGTGCGTTATCCATTAATTCGGCTTTAAAACGTTTGCGTGGGAAGATAAAAGCAGGAAGAACAAATGTTCCTATTGCGTTCATGCAACATACGGCAGTGTAGTGTTGTCCATGTTCGGCGCTACTGGTAACTCCAATTTGTTAGCGTCCTTTTGTTGCAAGAATTTTTTGAACCCTGGTTGGAACTGTGCTCATACCAGTTTCATCTATATTGAAAATGTTCTCTGGACAAATATTATATTTATCCAGAACTTCTTGAAGAGAATTGAAAAATGATTTAATATTTTCCTTATTAAATGCTTGAGCTCCTGCCAGAGATGTGTGCTCAGGAGTTCTAATCGATATGGTAGGATTTCTTGCAAGGAAACCCCTTAACCATTTTCTACCAGCCATACCTTTATCTCTGTTGAATCGATTATGTATTTGGTGTTTTTCGGCTATCTGGAAAACAAGTGTTCTCAATTCTTCACTCGTGAGTCCAAAGAATCTCGTCTCTAAATTAACAATATGCATCGCAATATCTGCTTCAGTGTTAGGACTAACTGTAGGCTTATAGCCACCTAGGCACCCCTTTTTACTACCATTACTTTGATTGAGTCTTCTGCGTAGTGTAGTACGAGGAACATTAAAAGTTTTAACTGCCATTGTGTACCCCATAACTTTATTTCTTACGGCTTCAATTGCTGAAGCCATATTCTCTTCCTCCCACAGCTGCCTTTCCTTCTTTTTATTCTAAAACAAAGCCAGTAATGAATATCTATGACTAACGAACAGGTTCCTATGATGGCCTCCAGGGCTATCATAGAACTATTGTTTTGGGGCCATCAGAGGCAAACGGGCACTTCCTACTACTATGAAGAAATTTTCTGTTAAGACATTTTAACCTCAAAACTGATGTACCACGTGTACCTACATCAGAAACGCCCACGAACATAAATGTTTGAATATCATATCTATATCTGCTTAGATTCCAATGCAATATGCATTTAAAATTACATTACTATTACATCGGCACTTACCAGATTCATTTTTCTCTCACAATAATAAAGCGGAACCATACACTCACTTACAAAGTTGTATACGGACTATCCGCAACATGCTCTACCTACACATATCGTTGACGAACATAGGCATCCCATTATGCCGTCTATTAAATATTATTATAGGGTCATCACAGGCACAGGGCTATCACAGGTTACCTTCCCCTAATGTCCGAAGTCGGAATGTCTTTAAAACTTGTGTCCGGATATTAACACAATTCATAATGGAGATATAAAATAATAGAACATTTACAGTAGCAAGTAGTAATGCCTAATGGCGCATCATGTCATGTGTTATTGGTAAGGTTTGTCCTTTACTATCGAATTCATAGCAGTTATGTCATTACTCATTACGTACTTGTTACTATTCATTGTTCCTCAAGTATTAACCATTCTATGCGATCAACAGATAATAACAGGTAAGTAGTTTATCAATTTTGTTCATTTAAGCTACTGGTTTCAATAATAAAGGACAAACCTTAATTATTACCCAAGTTGTGATCCTAAATAAAGAAAGGATGTTAGAACACTGACTCTACGTAACAATGTCCATTGTTGTGTATGGTCAATTTTAACATGTAATTTAGTCAAACGTTGGCATATTTTTAGGAAATTTTTAAATTCAATACCTACTCTTTCTTGTAGGACAATTAATAAACATAATTTCAATTTTTTTGTTTATTCCATATGTCTTTTGATTTCACATGATTATTATTTTATAATGATTTTAAAAATATTTCTTGTATTGAACTTTTTAATTTAAATTCATTTGGACATTCATTTTTGTTGAAATACAAAGTTTCCTAAAGAGGTTTTTTCCTTTTAAATATTTCCTTTCTTCTAATTAAATAAAAGGTGATTCAAAAAAATTCCCACCCATAATTAGTTGTAATTTTAAAAGTAATTTCTTAATTTTTAATGTACATACTACCTTAAATGTCAAAGTAATAAATGTCTGTGCAAACTTTTTCTACTTCTTCTATAGCACTCCATCCCTGATTGTCTCTGGTTGCTCTCCTCCAATAACCACGGATTGTCGAAACTACTTATGATTCTTCGGTCACAGTGTCTTCCCATCGCTTCCAACAGGTCCATACATTTGTATGTCCAGTACTTTCTTTGACAGTGTTTTGTCGTCCACTCGGGCCACATACCCCGTCGCACTCTCTGTATTTTGAAAAATTCTGATAGGGGGATATAGTTCCTTGTCGTATTGCATTCTTCATATACCGTGGTCTTCAACTGATCCCAACGTTCTTCGTAAAATCTTTCATCCAAATGCGTTCAGTTTATTTTATGATTGTTTTATATATTTTCAGCTTAATTTACCGGTGAATATGTCGAGACCAAGAGAGAGAGACCAATATATGTAATAATGAGAAGTAGGTATAATATCGATATAATATTATGTTGGGACTTTTAGTGTAGTTCTGCTGATTCTTGTTTGTATGAGTAACTTTGTTTTTTCTGTATTAATTTCGAGTCCGATACACTTAGCATTTCTTTTCAATTTTGAGTAGATACACTATATTCCATCTATCTGTCATTTTCTTATAATCTCTAACCATTCTAAAAAAACAATATTTCAACACTAGTTAATCATCATTATTTGTTGGGTAGGTATATATAGACACTATATTGGACAGACCAAAACTGCGTCATGCATAATGTCCACATCTACCCCACGAGTTCAAAAAAAGAATAATGAAGATTAGAAGTTATGAAGTTATGTTTTGTAGGCTTATAATTTATAATAAATGTAAATTACTTCCTAATTATTATTATCTTGATTGCCAGAATAAATAAATAATTTTTTAATTTTTTTTTTATTACCATAAGAAGCGAATACAAAAATATTTAGTTGATTTCACCAAAATCCATTTTTTTCACTATCTAACAAAACAGACACACTTTGGTTCTTAAAGTTATAGCTATAAGGCACATAACGAATTTCTAACGTTTTCAAGGATTAGCAACATTAAAAGGCATATATAAACCGCTAAATTTGAAATGTCCAAATGTGACCCGTTCTCCCCTATACATATATGCCGCAGCTTCATCCATTGTTACTTTGACCATTCTTATTCATTTAGTGGCTATATTAAATATTACTAATATTTAATGTAATTATTTCTATCGATGAAGTCTTATGCTTGTTTAAAATATACGAAGGTCTTACTCAAAATATGTTTAACTATGAAAACTTTACAAATTTGGACACTGCTTAATTTGTAAATATCAATAAAAATCAAAGATTAATTGTTAATCATTATTTATTTATTAAAGGAATACTTTCTGAGATAAAATTGAAAATAATAACTTGATGGGTAAAATGTTTTACAAATGATATTATGATGATTATGGTTATTTATGGTCGGTAGATTGTGTGTACAAACCCTACCCACCTGCTTAAATTGAAAGTTAATGAATCACCTGATATTAATTATATTTTTTCTTTAAAAAAGGTATATAACCCCTTACCACAATTATTAGTCGTATCCTAAATACGTATTTCGACAACTAAGTTGTCATCATCAGTAGGTAAAAACTACTAATTAAAAGTCGCACATGAGGCACAGTAAAGTAAAAAACGCTTCCGCACAACTACTATACACTGCAACCCTGTAAAGACTCAAGTCAGTCTTTACAGGGTTGCAGTGTATAGTAGTTGTGCGGAAGCGTTTTTTACTTTACTGTGCCCCATGTGCGACTTTTAATTAGTAGTTTTTACCTACTGATGATGACAACTTAGTTGTCGAAATACGTATTTAGGATACGACTAATAATTGTGGTAAGGGGTTATATACCTTTTTTAAATTTTTATTTAACCACAGTCTCCATTGAAAGAATATTTTTTCTTATTGATTGAACAAGTTATTTACTTGTTCCAAATCGCTTTACGGCTAATTTGCTTACATTCTTACAACAACCTCAAATAAGTAATGTTTGATAACAACAAAATTAAGAAATTACTACAAAATTACTAATGAAACTAATACAAATTATTAAAAGTAGAATATAACGAAATGCTGTTAAAAACAGTAATATTTGAACACACCTAGGTATTTTTCCCTATATAAATTTACTAAGATTCTGTAAGACTTGTTTGCATATTTATAGTCCAAAACATTAATTTGTTTAAATATTAATATATTCAACGGCAATATCATACTTACAAGATATCTTTATAATATTCTTGATTAATCTTCTTAACTTTCAACAAACTTCACTATATAAAAGTTTGCTTCATAGAGATAATTGTTATTATTCTTAAATGTTTTCTTTTATATTAAAAATTGCAATGTAATATTTAAAAAAATTTGTAGAAACCAAAAAATAAATTTATTTTCGATAACAAAATTAATTTAATATTTTGGGTTTCGTCTTCCAATTAGACATATATTTCTAAATTAGTTATTTTGTAATAATTCTACAGCAAGAAAAAATTAAATACTTACACAAAATTTATTACACAAAAACATATAAAAACGATACAAAATTACAGAGTTAAGAAAATTAAAATAATGCTTCTTAAAAGATGTAAATATGAAATGTATAAAACATTTATAACTACATATTTATGTATAAGATAAAACACATTTTAAATGTTAAACTTAAAATTAAACTAAAATGATTAATAGTTAAAATCCTATACAAAAGTTTTCAACATAGCCAAATCTAATCTATTGCAACTGGATCTTCAGAACTTTCAATTTCTTCTACATTTTCAATCAATTCTTCTCCATCACTTTGCTTTGTATTGCCAAATACGTTTTCACTTTCTACATTTCTTCCTGTATTATTCTCTTCAGATTCGAAATGAGAATTATCTCCTACATTATTTATATGATCGCGAAATTGTGATATTATCATTTGATAATTTGGGTCATTTTCAGCAATTTCTATGACATTATTAGCAATAACCACATTTTCCGATACATTCATCAAATGATGTATCGACATTTCTGGATTACTTTGAATGTAGACTTCTTCTCTAGTTACTATTTCATCTATAATTTCACAATCTTCAAGTTTATTAGCAAATATAACACATTGCGGCTCATTTATTAGAATTTGCCCTGTGATTTGTGCAGCGTCTTGGTTACAAGATTCCCGTTGCTCACTTATTATGCCTTTAATAACTTCCAACGTATTCATTTGCATGCTTCTGTTATCGGGTTCATTTGAAAAAATATTGGAAGTATCTTCATTAATATTGGCCATTGTACACGTAGGAAAAACATTCACAACGTTGATCATTCCTACGTTATACGGAATAACGTATAATGGCGTTACATATTGTACATCGTGCGACTCTTCAGATTTAATTTCGGCAGAATTAGGTTGACTTTCACTATTACAATCTGTATCATTAGAAGCATCTGTCTGGTCTATTTTATTACGATCATTATTTTTATCTAATTCATCGACGTTATTAAATGAAAATTCATTTGGCACTTTTTTTATAAATCCTTGCCCGTCCAAATCCACGTTCCATTTTAACGAATGCTTATAGTTTTTATCACCTTGATCAAGTAAGTCCTGTCTGTCATAATATGTGTAACAATTAAGAACAATTTGTTTTAAAGCAGCGGTCCAAGAAACTCGTCCCTTTTGCTCGTCACATCTGCTATCGTAGCGTACGTTAGCCCAAGGTATGTCGTCAGGCCACCATATCGGTCTATAAGTTTCCTTTCCCCATCCTGGTTTTCCGCGACCTGTTGCGTACTTTAACATTAACGGTATGAAAGCTCTTAATTGCGCTTGCGTCATAGTATCTAATGGTGTTACTACACCATTCGCTGTTATCGGTGGTAAGTGAAATAACTTATCGGAATTTGTCTCGTAAAAGCACATAGAATCTCGTAAATTTCTAGAAATATCCGGACACATTTTACGTAATATATCAATTAACGGATTTGTCCCGATAATTTTCATAGGGGGATTGTTGCCAGTATACACAAGAGCCGCTATATGTTGACCAAATTCATCATAATAACTATCAACAGCTCTACGTACATTCTGTAAGAGAGTCCTTTGTCGTGTTAATTTATCTACATTTCTTTTTAATAAAGAAGTCTTTCTCTTCTTTTTTTTATTACGCCAAGTCATTCCTCTTTGAGGTATGCTTCTAATAATAGCTTCGATATCGTCCTGCGCACTGCTACTTGGAAGTTCTTCCATTTTTTATTAAATTTACAATCAACGTATTTAACCTTAAAGTATATATCTACATATCACAATATTTCACATATGACATTACAAATTATTCATACGCCATCTTTAAAGAACAAACTGAAGTATTTATGCACGATTTTTACCAGAAGAAGGAAACTACATACAGCTAGCAAAAAAAACAAAAAAATGCTGTTACAATGAACGCCAAACATTATTTAATAAATATTTCTTTATTATTTTATCGTCTAATTCTTTGTAAACAAAAATATTTTATTAAATTAATCATTTTAAGTATCAATGTTTGATGTATTCTCTAGAGTTTCGTCTAATTACTAATTACTACCAAACGAGACATTATTTCATTGTTGTTGGTAATGTTAGTAGTATAGGGTAGATATAATTTTATGTAATTAAAGAAATTAGCAAATAACAGATATGGGTTTCTTTTAATTTTGAAATATGCATCCGTTTATTAATATTCATGCTGTAGTAAAGCGAAATATAATTTAACATGAAGTTATTTTCTGGTCCTTGGATAGAGCTAACTTTAAGTTTTCAATCTTTACCTAACAATTTATTTAACAAATTGCCACTTACAATTTCCTTTACTTTTGCAAACATTCGCAAATCGTATCCATTCCAGAAATAATAGTTATTAAATAAAACAGCGGGATTTTCAAAAAGAAAATGGTTGTTTATCTAACTGAATTAATTATTAAAATTATGAACATTTTTTGAAAAATTATGCAAATTATATATACTCTAATAATTCGATATAATATTTATAAAATTGTTTGGTTGGTGAATTATTTTTTAACATCGTCAATAAATAATTAATTGAACTGGAGATAATTATAATTTTCATTAATGGAAACATGGAAAAAAAATATAAATTACATTCAATTACAAATTCAGAAACAAAACGATATTATTGAAAATCTTAAAAAATTCTAAAATAAAAACAAAATTGAATGAAATAATAAACTCTGATAACTGCTTGTATTCGCCGTGGTTAGCTCACTATCAAATTTTGGACCCCACTCGAAAAGAACGGCTTGTTTCAATTCCTGGAGATTAATGGGACCTGATAAATGTCGCATTACTGATCTTTTTAGAGTATCCCATACGTGCTCTATTGGATTTAAACCTGGACTTCGTGGTGGCTAGTCCATGACTTGAATATTGACCTCTTGTAAGTAATGCAAAACTTGTCTAGCGATGTAGGGCCTCGTATTATCCAGTATGAAAATGAAATTGTTCCCTATAAATGGTGCAAAAGGCATTACATGGTCCTGAATAATGTTCTTGAGCTAGTATTCAGCATTCATTGACCTTTAGCGAATAGGGATGAACTCTGTGCAGGCGTCAAAGCAAATAGCTTGCCTCATTCTTGATCCACCGCCACAGGGCTTCCTTTGAGAGATTGTGCAATCATATCTTTTTCCAGTTAGTCGCCACACGCTTTCGCGATCATCTGGTGATTTTAAACTTACTCTAGTCTTGCTCGAAAACAAAGCTCGCTTCCAATCTGCATGATGTCTGTCAAATCTCGAAACGATATACTGCGCTGCGATAAGTAATGGTCTAACTACATGCCTCCTACTATTCAATCCTACTTACCTCAACCGTCTCCTTATAGCTAAAGCAGAAACTGACATTTCTGACCGCTCAAGCTGGTTACTGAGTTCTGTGCTTGTTATTCGCCTATTTCTGAAAGCCCGCAGTTCTAAAAAACGATGTCCTCTCACTTGTGAGTCGTTTTCTACCTTAACCATGTCTTCTCGAATACGATCCGGTTTCTCTAGATCTTCTAACCATTCGACTGACTGTCGAATGATTAACGCCCAAATAATTAGTTACGTAACGCATTGTACGTCCTTATTTTAACAAAGCTCTTACACATTTATCATTGGTTAAATGATGTGGGTTCATGATTTTGAATTTAAACTATATTAACTTAAATTCTATACAAGCAAAAAAAAAATTAAACTCTTAATTAAAACTTAAATGATACTTGAACTGTAACTTCAACGACTCAAGAAAATCTGTTTAATAAAACTTGACACTCAAATCTCAAAATTACTTTGCAGTGACATAAAGCTACTTTATAGATTCTGTTTAGATAAAATTAATAATTTTTAGAAAATACAAAATTAATAGGTTAATTTTGAAAATTCATAATTCTTATTTTTGCTATAATTGACAAATTTTAATTCTTAACACTATTTTTAGGATGGCTAACACTTGTCATGATGCAGCCTCTCGGTTTGTATATATATTGACAAGAGGTCGTAGAAATTGGTTGGCACCCGAAGATTTCATTCCTTTAGTTCAAGACGTCGTAGAAACACATCCGGGTCTTACCTTCCTCAAAGAAGCGACTGAATTCCATTCTCGATACGTCCATACAGTTATCGCTCGGATTTTCTACAACGTAAATCGCTCTTGGTCGGGAAAAATAACCATCCCAGAAATAAGGCGAGCAAATTTACTGAATGTCATCCAGATGTTAGAGGAAGAAGAAGATATTAATCAAATAACACAATACTTTAGTTACGAACATTTTTACGTGATCTACTGTAAATTCTGGGAGTTAGATAGAGATCATGATTTGTTTATAGATAAGCAAGATTTGACGAGACACAATGATCATGGTAAGTATTTCTCCGCGAAGAAATTATTTCATATAGAAAAAAATAACCTTTTCAATTAAGTATATTTTTGTTAAAATAACAATTTTTATTTCGGATTTTGCTGTGTGGTCGTTATACAATCAAAGTTTAACTGTTTGTGGTGCCAGATTTTTCAGAATCTGCTTTAAGACTAATTCCCTTCGTTTTCAATCTCTATACATAGTGGAGCTTCACTGATACATAATCCTTATGGGCTCTTGTAGTAAATTCCACAGGTGTTTTTAACTTTGTAGTCAAACTTTCAGTTGAAATTTTGCTATTTCTGGATGGATTGTCCGATTATAATTCTTCGTAGTTATTAATATTCTTCAAAATCTACTGCATATCAATTTTTGTTGACATGTTTTTGCAACCGGTGATTGATCGATTCTTTTACTACGCGCCAGTTTGCTTTAATTTATCATTTATTCTATAATTCTTCCTGTTTATTTAACAAGGCTTCTACCGCACGTCCAAATCAATATGCGGACTCCTCCTTGCTTTCGGGATAATTTATTCTTCTGAAGAAGTCATGCTGTATTGATATGCTTTTAGAAACTCTCACTTATACATTCTTTTGCTTAATATTTTCCTTATTTTCTTGACGATAAACTAATTTTCGGAGTGGTTGTCTTTCCTCTTATTACGCAATTCTTAGCATTGCATCTCCACCTTATTGTATATAGGCAGCCCGTCATAATGACATGAAATTTATCCACCAGCAGAATGCATATGAAAAAGAATGACAACAAAAAAAAATCACTATAACAATATGATTGTTACAACGACCATACGGTGAAGCTCGTATAAAATATTAATGGAATCGCAAAAGTTCTTCGATATATACAAAAAGGTTTTGTTTAAGTATGACAATACGTTAAGCACGTATAAAGCGTTTGTACAAAATGAAACAAACATGTAAATAATTTACATATCTGTAACTATGCACATGGACAATACACTTCTTCGATATACTTGAATTTTTAAAATACCTAACAATGTTTAGAATAATATATATATTTAAGGGTATATTCTCTGAAATAATTGAATTATTTAAATTTCTTTCAAATTTTTTCGTGGATAAAGGCTTTAGCTTAGATAATTACTATATCTTTTGCTGTATAATAATACACCAATAAATCTATCTGTATCATGAATTTGTAATAAATAATATGGACATTTAAGACAAAGCATGATATAACGCGTTTGTACCTAACTTAAGATGTCACTTTGGGCTGTATTGAACAAAGTATACGTTGGAGAATTATCTCCATTCTAAGTATATTGCACGCGTATACCGGGTTCTTTTTTTTATCATTACACATACATTTCCTGTGTAATTCTAAAAAAAGAATAGTCAATGCATAGGTGGCATTAGTAGGCAACCAGTTATATACCAGTGAAGCATTTTTCTATTGGTTAATGCTTAAGTTAGTTTACCATGTAGAAAAAATAAAAATTTTTTAATGTCAAATATTTCTGAATTTTTTAGTCATACATGAATCTTAAATTAAATACATTCTATTGAAAGATAGATAATTTATTTAAAACACGACGAAAAAGTTGAAGAGCGGTCTGGTCTGTAGGATCGCTTTTAGATGTAGCTAGGCATTTTGGAGTATCGTACAATTCGGTGTTCAAAACCCTGAAAGAATTCAGCCATAGAAGATATCAAACCACCAATAGCTTTTCGAGGAAGATAAAGTAAAACGAACTGATTTTTGTGATATAATATTCAATTTGTTAAATGAAAACGAAGAAATTTTAAATAAAATAATATTTACTGATGAAGAGAACAGTTTCGAGAGTTTCATGTACATTCTGTATGGCAATTTAAATAATTCCCCTTTGAAAGCTTAAACATTCATATCTAATAGTTAGAAAGCATAGTAAGATGAAACCCATTGTGTTATTTCTTTAGCTAATAGGAAAAGGTAAAATTACACCTATTTTAATTAAATAATTACTTAGATTTCTTATAAATATTTTTTAAATTTTTATTTAGGAACATTATCATATTAACATTTTTCGGTTTTAGTCTTGCATGCCTTTGTTCTATTATTAAACCAGGTTTAATAATAGAACTTTTTCACTTTCTGCTGAACGTGCTTGAATACAGAAGTATTTCTTAGCACATTGTTCTAATAAGGGCTCCATCTCCATTCCTGTTGCCTAAAAGAGACTGCAAATAAAAAATACACTTACCTTTTTTCTTAATAAAAGAGGATCGAATCTAGGTACATCCTGATTAGAATATGGACTTTTGAGGTATTGCATTTTAGTTATTAGTACATCAGCTGTAATTTACTTTCTCTTTTATTCTTCTATCCACAAGGTATAGGCCTGTTAGGATAATTAACGGAAAATATGTCTGACCGTTCTTAAATTATTATTCTTCTGGTACCACATTATCATTACTATGAAAATGTAGCAATTTCATCTTTATTGTATTTATTCGTGTTTTAAATAAATTATCTATTTTGCAATAAAATGTATCCTACGATCAAAAAGTCTTTGGATCGCTATTGCCGTGGCATTTATGAGATATCTATGAAATTATTTATTTCAATTAGTTTTGACATTTATTTGACAACTTTCAAATCAGCTGGTTATAAAATATACATAAAGTGCAACTAATTACCATAACCTAAAATCTATTTAATTTGTGACATATGTGTACTTCAAACTACAGAAGTAAATAATTCTATAGATGGTTTTTACACTTCATGGCTATCGCGATCCAAAGACTTTTTGATCATACTATATTTAATTTAAGATTCATGTATGAACAAAAATTCATAAATGTTTGACATTAAAATATTTTTTAACCTCTCCATGGTAAAGTAATTTAAGAATTAAGCGATAGAAAAATACTTCTCTGGGGTATAACTGGTTCAGTTGTCTATAATGCCACTAATGCATTGACTATTTTTTTTTAGAATTACATATATAGGGAAATGAATGTGTAATAATAAAAAAAGAACCCGGTATTCTTTCTAAGTAAGTGGTATTTAAAAGTTTGAAATCATAGTCTTGATATGGAGCTGTATTTTATAATTGTTTATATGTTCTATACAGGTCATTAATTTACTTTATTCTAGGTGAATAAATAATGAGAAAGTCATTGGTATTATTCGAATTACTTACATTTATTTAATTTTAGTATTCGCTTTTGTAGTTTTGCTATCGAATTAATCATTGTTATGCGATTTAAAAAGGCATTATGTATATTAGGTTGCCCATATTCAAAAACAATGCTGTACTATAGTAAGAAGCTGTACTTATACATTGTAATCTCTAATATACGGAGTGATCTACCTCGAGTATACGTGAATTCATTTAAATATTTAAGATGACATACCTGAATCGTTAGTGGACCGGTGAACGGGCTCCAATATTTATAGAAATTGTTTTGAAAATCATGCAAAAATATGTATATATATATATATATATATATATATATATATATATATATATATAAAAAAAAGGTTTAAATATATAAATACGTTAAGCACGTATTACGCATTTGTTACAAATGAAACAGACATGCAATATACAGTTATATATATACAATATACAGTTACAGATGTGTATATTGCATGTCTGTTTCATTTGTAACAAAAATATGTACTCTAAATAATAATAATAATAGTCCCCGTAACTACCCTCGCAGGCCTTTGGGGTAATAACATTGATAGGCTTGTTACAATTTGAGCCGATCGGTATATTAGGATGGTAACGTGGCTAGTACTATGCACCGACCGCCTATTATTACCTGAGTTTTACCTCCAGGTATTCACTTTTTGTCAGCCTGCGTGCAGCTTGAACCGAAAAAATGTCATTCATATTATTGGCTAGACTAGAATTTGAACATGGTTGGTTCATGAAATTCATGGTCTAGTGACCTCCCCACTAGACCAACATGGTCCTTATGTACTTAAAATACTCCCTTTAAAAGACGCATTTAGACGATGCGATATAATAATAAAAGTAGCAAACCACAGCAAACAAATACAGGAAAATGATACATAGACTTTTAACAATAAAAATTTGAGTACCTACCATCAATAGTATTCATGATAATTAACTGTTTAACATAAAGTTGTACTGTGATATAGCTCGCTGCTTACATTTGATATTGTTACGAACATAGAAATGCGAAATACGCGAATAGCGGTTGGCGCCATTTTGTAATGGCATAAGCAGTCCTTTTCATAATTTCCAATGTTTCGTAGGAATTTGTTCACTAATAATTGCTGCTTCATGGACCTTCCCTTAATTTTTATATTTATTATCGTTACTGCTAACTTTACACATATATTTACTATATGATGCACATAATTTCCCTTAACAATGCTCATAAAATCGTAATAGAAACTTGTTTTGCCTAGAGCTCTATAGCACACTGGAGAGTGGCAACATGATTAACATTATTCACCGACCCCTTATTATTAAACTCAGAATTTTTCTATCAGGTAGTCATATGCATCAACTTAGGTAGGTTTGGGGCAAAGAAATCGTAATCTATGTTCGAGGTTATAACAGAAATGGAATTCTCTTGACGAGAGAGCTATAATGTAGTGAACCTATTCATTAAACCAACGCAATACTTTTTCTATATCTCGTTTTGCGTGGTTTGCGATAAGTATAATAAGTATAGTATAATGAACGAATGTTCAGATTTAGTACATATTATTAGAGTGCGAAATATGGTCGGCACTCCAGAGCCGCGCGCTTGATAGTAGGTAAATAAAATAAATAGTTATATCTAATTTATGCAGAGACATACTTCTATACAAAGTATAAAATACTGTAATACAGGTAAACACATCCAAACGAGATCAACACTGCACTTCATACATATAACCATACATACATACAGCTCTCGCAGTAAGTTGGTGAGCGGTGGGGATACGCCGTAAACGTATTTAGGAAAGGTACCACCCACCTGTCTGATTCAGTTACTGCGTAGCGAATGATTCGTAATATCCCCTTCCTCTATCTGCGCAAATTCACTCCCACCTTTCGTCAAGTTATAATGCGAGATCTGTACATCTGTACATAAAGCGCCGACCCAATTTTCGCACCCTACATATTATGTATATACTTTACTATACACTAAATACATAAGAATAATTTAAACATACATGAGTGGGTAAAACCCCACCAGTTTTGTATAATACACAGGTATTTTTAATAATATAAAATATTAAAAATCTGGTATGAAGAACATAAATACAAGTTCACTATTAATATTTTACTTCTACGCTCGGTCTGGATAATTTCTGTGATATGGCGATGTGGTTCTTTTTTGTGAATGTGTCTGAAGATATCCTTTCTCCAGCAGGGGCGTACTGATGAGCCTGTAGAAAGGCGAAATACGTATCTGCGTCTCTGGGGAGGGATATGTTCGGACACGTTCACAAAAAATATTAATAGTGAACCTGTATTTGTGTTCTTCACACCAGATTTTTAATAATATTTTATATTATTAAAAATACCTTTGTACTAAATACATAACTACACAAGTAATTTTGTTATTTTATAGCATTATCCAAACGCGTTATTGACCGCATTTTTTCGGGTTGTGTGACACGAGGCCAGAGAAAGTCCCTCCATGATGAAAAGCTCTCCTATTGTGAATTTGTATGGTTCTTGTTAAGTGAAGAAGATAAAAGGCATCCTACAGCCATAGAATATTGGTTTAGATGCATGGACTTGGACGGTGATGGTTATCTTTCGATGTATGAACTAGAATACTTTTACGAGGAACAAATGCATAGAATGGAACTTATTGGTATAGAAACTCTACCATTCGAGGTAGGTAATTTTAAAACTTATATAAAAAGCTCTTTCAGAGATTAATTTTTTTCAGGATTGTTTATGTCAAATGTTGGATATGGTAAAACCAAAAATTACTGGAAAAATTGCTCTGAGCGATTTGAAAAAGTGTAGAATGACTCCGATTTTCTTCGATACATTTTTCAATTTGGAAAAGTATTTAGATCATGAACAGAGAGATCCATTCGCTTCACAAAGGGATCATGATATTGATGGACAAGAGGTAAATATAAAATCAATTACATGTAATTTCGTCATACATATACATATTTTACAGTTATCAGATTGGGATAGATATGCGGCTGAAGAATATGAATTGCTAGTAGCTGAAGAAGGTGGAAATGATGAACCAAATAGTTTGTAAGTATCATAAGTTACTTTTAATTTTTAAATTTTCTTTTACTTGGTGCGGGATTGCTTTGAAGCATTGTCTTATATAGGGCATTTTAACTAGTAACAGTAGATTTTTGCATGCTCTTTACTTTGAATTTGAGTTCCACAATTAATACAAATGTTATTCTTTTATACCCATATCATAGTATAGATTTCTTTTCCTATTAGACCGTTTTACTGATTTGTACAAGGTGGTCAAAGCAAAGCGGACGTTTTTGTAATGGGTAGTACATAGAGCGGTGGGATTGGAGAAGGTCGCCGACCCCCTCAACTCGTAGCTTACATCGGGAAGTTTAGTTGCAATGAAAAACTGAAGCGTGCAGCATCGCGTGTTTGGCGTGGAGGAATTTATTCACAATGGCGAGTTTATCGTGGCTACTCGGAGTGCGTTCCGTTGTTGGTTCAACCTCGCGCCACGTGATGTGCTTCCTTAGCACAATTCTGCGGTGGATAAATAATTTTCGCACACACGGTAGTATGAAGATAAAGAAGAGAAGAGGTGGTCGAATGGTAGCTACACCAGAAAATGTTAATCGCGTAGAAACGTCTGTCCAACCCTGTCAAAAAGACGGCTCACGCATTCGAAATTCCTCGCGGAAGTTTAACGGACATTTTGAAGTGTGCACATGTTGGATAATTTAGAAGATGAAAATGCAATGGTGATATTCACTGATGAGTAGAGACAGGCACTTAGGTCGGCCAGCATTGGGTGAGTCACTGCGTGGGGTTTACCGAAATAAAACTGCACGTTATGTAGAAAAATGCTTTCCGTTTGAATTACACTTACGTCTATAAACAACTTCACACTATGATAGCTGTTCACGAATTCATGTACTACATACATATAGCGCGAAACGCTTGTAAAATGAGTCTCCCGATCCTCTCGCTTTCCACGCCTCTGTGAGCCGACCGAGAATGCCAGTTTTTACTGATGAGGCTCACTTTCATTTGGACGGTTTAATCAATAAACAAAATTACCGCTATTGGGCACCTGACAACCCGCGAGAAGTACACCAATGACCTCTACACAGCAGAAAAGTGATAATGTGGTGCGGAATTTCCAAACTCTGAATAATTGGGCCCTATTATTTTTCACACTTAATATGTTTTTGATTTTTTCCTTTTGGCAATAAAATTTCCTGAGTTTCTCTACACATTGTGTTTATTTTCAACCCTGTACTATCGAAATCAAAGATTTGACAAGGTTTTAAAATTTGTCCGTTTTAGTTTGACCATAATGTATAAAATAATCAAATCTAAAGCAACTAAAAAATCGT
Organism: Melolontha melolontha; assembly: GCA_935421215.2. Classification (NCBI taxonomy): domain Eukaryota; kingdom Metazoa; phylum Arthropoda; class Insecta; order Coleoptera; family Scarabaeidae; genus Melolontha; species Melolontha melolontha. The sequence continues at coordinate 139,413,251 of OW285237.1, read as the reverse complement.
TCTTAAGTTACAAATATTAGAAATAAATGGTTTATATAATTTATTATGTTGTAATATATATTTAATGCTGACATAGTAATTAAGCTTCCTATATTGTTACTAACATACCGATAGGTCCAACTCGCAACGGGCCATAGGCAACAATATACGTATGGAACGTAATCCGATGTGGCAACGTGTGTACGATGCCTATATTGAGTGACTTTCTTAAAATTTAAATTTATTTTGCAGAATTATTGATTTTTTTACTTTTAACTTTTAGAAAACGTTATTGTTTTTTTATGACTTAAAATTACTTTATATGAAAAATAGTATGCCATAAAAGTGTAAACAAAGACAGTATACATTTGAACGAATATTCATTCAATTGTATTGTCATGAAATTGAATTTGTCAATCGTTGTTAAATTTGTTAGAATGAATAGATATTTATATTTATCGGAAAATACTAATACTTAAAGCAAACAAATAAGGTGTAGTGTTTTGTTATATTGATTATGCAGCTGATGCTTTCGTAATATGCTCATATTTGTATTTCTACTATTATCGTGATGTTATTATAATACAGATACCAAAATCTCACGTAATGTTTCCATCAGCCTTTTATTAACAATAAACAAGTAAAGTACAACTTCGTAGGTCGACAAACGCTCCAGTCTTCATTATCACTGTATTATACATGAACTGTAGGCTTAGTTTTTCGTAGAAATTGAAGTACGTGTCTGTTCCTTTGTAAAATTATAATAAGGGCAGGGGTTAATTTTATTCTGGCATTTTAAAAAATGCAGAGATCAGTTTTGCGACAGCATTCAGCTAATTACAATCTAAAATAAGCAACATTGTAACGTATTTTGGAATTGTGAATATCCGTAGGTAATAAAAAAAAAGGAAGTATAGTTTAATTATAACTGTAGCTTCCTCCTGGTTTGAAGGAAGTCGGTATGTATCGACCGAAGTATAAGTTGAAATAATACAAATATGAGCATATTACGAAAGCATCAGCTGCATAATCAATATAACAAAACACTACACCTTATTTGGTTGCTTTAAGTATTAGTATTTTCCGATAAATATAAATATCTATTCATTTTAACAAATTTAACAACGATTGACAAATTCAATTTCATGACAATACAATTGAATGAATATTCGTTTCAATGTATACTGTCTTTGTTTACACTTTTATGGTATACTATTTTTCATATAAAGTAATTTTAAGTAATAAAAAAACAATAACGTTTTCTAAAAGATAAAAGTAAAAAAATCAATAATTCTGCAAAATAAATTTAAATTTTAAGAAAGTCACTCAATATAGGCATCGTACACACGTTGCCACATCGCATTACGTTCCATACGTATATTGTTGCCTATGGCCCGTTGCGAGTTGGACCTATCGGTATATATCCATTACATAAATTTATTTTCTAAAATTTCGTCACACTAAATTGTTAAACCTGTATAATATATTCTGAACATGTTTTGTTTGTCAGTTTGTTTACTTTTTGCTTATGTTTAGGGAAGACGATTGTGGTTATGACAGGGTAAGGACTGCCTGACGTGCTCTGTTTGAATTAAAAACTAATCCAGCACATGGGATGTTTTTATTCACGTGCTTCTATCAATGATTATAAAGTTTAATAGCTTGCATTTTTACGTCATAAAAACACTTATAACAATAAACTTTATATTTATGCTTTATTTATTAACTAGTGCTTTATGTTTTATTAGTAGTATTTGTTCAAATTAATAAGGTCAAATTGACAAATAATTTTGCTTACTGATATATACATAAAAACACTAACTTATTATGCTTACTATGCTTATTAGTTACGTATCTTTTCTTTAGTATGCTTATATTTTTAAGCTACATAAGGATTATATTTTCTCTTTAAATCTAATTAATTGAAAACTATGCATCAATTGTCTCTGGTCTATTCTCATAAACAATAGACTTTATATATCCCTTTAAATCACAGCTTCTTAAAAGCCATTCGACAAATCCATTTCTGAAAATAAACGAACCAAACTTTTGACGCAATAAACCAATTGTTGCACAGACTGTGTGTCAATATAATTTGGTTCAGGCTATAAAAAGGTAGATATCATCGATATGTACCGCTCACCATTAATCGGTAAAGTACTGAAATGCCACCGTGCCATAAACCATACCAAACGGTTTTGCAGAATGTAAAGGAATCTCATGAATGACTTGTGGACTATTTTCATTTCAATAAGGGCAATTTTGCTTGTTCACCGTTCCAGAGAAGTAGAAATGAGTTTCATATGTGAATATGATTTTCATACCAAAATTACCATCATTTTCAAGGCGAAATCAGCGAATGCGTACAATATTGTCCAATAGCTCCAGTTCTTGGGTCGCAATGAGCCCAAATCCTTCCGTATAGACGTTTCAGATAGCCGCAATTGTGAACGTTTTGGAATGGATAAATTAGGGTTTTCATTAACACTGGTTTGAATTGGAACAATATTCTCAGCATTTCGACCATTTCATTGTCTTACTGGAATGCGAACACTATGCAAAAAAAATTACGCTTGAAATTTGTACCAGTTTGATAAATAGTGTAATGAACTTACTGTAAACGAGAACTAATGAGTATTAAATCTCACTCTATATGCAAATGTGACCAAATTTGTTGCGTTAATTGTAAAGTGAGATTTAATACTCATTAGTTCTCATTTACAGTTCACTATATTAACTACATTTACGCGAAATATAGAAGTGAAAAGTCATGTCTGTCCAGGATATTATGTATTGACAAGCTCCGATAAGAGCGAAATGCATCCACACATTCCGGCCGGGATAGGTGACATTTCACGAATTTTTTATTATCCTAACAACCAGGAAGGTGGCGACCTGTAGACCTGTAGTGTTTCTACATACTGGTACAAACTTAGTTTGTCGAAACATTTGCATGTAAAATGAGATTTAATCCTCATTAGTTCTCAATTACAGTAAGTTTATTATACTAACTATATACGAGGATCCTTTTTATCATTACACATCATACACTTATCCCTATGTGTAGACGTAAAAAAAGCAATATCAATGCATAGGTGGCATGGTAGGCAACCAGTTATACACCAGTGACGTATTTTTCCAATTGTCAAATATTTCTGATTTTTCATTCATACTTAAATCTTAAATTAAATACATTTGATTGAAAAATACATACTTTATTTAAAACAGTTATTTATCCCACCAAGCGTATACCTTGTGCGAAGACAATTTTAAATATTTTTAAGAAATTCAAAGAAGATGGTTGTTTTCCAAATTCCCACAAAAAAAAACAATCAGGTGTTAACAGAACACATGAAGCTGAATATCCTGTGTTATGTAGAAGAACGGTCTGTAGGATCACTTTTAAATGTAGCCAGGCATTTTGGAGTATAGTACAGTTCGGTGTTCAAAACCCTGAAAAAATTCAAATATAAGCCATAGAAGATTTCAAACCATCAAGAGCTTTTCGAGGAATATAAAGTACAACGAACTGATTTTTGTGATATATTTAATTTGTTAAATGAAATCGATGAAATTTTAAATAAAATAATTTTTACTGATAAAGCAAACAGTTCCGTAATAGATTTAAAGAATTTCATGTAAATTCTGTATGGCAGTCTAAATAATTTCCCTTTGAATGCTTAAACATGCATATCTTTAATAGTAAGAAAGCATAGTAAAATGAATACTTAGGCTACTTATTAATATTTTTAAAATTTTATTTAGGGACATTATCATATTAACATTTTTCCGTTTTAGTCTTGCATATCTTTGTTCTATTATTAAACGAGCTGTACTATACACTCTCACTTTCTGCTGAACTCGCTGGAATACAGAAGCATTTCCTAGCACATTGTTTAAAGGGTTTCGACTCCGTTCCTATTACCTAAAACAAAGTCCAAGTAAAAAATGCAATTACCTTTTTTTTAAAAACTTACCTTCCAAAATAAAAGAGGATCTACGTCTTGATTTGAATTTGGCCTTTCGAGGGATTGGTTTTTAGTTATTATTACATCAGCTGTAATTGATTTTACTTTCTCTTATTCTTTCTTGCAAAAATCTAAATCATGAAAGTGACTTTTGATGTGGACTAATGTCTGTTTTTATTACAAGCATTTGTTCTTTATTATCAGGATCTATTTTCTTCATAATATTAAACATTTCTTGTTCGAGAAAAGAAGTAGCCCCAGTAGCATTTTCAATCAAGGATGTAAAACAGTTACTACTCTAATAACTGATTGTCCTTCATATGAAAATAGTCTTGCTTTAACAGATTCCAAAAATTTGTTGGATAATGTCTTCCCTTCCGCAATCTTTAATTCCAGTAGTGATGCTGTTAGATAATTATACAAGCCAAAAGTTATTGGGATTATTAAATAAATAGTAACATATTTATTACCTACAAGGATTTCCCACTACTGCTTTTAAGATAAATTTTTTCATTTTATAAAACCAATTATTCCTAAGATACCACAAGGTGTAATTTGTTTTTATTGTGTTACTGAAATGCCCCCAATACGTGAGTTATATTTGGTATTAGAAGTATGTACTGTGAGAACATTCTACAATTTCATAAAATGGTAAAATCTATTTGTACTTTTTTGTTATCAACGCTTTCATATTTTTTACCTTTTTTGATACACTAATTTTACTATCTTAGATATATATACGTCCAAATACGTCACTGGCGTATAACTGGTTGCCTACTATCCCACCAATGCATTGATTTTTCTATTTTAGCTCTATACATAGGAATAAGTGTATGTGTAATGATACAAAAAAAAACCGGTATACGCCAAGTATAGAAGTGAAAAGTCATGAGTCATGACTTTTCACTTCTATACTTGGCGTATACCGGTTTTTTTTTTATCATTACACATACACTTATTCCTATGTATAGAGATAAAAAAGAAAAATCAATGCATTGGTGGGATAGTAGGCAACCAGTTATACACCAGTGACGTATTTGGACGTATATATATATCTAAGATAGTAAAATTAGTGTATCAAAAAAGGTAAAAAATATGAAAGCGTTGATAACAAAAAAGTTCAAATAGATTTTACCATTTTATGAAATTGTAGAATGTTCTCACAGTACATCATACTTCTAAAACCAAATATAACTCACGTGTTGGGGGCACATGACTGTCCAGGTGTATTGACAAGCTCCAATAAGAGCGTAGTGCATTCGCACATTCCGGAATAGGTGTGACTTTTCACGCATTTTTCACTATCCAGTTCGATAAATGGCAAGCAAGCACATTAGGTCGATTACGACGAACATAAATTGGAAGAAGTGCACGACAAGTTGCAATGAAACAACGATTATTTTGATAAAAAAATTATATAATTTCCAAATGTTTAATAAACACAATTGACAACGACAGACAATTTTGATATTTCAAATACGGCTGTTATGTCAATTTCAAAACATATCACCCCTATTAAAGAATCTTTTACAACTATGTAATATATATACACTACAAAAATTCTAAAATAATCCTTATGTTGCAAAAGTGAAATATACTAACTACCTTACTTTCCTTCTGCACAGTACTAAATAATATTATTTGCACAGTTAACTATTTGGTTTCAGCTCGTTCGATGAAGGCAATCAAGAGGACGATCCATTATCGCAAAATTTGGACATAGTACTTGATACATCAGATACTCCGTGTGGCCTTTCCGATGACAGTGACGAGTGCAGTATTTAGCGTTGTTCACTTCAGAAGAGCACCAACAATTTTGTTGTAAACACTTCGCCTCAATCATGATCACCAATTTCATCACATCAATTTCTAGTCATCTTCGTCGGTGTGGAAAAAATATATGAAAATATTAATAGCTGGTTCAGTCACACACTACATTTTCGTCCATGAATAATGCAGCTATTGAAATAATGTATGTTTTCGTTACGATTAATTTATTGTTACTATAGACGTAGTCTAGAAGAAAATAACAAAGAAAAGAATAACTATTTACTTTTTTATACGTATTTATAGTTATTATAAGCGCAATGTATAGAGCAAGACTTTTGATGTCTATAATTTTAGAGTTTGTTTTTATTTATACGTTATTACTATTATTATTATTATTACTTGATGAATTTTATTTAATCTAGAGAATCTATTAGTATTAATTGTTAACACGAAGTATTGTTTTAGGTAGATCTTTTTTGTATGTCTTATACATTTATATCTGCATACAGTGTGATGTGATTTTTTCACTGTTTGTTTTAAAGTAAGTTCCGAAGTTTTATAGAATTTTTTACATTAAAATTAATAATGACTTGATTTCTTTTAGTATGAAGTGTATCGTGTATCTACGAATGATTACATAATTAGTTTGGCAAACTTTGTGCAGCATATGCCGTTGATATATTATAATTAGTGAGATAAAATCTCACAATCTATTCGCAATAAATAATTTTCTTTTGTAAAATGCGTTTAACATTAACTTTACAGATAGAATGTTTCACTTTTGATTTGAAAATACCACCAAATTTCAAGTTATGGTTACTTGTTTTAAACACTGGCAGGGATGCTTTGCATTTAAGTTACATGAGAAAAAGTATTATAAATTTCGATTTAATTTAATGGATTGCTGAGAAAAATGTATGTTATGTTAATATTTTTAGGCTATTTAAAAATTAATAATTTGCATTTTTTTCCGTCATATAAGTATAGATCATTTTTTAAAACAATCAAATAGAAATTTTTGTAGAAGAACTATAGATAAATATTAACTAATCTCTTTCAATCTTATATCTTAATTCTGTTCTTATGAAAAGTAGCGGGAAGAATGTTTGTCCTTTCTTGCATTTTTTAAATTATGTATATTCAAAATTTCATTTGTAGCACTACTACAATTAGTTATATACAAGTGTCCTTGAAAGAAAAAGATAACGTATGAAAAATAAAATGCAATTATATAGAATATGAATCCAAAAAATTGCTAATTACGATGCGAAGCCCAAAATGAAAAACTCCCTGACAATTGTGTATGGATTCAAAATGTCTACAAAAAATACCGCTATTGAATTTACACGCAAACACGCTGCAATGTTTATGTTTATAAAAATTCTAGAAGATATCATTGTTTAAACAGCTTTGTATGCTAAGAGTTCGATAACATCGTACGAAAAAGATACTTCATGTATGGTATGAATTATTAAAAGATGCAAGATGTGTGCTCTACGGGGCATTTCATTACCATCAATCTACCTTTAATCGAACACGTAAATGTATGTACACATGTAACGATCGACAACTGACTGAATCGGAGGCACAATTCTTTCGATACTTAAAGCAAACCGACTATAACATAAAGAACAGACGTACCTACTCTTTATGTTATAGTCGGGCGCACAGTGGCAGGACAAATATTTTATAAATATCTGTCATTTTTTTTCTCGCGTATGAGGGACTTTTGGGAAAATATATTCGATTCATATTTTATATAATTGCATATTTTCATTCATCCTTTATTCAAAGACACCGTACATAAATGAAAATAATATTTTACAGTAGACGTATTGGTAACCACAAACATTTAATTTGAACGAGATATGAAATCCAAATTGTAGGCTTCTGTTACCAGTTGAGACCTTAAAAGTTGTCACAAGGTTTGACGTGATCCAACAATTTCTATGGAATTTAGTGTACAATGATAATGAGGTAACACAGTATTTCCTGTCCAATATAAGCTGCAAGTGCATTTCTATCATACCTAAGCAACAGTGCGTAAAAGATTTTGTTTGCTTGTTTACTAAAATTAGAAGTTGGGATTTTTTCTAATTTGTAAAAATGACAGGAACCAATGATTGTGGTGAAAATAGAAAATACAGAAATGGTAAACGCAAAAATAAACTACCATTAAAATATACAAAAATGTTTTAAATATGTCTATACGTTATATGCACGTATAAAGCTTTTGTTTCATTATGAAAGAGACATGTAAATAAATTTACATATCTGTAACTGTATACTTGGACAATACCTCGTATTTTCGGCATTTACTTCTGCTTAAGACATATGTTTCTGCCATTTATAGGCGTCGTCAGCTAAGCTAATGAAGCAATGTATACAAATGATACAAATCTTTATAAATAAAATCTGTATCTGTATATGACATTAAGCCGAACCGAAGCTCATTAGATATAGCAAGTTTCATTCTATAAGGTGGCACTGAGTTACGAGTGACATCTTACGGACGAAAGAGACTATACAGTATAGTCTCTTTCGTCCGTAAGATGTCACTCGTAAATAAGTGCCACCTTATAGAATGAAACTTGCTATATCTAATGAGCGGTTCGGCTTAATGTCATATACAGATACAGATTTTATTTATAAAGATTTGTATCATTTGTATACATTGCTTCATTAGCTTAGCTGACGACGCCTATAAATGGCAGAAACATATGTCTTAAGCAGAAGTAAATGCCGAAAATACGAGGTATTGTCCAAGTATACAGTACAGATATGTAAATTTATTTACATGTCTGTTTCATAATGATACCATTAAAATTGGCCAACTTTACGCAATGCTATTTAAGATTAGGTACGGTCGCGGTTACATAATAGCGACCATTAATTTGACATTTTGTGTTATTTTCATACATTTTGGTAAATCAGGTTTTTAAAATGTTATATATGTTGTCAGCAATGACAGCAAAAATTAAATAATATGATAATAAAACGTCAAAGTGACAAATATTATTACAACAACTTTAATGTAAAATCAATAATGTTACTACGAAAATAATTACAAATCTTTATTAAAATTAATATTTAGAAACTCCGCCGTTGTTCTCGATAACGTAGTTTAGTCTTCTAGGTAAGGAAGCTACCAAATTACGGGCATACTCTGGAGTAAAACTGTTCCATACCTCTTGAATTGTATTCCATAAATGCTCAGCATTTCGTGGATAAAAATTATTTCCTTTATTAATTGTCTTCAACATCAAACCCCAAACATTCTCTATAGGATTAAGGTCAGCACTACGCGCTGGCCAGGGCAGCACTGTTACGTTGTGTTGTTGCAGCCATTCTGTTACTGTTTGGGCGGTATGAACTCGACAATTATCCTGCTGGAACACAGTTATTTTCAGGAAACATGCCGTTGACTGATGGTAGTATGATGTTCTCTAGAATGTCTATATATGTTAATGCATTGAACCTGTTTTGAACATGTGTGCAGACACCAAGACCGTTGGCACTCATCCACCCCCAAACATTAACAGAAAAACGGCCACTTTTTCTAACATTATGGATGTATAGTTCCTCAAAACGAGTGTTTGGTGGTCTATATACTCTAACGTGACCGTTGTAATATGATTGAAAGACTTTCTCATCCGTGAAAACTACGTTCTGCCAAAAATTTGCGTCGTGCATATAATATTGTATCGCAAACCCGATTCTCTCTTCTCTATTACCTTGCGTTAAAAAAGGCTTTTGCACTGCAACACGACTTCTAATGTTAGATGTAGTTTTTATACGACGCCGTGCCGTTCTGATAGACCCTGGAAAGTTTGTCGCACGTCGTGCTTCCACAGCAGTTTCAAAAGGATTATTTATCAAAAAGTTTATCGGATCATTGTCCTCTTCCTCTGTTGAAACTTTTTGCTGACCAGTCCCCACCTTTCTTTCTAATGAACGTCTCTGATTCCATCGGGCATTTATATAATGAACAGTGCTTTTCGCCCCTTGAAATCGTTCGGCTACCCTTCTCTCTGACCAACCTTCTTCCAAAAGGGTCACTATACTACTTTTTTGTGCAATATTTAAGTGAGGCATTATGACTTTGTAAGTAATAACACTAATGACAATTTAAATAAAATTTGACATTTTTCATTATTAAGTGACATGATGTATACAACAGGAAAAAGTGCCGGTCGCTTTTATGAGACCGCGACAGTACATTAAGTAATATTAGTAATATAGAATGTACTTCGATATAAGGATGAAATGAACTATTGTTGTATTATAACATGAACTAAACTGACTAAAGTAGTTCTAATTTAGATTTGAACCCAACATTTATCGCGGGCTACATTTTTTAAAGATCTGAAGTGAAACAATTAGTGTAATTATATGTAATCAGCATATTTTTCTCATCTATTTTAGTAGTTACATATACATTCCCCGTTTATTTCAAGGATTTGTCTAATTGTAAAATAGACATAATTATCTCATGAAGAAAATCTAAATGTAATTTTTATAACAGAAATGATATACCGATTAATTTTTAATAATTTTGTATTTAAACAATTTCTGTAATAATAGCTACAAATTTTGCTAGTAATGTAATAGCAATACTGAAAATAGTGAAGTAAAATTAATTTCATTATAGTTTTGGTAGTGTTTACACCGACAATACGTTTATAAACCACTGCTGCAAAAATCTACAACGGGAAATTAGCTTTACCACTATGTGTGATTTCAGGTTCGTACCCCCCGGCTCAGCACAATAAAAAAATCTGCATTACAAGAAGGAAATCCTACTAATAGCAACGCTTTACATTGTATGATCGACTCAGGTACCGGTTTATTTTATTAATTCGTAAATTTACACAATAAAGACTGCAAATAACGAGCGATCAAATAAATCTGGCGTCGAAGTAGATTTTGCACGAAAAAATGTATTTTCTAACTTAAGCGTTTGTAATATCAACATATACTTATAATTGTCAATTTATAAATTTTGTTCATTCAAAAGTTAAATGTCATCTAATGAAATAAAACTTTTATATTGTAACATAGGTATATGTTTATAAACTAGAAAATTAGATATGCAATTTTAAGAATTAATAAACACATTTTACAAAGCGGGCTGAAATTGTTCACCGCTCAATGCATTTTGTACATCTACTTCTTACGCTTTCAAAAACACTGCTTAACATTGTAACGAGTGATCATTAAAATTTTCGCTCAAGTAAGCCATGTACACAAAAAGTATGTCCTAACTTAAGTTATTAGAGGAGATCTGTCATTATAATTTCAAACGTTATGATTGTTAAAAAATAATTTGAAATGCTGACTTTTATATTAAATATATTTATAATTTTTATACAAAGTAATAGAATATTATAAAATGTAAAATGTTGACCATTCTCCACTAAGCATAATTGCACTCTATTTCGTAGAGCATTGAAAACATTGATCAGTATTTGCGGTGAGTTATTGATGTGTTCACATTTTTCTATGATTTTATGTCTTAACTCTTGTAGATTATTAATTGGTGTTTCATAAATAATATTCTTTATATATGGCCACACAAATAAATCCATGACTGTTAAATCATACGATCGTGGTGGATATGGAATCGCTGTATTTCTACTTATTATCATATTGCCATAAAATTGTTGCAAAAACTGAATATTTTCAAGTGTAACGTGAGATATAGCCCCATCCTGTTGAAAATATCCGACCTGGAGTTCATCATTAGTCAATTGATTAGTAAAAACACTGAGAATTTCGTTACGATATTTCTCCGATGTTATCGTGCCCTCAAAGAATATTGGTCCTATTAATCGGTGACGACTCATACCTACCCATACGCCTATTTTTTCTGGATGTAGAGGAACTTCTCTGTAGAAATGAGGATTTTCACTGGACCACATACGCATATTTTGCGAATTAACATAACCTTTCAAATAAAACCAAGCTTCATCGGTGAAAAAAGTATGATTTAAAATATTGTCCGTCATTGTTTGAATAAACCATTGGCAAAATTGTGTTCTCTTTTCATAATCCGTAGGTAATAGATTTTGTACAGAAGTTAATTTATATGGATACATGAGCAAGTCCTTTTTTAAAAATTTTTTACATGTTCCATACGAAAGCCCTACTTGTTGCGAAACTCTGCGAATAGATGTTTGAGGAGATTCGTTAATAATTTGTCTGACATTTTCAATTACGCCGCGACTTCTCTTGAGAGGAGGACCGCTTCCTTTTTTCCTTAAAATACTGCCTGTTTGACGAAAAAGATTTACACAATGCATTAGCGTATCACGGAAAGTTTTATAGCTAGGAACAGTATTTGGATATCTCTGTTCAAACTCCGCAAGGCAATTTTCTATTGAATGCTGCCAAATACCATCAATTTTTTGAGATGTCAGGAAGTAACATTCTACCATAAACGCTTTATGCATATCATTAAAGGCCATTACTTTTTCTTTTGATGAAACTTTAAAATATATATTTGACACTGACAGATGTTTGAAATAACATCTTAATGACTAAAGCTACGACATAATTTTTATATACACGGCCAGCTACGAGTGAAAATTTTAATGATCGCTCGTTATATGATGTTCATTAAAATAGGCCATAAAAAGAAATCGCATGGAGTGATATCGCAATTCATCGTGATCGCTGTTCAGGCTAATCAAGCGATTCTCAAAAAAATGACGTAACATGTTAATTGTATTTTGTGCTGTCCTCTTGCTGAAAATATCCAAGTACTAACTCATCGACATTAAGTTGTCAACAAACGGCGTAAAAATTCTGTCTGTCTTGTCGATATCTTTGTGCATTTATGGTTCCATTTAAAAAAATTCTGAGGATAAGGAGCAATCTCGACGTAAAAATTGTTGGGGTTTTCAGCACTCCACGTTTTCATATTCTGCGAATTAACGTACCCAAAAAAAATGAAACCATCCTTCATCTGAAAAGAAAGTTTTGTCTAGGTCATCGTCGAAATTATTTAAAAACCATTTCAAAATTAAATAATTATATCAAAAATTAATTTAATTTTACATACAACCGCTGAACTACGTTTAAAGTTATGTGAAATGTCAGCGTTGACAACCAAATGTCAACATTGATGTATGCACGTACTGCTTAACTTACGAGAAAAAAAGTTTGAGGTTTTATCACTCTTGATAGGTAACAAAATGTCACTTTCTATGAAATTACTTTTTTTCCAGGATATGTACACATAAGTAAGAACACGGAGATATTTAATTTTTGAATATTTTATTATACAAAAAGTACATTAATGTCAAAAGTACAGTTGTTAAATGTGCATTGCATGAAGGGCATTGATGATTCGGAATGTCTGCTACAGTGGAATTTTCTTGAGTTGAAATAATATTTTCTGCCATGGACACAACTGCCGCTGATGTATCTGGTCGCAAATTGGGTCTTATTTCAGCTAATGCACTGCCACACGTTCTAAACATTTTATTAGCTATTTTTGTCCTATTCGCTACCGATTCATCAACATACCCTTTAGCGACCGTTAATGACTTCCAACCGCTATGTTTCTTTAGTGTCATCAAGTCTCCTTCAGATTCAACTAAAAGTGTAGCAGACGATCTTCGAAATGCATGATCTGTATTTGACTTAACATTTTCAAGTCGAAGGAAATTGGCTATTTCAAGTACGTTTATAAAACTGATTCTACCCACAACCTGATTGACACATTTCCGATTGCGATATGCATAAAACAGGTGGCGATCCTTTGCTGCTACTGGACGAAAAACTTGTACATTCTGATTGGTATATTCTTCAGTAAGTCAAATCTCATAATTACATCATTCATTGTTTGCTTAAGTTTCACAAATGTTACTCGAAAGAACCTCTCTAATAATAATTCACTCAGTAACAAGCCCGTGCTGGGATGTACCATCTCTATAAAGCCACATCCGCGGATTATTTCTCTGACTTGGCGAGCCTTGTAAACCCTGCAATTATCATAGAGCAACATAATCTTTTGAGCAAAGTTTTAGGGTCTTTTTGCTGTATGGCAGTTTTCAAATTTTGGATTGTTTCCTTATATATTTCTCCTGTAATTGTAGAATCTTTATGCAGTATTGAATTAACAAGATACCTTCTATATTCAACAACACTGTCGCCATCATTTTTTCAGATGAATTTTGCGTCCTTACCATTTTTTGTGGTGGGAATACCATGTAGATTTCACTGCATGGATTCTTGTTTTATCGGTAGCTCTCAGTGATACACCCAAGTCTAATTACCTGTTATAATTTTTTAAAGAAGGTCTATCGTCAGCTAAAGCCACCAAGTTATCCTCGCAAATTTATTACTGACACAACTTTTGTAATGAAGGAAGCAATCTGGAAAGCCATTGTGCTGACACTTTGTTCATTCCTAAATCATCATGAAAAGGTTTTCATGCTGTGGCTTCTTGATATCTCCATTTCAACAGCAAAAATTGACACCTTTCTTCCGGTTCCTCGACTCTCTTGATGTTTTCCTTCGATAGGCCTGTCGCATCTTGGATCGTCTTGAATTGATTCCCTACTCCATCGATATCCTTTAGATCAAAATTTTATAAATTATGACGGCGTGTCTTCCTTATACATATCCTCTAATCAACATTTTTGGGTCCATTTTCTTCTTTCGGTAAGAATTTTATCACGCCACTTTATTTTACTAATTTTTCGTGAAGTAAAGCTCTGTACGAACGGCAAAACTCTCTGGATTTGGACTAAACGTGATCGGTATAAATCCTAATAGGACAACTATTTTTCATAATAAAAATGTTCCATCGCTCATAGCATGTCTTCGAAAACTTTCCTTATTAGAGACGGCCATGCTTATTCAAAATTATGCGTTTGTGACAGATTACGTGCACTGTCACCAACCAGTATCAAAAAGCTTGACCGTCTCTAATGAGAAAAGTTTTTGAAGGCACGTTAGATACTTTTATCTTTTCTATAATAAATCACAAAAATTATATGTAAAGCATTGGATCAACAACTTTAAAAGTTTCAAATTTATTCGAAATCAGTGTTCATTTTTGTTAACACGCATATCTAAGGGAGTTTTCAAGTAGTAGGGAGCAATGACGTAAAATTTATAATATGGAAACATGACAAAATTTCCATCAGCAAGTTGTACTTATTTGCACATTGAGGATCTGTTTTCTGTACACTCGATGTTTTTTTTAAATTTCAAGTGTTTAAGGTAATTTATAGGTTTGTTCCAACTCGCTAAGAAAACGGTACAGCGACGGTCCGGTACATGTGCAATGTGACTATTTCTTCGCGTTTTCTCCAGTGCGCAGGTACTCGATTGTCACTGTACGGTTTTCTTGACGAGTTGGAACAAACCTTATATCTACATATATTTTAAATTGATAAACATAAATAAAATCGAAATTTAAAAACTGGATATATACGAGGGTATATCAGATATAAACGAGACTGATTTTTTTAAGCTATTAATGCTTTATTGAACAAGGTTAATACAAATGTACTATTTTTCTACATAATCTCCCGCCCGCGCAATACATTTTTCCCAACGGATTGGAAGCTTTTTAATCCCGTTATCGTAAAAACTTTTAGGCCGGTCACACAGCCACTGGAGCACAAATGTCTCTACCGCTTGGTCGCTGTCGAAACGCTGGCCTCCAAGAGCTTCTTTTAGAGGTCCAAACAAATGGTAGTCACAGGGTGACAAGTCTGGACTGTAAGCAGGATGTTCCAAGATTTCCCAGCCGAATTGTTCCACTTTTTGCCTCGTAATGTTTGCCGAATGTGGTCTGGCGTTGTCGTGAAGGAGAATGACATTTTTAACGGATTTCGTCTTTCTTTTTCGTCGTAAAGCCAATTTTGCGGCATCCAAAACGTCGCAATAATATTGGGCATTAATTGTGCGGCGATCATGAAGAAAATCAAGCCTCAATGTTGGCTTCGGTAAAGCTCGTCCGTGGGCGTCGTTTTCAACTTTCTCCCGGCCTCCAGAAAATTGTTTATGCCATGCAAACACGCGAGGTCGTGAAAGAGTGTTCTCCCCGAACTGTGCGTGCAATCTGCGTAAAATGTCTGTTGGATTCACCCCCTCATTGGTCAAAAACTTAATAATTATCCCACGGAAACGTGCACTGCTTGCTCACTCATGGTCACTGCACTACTGAGCGGTCTCGATGGAATTTCAGACGTTGCTCTCCCCGCCCTAAGTGCTTTGTCTACATAGCCACCTACTTCGCCGATACAAAAAACTTTTGTACGAGTCATTAAAAAATCAGTCTCGTTTATATCTGATATACCCTCGTATATATATATATATATATATATATAGATAATTATTTCGTGACCTTTGTATGTTATGGTAAATTCAATTTGTTGGCGATTTAAGGTCTGGTTTTACTTCAAAATATATATATTTAAAACAGACCTACATGTTTCGGCAAACGATGCCTTTTTCAAGGAATATAAAACATAAATGCCAATATATTAATGTCATACATTTGTAGTTGCTATGGATAAAATTATTCAAAGATGTATCTTTGAATAATTTTATCCATAGCATTAACATTAATATACTGTCATTTATATTTTATATTCCTTGAAAAAGGCATAATTTGCCGAAACATGTAGGACTGTTTTAAATATATATATTTTGAAGTAAAACCAGACCTTAAAACGCCAACAAATTGAATTTACCACATATATATATACATATATACTTTTTTGTTAATTCAGTCTGTTGCATTTACAACTTGTTTCCTAGATTACAATCTTTAAAAGTATAAAATTATAAGTAATAAACGGACAACATAGGCAGAAGGTTAACTATATTCCTCCCTCAAACATTCGGGAATATGAAGTTAGAGAGGAAAAAGTATTTACGCTAATAATCGTCAACATTTCTTAATTTTTTGTTATAAGATTAGGTCACCTTTGACTTAAATCTTGAAATAATGAAAATGTTGTTTTCACAGCTGTACTATTTCAAATTCTTTTAAATACATATTTCATATAATCAAATATATTTTATATCGGGATAGTATGGCTACGGTATACCTCCAGTACTGTAGACGGTCTAAGCGGGGAAAAATACCGAGTATTCACTGTCTAGAAAGTCTGCTTACTAATTATAAAGGAAGCGAAATTTAAAATATGTGTGAATAGTATGCTGCTTCTCAACATATCGTGATGTGGGCCAGTAACCATGTTGATTTAATTAATGGTATTGTTCAAAGAGAAAAGACTATGGTTTTATATTCCTAGCAAATCGTGCATTTTTCATCAAACATTTTTACACATTAATCACTGCTCACATCACTGGTACAGTTATATAAAATGTATACAAATGCATTAAGATATACATGATATATATAATATACATTCAATAAATTTGTATATCCCAGACAGCAAGTAGCCAAAATGCAACCTTACTGTGATGCACCGATATATTCTAGATTTGCATGTAGTTTGCTATTCCATTGTGAAAAAAATCTGTGCTAAAAGTTACAATTGTTAGAATACATAATTTTAATACCATTTTTAACATAATTTATATAAACATCTATCCCCACTATTTTTAGTATAAACACACTAACACAATATACAGATACACTATATACTCTTTTTTTTGTATTTTAATTATTTCTAACATTTTGATGTAATTTTTTTAATCATTGTATATTGATAGTGAAACGAAGATATTATACAAATTGATACTTGTATTCTAAAAGAAACAGGTCCCATGTAGTTTTTTCTAGGTACTATGTAACTACTAGTTTACATACATAATAATTACAAATGAGTTAATTATAATTAATCTATACTATATTAAGTAAATACTTAGGTAAAACAAAGAAGTTGTGGTTTAAAGTATGTAGTATGACGGTTTTTGAGGTTAGTAGTATATTGTGCATTGTTATAATTTTAGAACGTTGATACCAATTATTATCTCGAATAAACTATATTATTTGTTATATCAGTTAAAAACAGCTCGATTTAGAAATGTTATTTTTTGTATGGTGCTGATTTATTAAACAAAAAACAATTTTACTAGTTGCAAATTGATTCATAAATTCACATATTTCTCATTACTTTTGAGATGGAATTGAAGATTATATACCCATTCTACAGCTATTCTTCGCTAATATAGTATGGCTGGAAAGAAGTATTTGATTATTATTACGGTTTAAAAGTTTATAATTCAATGGAAACAAAAAATGTAATATAACTAACACTCCAAATTGTTGACAAAAATACATTCACAAACATGCTGATTGTTGAATTACATTTGTTAGTGTGTATTAAGTATGAGTCACAAGTGATTTGTTTAAATATATCCACTCAAGTCTCCCAAAACAAATCTTACAGCGAAAGATAGAAAGGATAGTTTACATATATTTAATATTAAAAAAAAATAGAAAATAATGAAAAAATACGCTTTTCAATCTATGTAATTCGTTCAATAAATTCCAGTTGATAATAATCTGAACTTACAGATTTAACAAAATGTTTGTTTTCATTTTTTTTGTTTGTTGTTAGCATTCAGCAAATTTATTAAAATAGGATGACTTATCGTTTCATTCAACTACTTACATTTATAAACTCATGTTCAAAATTAACGCCACCACTCAAATAATTCGATATAATTTGTTCAAAATTGGTTGATTGGTGAATTATTTTTTAACATCATCAAAAACAATTAATTGAACCGGAGATAATCGTAAATTTTTTGGAAACTAAAACGTAAATGGAAACTTATGGAAAAAATTATAATAATTATAAATGACGTTCAATTACAAATTCAGAAACCAATCGATATTATTGGAAATCTTAAAAAATTCTAAGAAAAAAGAAAATGGATCGAAAGAATAAAAGTAAATAACGCGCGACACTTCCCCTAACTCTGACAACTGCTTGTATTCACTGTGGCAAGTAAGCTCACTATTAAATTTTGAATTACTAATATTATCTCACTCGAAAAGAACGGCTTGCTCTAATTCCTGGAGATTAATAGGAGCTGGTAAATGTCGTCTTACTGATCATTTTAGAGTACCTCATACGTGCTCTATTGGATTTAAATCTGGACTTTGAAGTGGCCGCCAGTCTATGACTTGAATATTGACCTCTTGTAAGTAATCCAAAACTTCTCTAGCGATGTGGGACCTCGCATTATGCTACATGAAAATGAAATTGGTCCCTATTACATGGTCCTCAATCATGTTCTCGAGGTACCTAGTATTCAGCATTCATTGACCTTTGGCGAATAGGTATTAACTCTGTGCAGGCGTCAAAGCCAATAGCTCCCCAGAACATTCCCGATCCACCACCAAAGGGCTCCCCTTAAGAGATTGTGCAGTCATGATATCTTTCTCCAGTTCTTCGCCATATTCTTTCGCGACCAGCTGGTGATTTTAAATTTACTCTAGTCTCGTCCAAAAGCAAAACTCGCTTCCAATCTTCAACTGACCAATCGGCATGATTTCTGGCAAATCTCAAACGTTGTACTCTGTGTGCTGCGGTAAGTAATGGTCCAACTGCAGGCCTCCTACTATTCAATCTTACTTCCCTCACCCGTCTCCTTACAGTTAAAGCAGATACTCTGTCATTTCTGACCGCTTCAAGTTGGTTGCTAAGTTCTGTGCTTATTATTCACCTATTTCTGAAAGCTTGCAGTTGCAAAAAACGATCATTTCTCGCACTTATGAGTCGTTTTCTACCTTGACCATGTATTTTTAAGTGCGCTCCGCTTTCCTTAGATCTAACCATTCGGCTGACGAATTATTAACGCCCAGCAAATTAGCTACATAACACATTGTACGTCCTTTTTCTAACAAAGTTAAAGCTCTTACACATTCATCATTGGTTAAATGATGTGGTCGGTTCATGATTTTGAATTTAAACTTTATTAATTAAATTCTATACATGCAAAATGATAAACAAATTCGCAATTAAAACTTAAATGAGGCTTGAACTGTAACTTAACGACCCAAGAAAATCTGTTTAATAAAACCTGACATTAACTTTAGGCTTTTTTCACCAGAAATGTCAAAATTACTTTGCAGTGATAAAGCTATTAGATTATGTTTAGATAAAATCAAAAAGTTTTAGAAAATACAAAATTATAGGAAATATATCAGAAACATTGTTAATTTTGAACATGAGTTTATATAATATTTTCATCAATAAATGATGAAAATTTATCTTATTTAAAAATCAAATGTCCTGGCAATGTATATGAATGTCTAACAGTTCTCGTTTTGTTTTTATCATTTTAAAAAAAAATGACAGACTTTAATTTGACTTTGCAGTTCAAGTTTTAAATAATATATAAAGGCGCATATTTATTTGTTCTCTTTAGCCTGCGCAGAACCATGCATATATGTAAATGTAACATTAACTAATATGTTCTGTGCAGAACATTAATTACATTCTGCTTAAGTATATTTAAAGAGAAGAATTAATATTTGTTTGTGCGTAGTCAGTATTGGTAGCTTGAACTGTATCTTTTTGCCGTAATTAATAATTTTAAATTTGAAAAATTGAATCGATTCTGCCTTTACTTGATGTAAATCCATATCAAATGATAAAAACACACAATGTTGTATTAGATTTACACTTTATTTAATAATATTTAATAATGACTATATAACAGCTGTTTCACCGTACAACGGTTTCTTCAGATATAACAAGCGGTACTATAAAACATTTTACTTAAACGTAAATATTTTTTATTTTATTACTTAATAGTATTCTCAGAAATTGGAAGCCGAAATATTTTTACCCGCCTCTTTTAGTATAAGGGATACATATAGATAACATAAATTATATTATAAGTGACACATATCTAACAAAATATTTCAATCAAAATTAGGAAATAAATTCAACAGAGGGGAGGAATTAAGCTCTGTTTTGTCATTTAATAATTTATTTGAAAATTTTTGTTTATTAATTTGCATTGCTTCTAATAAATCGAGTTTCTTACTTTTCTTTTCTTCGTGTAGGATCTTGAAATTATTATTAAAACTATGGCTTTCTTCAATTAAATGGTTGGAGTATGCTGAATCTGTTTTCCCATTTCTAAACGAATAATAATGTTCGTATATGCGCTTTTTGAACGTTCTACCTGTGCAAACCGGGCAAACAGGTAGAACGTTCAAAAAGCGCATATACGAACATTATTATTCGTTTAGAAATGGGAAAACAGATTCAGCATACTCCAACCATTTAATTGAAGAAAGCCATAGTTTTAATAATAATTTCAAGATCCTACACGAAGAAAAGAAAAGTAAGAAACTCGATTTATTAGAAGCAATGCAAATTAATAAACAAAAATTTTCAAATAAATTATTAAATGACAAAACAGAGTTTAATTCCTCCCCTCTGTTGAATTTATTTCCTATTTTTGATTGAAATATTTTGTTAGATATGTGTCACTTATAATATAATTTATGTTATCTATATGTATCCCTTATACTAAAAGAGGCGGGTAAAAATATTTCGGCTTCCAATTTCTGAGAATACCATTAAGTAATAAAATAAAAAATATTTACGTTTAAGTAAAATGTTTTATAGTACCGCTTGTTATATCTGAAGAAACCGTTGTACGGTGAAACAGCTGTTATATAGTCATTATTAAATATTATTAAATAAAGTGTAAATCTAATACAACATTGTGTGTTTTTATCATTTAAATTTGAAAACAAAAAAGTTTAAATCTCGTAAGCGAATGCAAAAAATTCCAAAATTTAGAAAATATAATAAAATAAGAAAACACTATAGATTGTTACATGAATTTCTTAGCACAGCAAAACTACGCTTCAACTAATATTATTCGGATCGAATATTATTTTTCTAGTTTGTACACTTCCACGGTCATTGTGTAGAATTTCTTCTCGGTTTTGGGATTGGAGAAGTGTCATTGGTACTGCTTCTTCTTTCTTTGACGCCTCGTGCATTCTTATAAAGGACATCCTCATGGCTACAATTGCTGTTAATGTTTCTGCACTGAAAACAGTAACAGTTCGAACCTGAAACCTATTTTTCCTATTTCTTTCTAGAAAGAAATCTCTTAAGAAATTCTTGCTATTTGTGCAAAATTATATATAAATATGCACGTTTGCATTGTTACCTCGTTCGGTTTGCAATCTACAGTCAAAAATGCATAAATCAATACATTTTAGTTTGTATTATGATCAAGTAGATGATTATCTTATCGTATCTTATTGTGTTATTTACTAGAAAATGTAAATGCCATCACTACAAAAGCGCGCTTGTTCTCCACTGAATAACCGGATTTCGAAGTTATATTAATAATGTTTATTTCGTTTGTATATACAGAATATTTTTTTTTGCAATCATACTGTAATGAACACTTTACTGAAATAATTTTCAAACTAGAAAGTATCATTTTACTGGACTAGTCCGCTGAATGTTTTTTACTGGACTAGTTCTGTAAAAAAAAAACAAGAAATTAAATTTGGACTTAATTTTATTTATAATATACATTAAGCGCACAATTATGCGCTGTTATAAATGAATATTGCAGTATTTTCAACATTAATTATATTAGACGCTCTTTCTAGATGAACGAAAAATTCACGAAAAATTACGAAAATACGAACGTTATTTTTACAAGTTGACTGTTTGCTAATATAATACACATTACCGCAAAAGTCGACCGCAGGTTTTAAAACGATCATCTGTTTAGTAAAAGTGGAAAATTTACGACTGCAAAAAAAATGTTGTACACACCACGTCCGGAAAGTGCTTTTACTGGCCTCGTAAGCTACCAGGAACTCTACGACTCGTCCTGGTGTTTGCTTACTCATCCAGTAAAATCTTACTTTCCGAACTTGATACGTAAATAACTATCTAACAGCAATAATGTAATAATTATTTTTTCCAATGAAAAGTAAAAAAAAAATATACGAAACTATTGAAAAATACTATTCAGTGAATAAGAGAACATATTACTATCATTTTCACATTAAGTTTTGGCGTTTTCGAAATTGTGGTTTATTCGCTTTAAAACAATGAAAAAATACAGCCGAACTGTATGTAAATATATTGATATTATAAATATAAAGTCACAAAATTCTTAAAATAGCAAATTGAATTAAGAATTTTATTTTGCCATATCCTAGGCATTTTAATTTAAGCTTCTATTAATAATAAATAAGGATACACATTCGGGAGCAGACGCAGCTTCGGAGTGGAAGGGGCTTGTATTGCGCGCGCATCTATATATAGTTATAAGCAGGCGCGGATCGTGATGACGTATTTGGGAGTGCAAGTACAATGATGCGAGTGCTTCGTATATTCTAGTGTACTAACTGTAACGTTTTCTTAGTAAACACCGAAAACACACGAGGCACTCGCATCATTGTACTTGCACTCCCAAATACCCTATCACGAGCCGAGCCTGGTTATAAGTACTAAAAAAGCAAAGAAGGAAAATTTTACACTTTATATAATTTTGTAAAAAAATATTAGAAAGAAAGCATTAATCTTGTAACAGAATAAAAAAAGACAAGAGAAGCGATTACAAATCAGCCAAGTATCGTATCAAGAGACCGGCGAAGAAAGGACAAAAAGAAGCAGAGTAAATTGCATAAATAAAATGCGTAAAATTCTCATTTAAATCAAACCATAATTTTTGTTTATTCTCCAACCGATTAAAAATCTAATATTCAATATGTATGTGTATTTCGAATTCGCTCATTAATCTAATTTTGCTTTCAAAATTGACATGGTTAATTGTATTTCGACAAGTGCATAAATTACGTAAATAAAGATATATTTGTTTTGTAAAATACAAAATTTAAATTTGACAAAAAGAAACGCACGTGTTCCAAGAACATCTGTTGTGTCATTTAAAACAGCGCAACAAAATAACTCACAAAAGATGCACGATTAAATATCAACATAATTTTAATATACTAAATTCAAATTGTATGTGTATATTCAGATGATAAAATACTATCGCCTCGTAAATGTAATGTGCATTGACGATTGTTTTTTTAATATTGAAATGACTTCTGTTATAATACATGTGCACGTAACCCAAGGCCCTTCCACTCCGACGCTGCGTCTACTCCCGAATGTGCATCCTTAATTATAAATCGTAAATTAAATTACTGTTCATTCACAATAATATTACAATATTCGCCGGTAAAGGATTTTATTCCTAACTTAATACCAGGATGAATTCCGTAATACAATGTACGTGATTCCGACAGCTCAACAGGGCGAAAATTGGTTGAAAGGAAGGAATATAAATTGTATATATGTATATAAACCGTTTCACTTAGCAAGAATGAAAATTATGAAGTCACCGGCTTGCACTTGTTACCAAAGCGCAGACTTCAATCATACATTTTTCTAATTGGGATGGATTCCAATGTGCTTTTTCACCCAATAAATTAAGAATTTATGGTCTAAGTTAACTACATAGCTATAAATAATTGTTAATAAATCAGTACTATACATAATGCTTTTATAATTTACTATGACGCGAAGTTATGTAAATAAGAAACAGGGTATCAGTATTTGTTGAAATATACAACTATATCAAGGATATAATATTAAATGTGCTATTCAACATAAAAATGTTTCAGCAAATACATATGAACGAGTCATATCTTGTTGGGTCAAATCGATGATTTATTAAAAAGATATTTTATGTATGCATCTGTTACATATAAAGCGAGTTTTTAGAATATGCTATTATTTTTTTCATTATATTTGTTATATATATATTGCATAGTATAGTTTATTTAACAAATTTATTATTTAAATGTATGAAGTTACTAGTCATTTTATTATTATATTATTATTATTACAATTATCAAACACATTTGTAACTCTGTATAAAGTTGTTTATTATGTAATATTAATTACAAACATAAAGGTTTTCTCTTTTAGATTTGATTTTTTTTACATATCCTACCAATAATTCGATAGGCAATTGAACAAAGCTGTGAACCGGAAAATTAATTTAAAAACAGAAGAGAATTTTTAATATGTATTGTATATCAAGATAGTGAGGACGCGTGGGTTGGAACAAATTCATTTAAAATTAATGGAGAATTAAGAAATACTGAAAAAACAAGTCAATCAACGGGAGGAAACGTACAGACGACGTTTCGTTCTAGTTGGAACTTTTCAATGTACTGTATTCCCTCGATGACGGACATTGCTTTTTCATTTCTATACTTTCTGTATATATAGTTAACATTTGGAATTTACTGCAAGTGAGAATTAATGAATATTAAATCCCATTCTTACATGTAAATGTCGACTTATTTAATGCGTTCGTAACTACAATCCGACAAACTAAGTTTGTACCAGTATGCAGAACACACCCTTTCGCGACAACGAACTTCCTGGTGATTAGGTTAATTAAGAATTAAGAAATACTGAAAAAACAAGTCAATCAACGGGAGGAAACGTACAGACGACGTTTCGTTCTAGTTGGAACTTTTCAATGTACGGTATTCCCTCGATGACGGACATTGCTTTTTCATTTCTATACTTTCTGTATATATAGTTAACATTTGGAATTTACTGCAAGTGAGAATTAATAAATATTAAATCCCATTCTTACATGTAAATGTCGACTTATTTAATGCGTTCGTAACTACAATCCGACAAACTAAGTTTGTACCAGTATGCAGAACACACCCTTTCGCGACAACGAACTTCCTGGAACTTCCGAATCACCAGGAAGTTCGTTGTCGAAAGGGTGTGTTCTGCATACTGGTACAAACTTAGTTTGTCGGATTGTAGTTACGAACGCATTAAATAAGTCGACATTTACATGTAAGAATGGGATTTAATATTCATTAATTCTCACTTGCAGTAAATTCCAAATGTTAACTATATATACAGAAAGTATAGAAATGAAAAAGCAATGTCCGTCATCGAGGGAATACCGTACATTGAAAAGTTCCAACTAGAACGAAACGTCGTCTGTACGTTTCCTCCCGTTGATTGACTTGTTTTTTCAGTATTTCTTAATTCTTAATTAACCTAATCACCAGGAAGTTCGTTGTCGCGAAAGGGTGTGTTCTGCATACTGGTACAAACTTAGTTTGTCGGATTGTAGTTACGAACGCATTAAATAAGTCGACATTTACATGTAAGAATGGGATTTAATATTCATTAATTCTCACTTGCAGTAAATTCCAAATAAAATTAATGGGTTTCTTTTTTTGGAAAAACGCTCGTACACGTCGATTTTTGTTTTTGGCTGCGGGTTTTCTGATGGTAAATTCATGTATAATCGAGGGATTTTGTAACGACTCACGATTCAAACGTTATAGCCTTACGCACGTATTTGAAACATTTGTGAAATAGCTGGTCGATTGTAATTACAGATCATAACCGCTGGGTAAAAAAATTACAAGAAATTTAAAATTACTTTTATTTACAATCACCTATTTACTTTGCTCTTTATATTGAGAAATGATGCCTATTATAATTCTGAAGTACGTTTCGTAAAGAGAAGTTCTGTCATATATTCTTAAAAAATAAATTTAATAAAATAACTAACAATATTACTAGACGTAATATATAACTTCTGTTTATTAGCGAAAATTGCTTTATTTCCCATTAACAGCATGCATATACAATGTAAATTAACAAAATGATTCTTTTCATTATCTTAACACAATTTTATAATTATATGAAACCTGATAAAGCAAAATGCTTGTTGGCAAATGGTCAAATCATTTTAGAAAATAAACAAAATTATTAAAAATAAAGAAAAAAGCATTCTAACATAAATATACGCACATAAAATACAATAAGTAGTTTTACATTACTAAATTACATTGAATTTTCTCAAGAAATATTAAGGGTTGTAGGAAATAAGTATAATCTCGCTTTTATTTCTTACCTGCTAATGTAAATAAATGCAGCACGTTCAAAATTCGTTTTATTTAAATTCCTTTAAATAGTACCCTGCGGCTATACGGCTTACTGCCCAGCAATTGCCCAGTTATATTTACCTGAAGAACGATTCAAGTAAGGAAGGGCTGTTCTCGTTGCGTTTTATTGCAGTTTAAGTCGCCAAAAAATCCCTCGATTGTACACAGGCTAGCTCAAAAATAAGCTACGATCATCAACTTCATTTGTTCAAATGGAAACACCTATTTTTTATTTCATTTTTGAATTCTACATCGAAGTATGTTTCATGTACCAACAGAACAACAAATCAAATTAAAAGACCATAAACTGTTGACCATTAACTTCCTGGCAATACGCTAGTCGAAATTCAATTTTTCGTAACACTTCAGTTAACGTTTGTTGCTGGTTTTGTTGTATTTAAGCTATAATTTTATTCTTCAATTCAATTTTGCCGTTTATTGAAGTAGAGTTTGGATTTCAGATAACCCCATAGATAAAAATCTAATGGGGTTAGATCTGGAGACCTAGCTGGCCATTCGACAAAACCTCTCCTTCCAATCC
Organism: Melolontha melolontha; assembly: GCA_935421215.2. Taxonomy (NCBI): domain Eukaryota; kingdom Metazoa; phylum Arthropoda; class Insecta; order Coleoptera; family Scarabaeidae; genus Melolontha; species Melolontha melolontha. The sequence goes on along the minus strand of OW285237.1, from coordinate 139,386,046 downwards.
ATCTATTTGGGAAAATATTATGAAGGTATTCTTATACTGTTCTCGAATAGTATGGGGGCACCCTATCCTGTTGGAACCATATCGAATCTGTCGGTATATTTGGGTTCTCATCAATTGGGTAAAGTGCACTTGCATGTATTATGTAATTTTGTAGTAGATCTAAATAATTTTCAGAAGTAAGTGTTCCCCAATGAAAGAAGGCCCCACAATTCCGACCCAAACGTATACTTTCTGGGGGAAGTGTGTATGACTTTCCATTCTCCAATGTGGGCTTTCTGGAAAATTTTACCTGTTTACAGGACCCATTCAAATAAAATGTTGCCTCGTCCGAAAAAATTATCTTACTTAAAAATTTCGGGTTGGCATTGCATTTGTCTATCATTATTTCGCAAAATTCTAATTTGCGGTCGAGATAGTTTTCGATAAGTTCCTGAAGTATACGTACTTTGTATGGGTGCCATTTGTTCTTGTGTAAATATTTTAGAACAGAAAATTTACTTAATCACTGTTCTGCAGCTACTTATCGACTTGATTTGTGAGGATTTTCTTGTAAATCGAGCGAAACATTCAATTGTGTTTTCGGGAACTGTAACATAATTGGTTTTGTAAATGTCTGTAAACTTTTTTTCTATCTTACTAACTACTGATCGTGTAGGCCTCTCTAGGTACTTATCATTAAACAATTCGCAAACTTCAGCTTGTGTTCGAGTCCTGTCGCCATATCTTACCATCTTCAAAATTTCTATTCGTTGTTTCGCAGTTAAACGTGCCATTCTTTCAAACTTTGCAACTGCACTTGACAAGTACTTATTTAAAGTGAAATTGTTATACAGATTCCATGTGATTAACGGTGACAAGTCAACATACAAAAAAACAAAATAAACGCAGAATTGAATGTTTCGCTAGATTTACAAAAAACTTAAAAAACGAATCGATAATAATTAGTGGTCAACGGTTTGAATATTTAATTTGATTTGTTCTATTTTTTTAATAAATCGGTCCTTTTCAGACCACACAGAAATTTTGTGGGACCCTTCTCAGTTATTGATATGTTCAATCGTAAATTTCTCGACAACTGTTGAATTTGGATATAGGACATGGTACATGAATTAATTACTTACATACTTAGAATTCGATGCAGAATTAAAAATGTAATAAAGAAATTGAAAAAATGAAGTTGATGGTAGTAACTTGTTTTTGGACCATCTGTGTACACGAATTTAGCATCATAAAAACCGCAGCCAAAAATAAAAATCGAAGAGAAAAAACTAACCCATGAATTTTAAATGAATTTGTTCCAACCCACGTGTCCTCACTCTATATCGTCTTGCGCATTGTTCCATTCTTAAGATGATTTTTGCAATTTGTTGGTCCGTTTTATCGTTTGTTAACGTTGTAGCATCTGGAGCCAACAGAATACCCCAAGATAATACTTATTTTCAGTATTAACGGTTGTATTACTTGGAATGATTTTTTTTTAAAATAATCTTGAAATTTTATAAAGCAATGAAGTTTATTTTGATTTTTGACTTCTCGATACGAGAATGAATTGAATTGAGTTCTTGTGAATGGCTACCATTATAAAATATTAACGTTTGCTTTCTAGATCATATTGAAAACACCGCTCCTTATCGTCTGTTACAATCGTTTTTAAGTTGTTTTTCGTCTTTGCGAGCATCTTCAGTTATGTTTGCTATCCCTAATCTTTACAATTTTGGTCTATCCGGAAATTAATGCGCAAGAAATTTTTTAAATTTATGGCCAAATTTTTCGTCGGTTAAAAGGCGATAAATAATTATCTTGGATATTCCAAGTTCGATTTTAATGAATCTCACTGATGATTTTCACGAAATCACGCGAGTCGCCGATGCCAGACAAAAACTTGTTTGTGATGAACAATTATTTCTATAAGTGGCTAAACTCCATGAAGTGTTACATTGCTAAAGCATAACACGGTTTTAAGGGTAAGCGATCAACAATAACAAATTTAAGCTATTTTTGTCAGGAGACCACACATATAAGACAATCAACGACATGCCAATGTAATATACATTGATTTCCAAAAAAACTTCTAACCAAATTGATCATATCTTATTATTTAAACTTGAGTCTATGAACTTGTCCTAGCCATTGATTAGCCTTTTTGGCAGTCGCTGCTGTTGATGACGTAAAACGTGGGGCACCTGCACGGATGAGACTGCTTCGTTTAAGCTTTCTAATGTTAAACATACATTTTGTCCGACAAAGAGTTCCACAGAGTTCAAATCTTGGCTCAATTTTGTTTCTGGTATTTATTAATGATGTTGCTAATATTATTGAATGCGAAAAGCTATTTGCTGACGATTTAAAGATATTCTGAAAGATTAACCCTCTAGAGGACCATTACCGGTTGCAAAATGATCTATCGGCAGTTAGGGTATGGTGTAGTAACTACTACACCATAACTACACTACACAACTATGTATAGTTGAACATTTATAAATGTAAAGTTATATCCTTCACCAAAAAGAACGTAACGCATTGCAACTACGTTATAGACAACACCGACCTTAGTTAATAAATGCAGGTCAAATTTTAATCACTCTCGTATTAGCTAGCATATTAGCATATAAGATGTAATGTGCCTTCAAAATCTTTCCTTATTATAGTAGGCTGTTTTTTAAGTAATTAAGTAATCAAAGATAGGTGCACATACCAAGCTTTAGAAAACTTCAAATTCTGAAAGTTGTCATACATAAATTCAAATTATAAACGCTTATATTTTTTAAATATAATGTTAGAGTTACAACATAAAATATTTATTATTCGAAGTTACTATAGAACTAGCCAAAAATAAGAAAATGAAGATTGGGTTTATTCCACTAATCAGTGCTTACAGGATTTCCGGCAACAGCATCCTAATCTGCCAGTTACTTACGCACAACTGCAAAAACATATTCAAGCTTGTTACTAAATTTGGTGAAACAGGGGCAATAACTGGTAAACCTGGAGGTGGAGCACCTAGAAAACGAACAACAAATTCCATAGAGGATATTCGACGTTGGTGGATAACTCACCAAAAAATCAATAGCAATACTATCACAAGTCCATTTGTAGTCAGTGGGAACATGTCATACTATTTTAAAAAAGGACTTAAAGTTGTCGCCATATAAAATTCAAGCAGTTTCGGAACTCAGGTAGATTTTGTTACGAGAACACAGCATTGTCTATAGGTCTTGAATAACATAAATAATAATGACATTCTCAACAAATTATTCTTTTCAGATGAGGCTTGGTTCCATCTATAAGGATATGAATAAGGATATTTAAACAAGCAAAATATGAGAATTTGGTCTGCAGAAAACCCTCATGAATTTGTGGAAACTACCCTATATCCATAAAAAATAGGCGCCTGGCTAGCAGTTTCAAGAAAACGAATTATTGGTACTATAACTGCTTTTAATCAAACTATAATTGCTGAAAGATATGGAAATAAAATATAAGAGCCATTTATTAATGAACTTCATGACGATGAACCCTTACGGAAGGATATTTCCAGCAAGATAATGCACCAGCGCAAAAATCTCGAGAAGCAATAGCTTTTTGCATACAAGAGTTATTAATTTTCTTCCAAGATCTCCAGATTTGATAATTTTGGACTATTTTATTTTTCCATATTTAAAAAATATTTCAAGACCAGACATCACACAATCGAAGAGCTTCGTAATACTATTGTGAAGTCTTGTGCTGATATATCCCAAGAAATCCTAGTAAATGGCTTTGCAAACATGAAGCAGAGTATAACTTTGTTTTCAAAATAATGGTCAACATTTCCTACAACTGCTTTAGTATTACTTTCTTTTAATTTTGACTATTGTATTAAAAATTTTTTGGAAAATTAAGTTACTAATTATTACACACATTTACATGACATAACCAAACTATCAAAATTATACGTTTATGACAGAATACATGCACTGGTCACCGACCATTAAAAAAATCATGGCCGTCTCTAATAAGGAAAGTTTTCAAAGGCATGTTACTTTGCACCAATATATCTATTTTTTCTATTAGCCTTTTTCTGTATCTTTTTTTTATTAGTCTGCATTTGTATTCTCCAGACTGTACCTTGTAGTAGATAAAATCAAGGTGGAAGGTACTGATCCTTCCTTTCAGAATAATATATTTTCCAGTTAATAAAAATTTGCTTTATATCTTCCCTGAATAACAAAAATAGCTTTAAGACTTCTGAAGTCCATTAAATCAAGCAAATACTTAAGGCTCTATTTGCATATTTGTCTAACTAGGATAGTTATGTTATCGATAAGGGAATATTTATGGTTGATCAACATATGTGATACTAATCACATTTTTTTAAATAAAAATACCAATTACATGATTTGGTATTAATGTGGGGTTCTATACGATGTCTCAGAGAATTGAGAGAATGAAAACTAATTATGTTATAGGTAGTGAGAATTACGTTTATTTATCCCATAATCCAATCTCTTTCATCTTTGTCTGGAAATATTGTTGAAGATTTTCAGCACATTGATAATATTCAGTCTCAGGGGAATTATATATTTTACAGTTTGTAAAAATCCGCATCATATCAGCGATAAATAGCCTACGTGTGGAATAATATCTAGCCTTCAATCTCTCGGACATTTTTCTTAAATCTACAAAAAAACATAATTTTTATAATGAAGCGTTACTAAGATATCACGTGTGACGTACCCATAGGATATTTAATATGGTCATAATAATCAGGAACATCATTTTTGTCCACTGGCTCTCTAAATGGCCAAGAATCTTCGTGGTTTCTAACCTGAATAAAGTATATATTAGACAACATATATTATTTTTACAATGCGTACTTACAGCACTTAAAACTATTTTTAACATTCCTGCAAGAACGTCTATATCTTGAGATTCCTCTAATTGACCTCCTCTAGTGGTTCTAGGAGCAGGTCGCCAACCCGTCTCTTGTATACCGGGTATAGATTCTATTGGAATGGTATTGACGCCTAGAACATTAAAATTGACAGATTTACAAGTAATTGTATAAATACACTAACCTTCTTTGAAGAATGTTAATCCAGGATGAACTTTGGATAAATTTCTTTGTTGTTGGTAAATTAATTGTTTGACGATTTCTTTTTGTCTTCTTACAACAGAAGTAAATTCAGTGTATATTATTCGTGGGTTAAGTTCACAGTGCATAAGGGTAGCACCTTCATAGTCCTTAATGTATCCTTGGTAAACACCTCGAGATATTCTGATGTCCTTAGAAAATCCTTGTTTTTCAAAATATTCTAAAATTTAAGAAATTAATAAATAAATACACTAAAACTTGTATTAATACAATAAGAATTAGTAAAATAAAATCCCTAGAACTTCGTTAAAATATCACTTTTTAGTGCACTATTACAGTTACTGCAGTTTCAACCATATTGGCCAATATCACTGATAATAGTCAAGATAGTTGAAACTGGTCCATCATTAAGCTGCATATTTATCAGTTATATTTATCGGTTACTGTAAGTGCAACAAAAGGTGATATTTTAATAAGTTATTGGGATTTCATAATTGTTTCTGTGATTGTGGGCTCCATCTTGACTGATGTTTCGCCCACAGTTACAAGGGACGTCTTCAGGCCTGCTACCACTGTGGCTGCGCTAGAACTCCAGTAACGACTCCAGTACAATGAAGCAACTGGCAATATTAATGATTTAACGTAAGAATTGCTATATATTTGGAAGACAAGAAAAAATATAACATGTATTCCGTCATATAAAACCCCGATTACGGTCTTTTCGTGAAATTAAAGAAAAACTTGTTATTTTTAATGCCTATATAAATTAGTCATCTTTTGAAATTTAAAAAATTAAAGAAAGAAAATATATTAATCATCACATGGAATCGATATAAACGTAAATAATAAAAAATGTAATAAACAAAATTAGAATAAAGAACATTAGGGAAATTAAGTAAAATTCGGTGGAGGTTGAATAAGAAAATAGGACTGCTCTTAGTGAGAAATTTCGTCGAAATCTAAGGCATAATTAATAAGAATCTAGAAGAATCTGTGCCTAAAAAAAATGGGTTTAGGAGATAATTTTATATTTCAAATCAAGTAGGCGTTTTTTCGCAGGAACTAATATAAGATTAGTGTTAGTAGTTAGAGTTGCCTTCTCTGTAAATCCAATTAAGAACTTGTCAATATTTGTAAATAAAAAAATGGAGCTAAAATGAAGAGCACGTGAGGAATAACTCCATCAAAAATAGTTTCCATTTCATTAAACAAATTTTATTTATCAATAAAACAAACAATTATATACTAATCTACGATAAATTCGCCATTATTTGTTGCTACATACAGGCGTCCTTGAAATAAAGAGACAACGTATTAAAAATGGAAAGATGCAATTAGATAAAATATACGAGGATATATCAAAATATAACAAGAGTGGTGCTATAACTTTTTTCACAATTATAATTTTATAACACAAAGAATAAAATATGAACTCCCATCTCTAATGTACTTATACTCAAGCAGGTTTTGATTTAACTTTTGACGTTTATTACAAATTAATTACTGAATTGTCAGTGTTTGACGTACTTATCAAAGAACTGAGAGTGGAGCAAAGATATGCGATAAAATTTTGTGTTCGGTTGGGTAAAACTCCAACTGAAACTTTCGAAATTACTAAAACTGCTTACCCAGAAGATAGTTTATCACAATGTAGAGTATTTGAGTGAAAAATAAGAAATTCAAACACGGTTGTGAATCAGTGGAAGATGAACCTCGACGCGGGCGACCACCAACTGCACAGATTGATTCAAATATTACAGAAATTAACGACTTCTCCAAAATAATCGTCGGATTGGTATATATTGAATTTCTGACATTGTTAATTTGTTTTATGGTTCCACTCAAAAAATTATTCATGGTTCCACTCAAAAAATTATTCATGAAGATTTAGGATATCGAAAGGTCGCGGCAAAATATATTCCAAAAGTGATGACCGATGAACAAAAAGTCAATCGAGTGACAATTTGTCGGTAGTGGAAAAGGCAGCTGCAACATAATCCATTTTTTAAACAATGTCGCTATATGTTACGAGAGTTGGGTTCATCATTACGACCCTGAATTAAAGTCTCAAAGTATACAACGGAAGCACAAAGACCGCAGAAGGCGAAAACTGTGAAAAGCACCGGTAAAGTGATGCACTTAATTTTTTTCATAAATGAGGCGTAATTTATGATCACATTGTATTACTAAACAAAAACCGGCCGCTTTATCAAAACATCGCTTGGCTTCTGCATCACGATAATGTTCTGGCCCACAGATCAGCGATTTGTCAACAAACACATGAAGAATTGAGGGTGGAAATTATGGTTCACCTTCCCTACTCACCCAACCTTGCTCCATGTTGACTTCCATTTGGTTCCTGAAGTCAAAAAAGAATTGAAAGGTCGAAAATTGGAGTCGAATTTAGAGCTCAATAACGCGATGATGGGTATACTAAATAGATTCTCAAAAAATGGTTTCTCAGTTGCGTATAAGTGGACAAAACGGTGAGACAAGTGTATTGCACAGAATGGAGAGTACTTTGAAGGATAGTTGTTAAAATTTTCTAAATAAATGTTACATTTTTGTAGTGCAGCACCAATCTCATAATAATGAGATTGGTGCTGTACTACAAAAATGAAACATTTATTTAGAAAATTTTAACAGGGTTTTTAATTTTGGGGTTCGCGTCGTAATTGACTCAATTTTTTGGATATACGAGGAAATAAAAAATTAAAAACACCCTGAAAATTAAAGCATGTGCTGGCTATCAGAATGTCTATTCATCTCCTTTGAATTTACACATACGCTGCAATGTTTATGTTTATAAAAACTGTAACAGATAACATTGTTTAGACGATTGTCGACGTTGTAAAAACCCTTCAGTGTAGTAGCTTGTTTACTTAGGGTTCAATAACTTCAATACTATTGAATATATCTGCTGTGAACCATTTGTGTACGAAAACTTCTAGAACTGACCTAAATTACCTTCCTTTCTTGTGTATTACGTGAACGTTTTTTTATTATAAAATTTAGTTGAAAGCATGCCTCGTCGACTACTTGTGGCAAAATCAGAATACCGAGTATTAAAATGTCTGGATTACTGTTTTGAATATTCGTCGCATCTTTATTTGGTTTGACTCCTGATGTTTCATATTTTTTCTAATAAAATTTGATTTTGTAAATTATAAAAATAATAATTCATGCCTTAGCATTCCCCAACAGCTTAACGCCAATTACAGGAGTATTGACAGGCCATGAATGATTATTGCGGCCGCACCCGTGGAGCTACTGAACATGTTTGGCTGTCGGTATTCACCCTAAACGAAAAGGAAAACTACGAACATCTTCTTGGACAACAAGCCCCGGACTCGATCCTGGGACCACTGGCAGCTAGTGCATTACCAATGGGCTATCGGTTGGCTATTATGCAATAAATACATTTAAAATTAAGTGATTATTCATTGAAGGTTCACGGAATTATGACTCTGATTCCGTATAGTATTTTAAATTTGTATATGTATTTATTCATGAAGAAAATGAAACCAACCTACCAATGGCAAACTTATCAGCAAATGTTAAAAAATGTAAAATATTTTTTCGGATGTGATAATCTTTCAGATGATTCATTAAATGAGTACCATATCCCTTAACTTGTTCGCTAGAAGTGACCGCTAAAAATACAATTTCCGTAAAACCCTGTGTTGGAAAAGCACGAAAACATATTCCTCCTATAGGTCTGTTATTTCTTATCAAGGCTAATGTTCGATGCTTCCTGTAAAATAATGAAAGTTTCTAATTTATAAATTATATCTTAATTGCGTAAATACATACGGATCAAACAGAAGTTGCGTAATATATTCCTTTGGCATTCTAGGCAATTGTAAAGAGAATACATTCTGTAAACCAATTAACCACAGCATGGTTTGTTTTGTAACTGGTTCCGTTAAACTGTTTCCAACTACGTGCAATTCAATTATACCCTGTTTCTCTTCCAGTTTTGGTTCTTTGTCACGAGGGGGCGCGTTTTCCGAAAATACCATATCAGGACCAGTCATATATTTTGGATCGTTTATTGTTGCGATAATTTCTGCCACAGTTTCTCCACTTAAATCTTCAAATTGTTCTTCCTGTGCTAACCTTCTTCTTTTAACTTCTCGTACTGGTGTATTTGCTTCCCTTGTTTTAGAGCCAGTACTTAATGTTATAGTAGTGTAACCCTCCTTTTCGTTGGGTGTTACGTTAACTTTTTCAAATTCGCCTTTCTTCACTGGTGTTCCTATTCCTAAAATAAACTTGATTTTGAGAATCAGTTTTTTATGAAGTGAAAAAATGCATACTTTTAGCTGCTTTAGGCGATTCTAAAAGAGATTGAAGATGTAAAGACGGAGGTTGTTTGAAGTCAGGATCCCATATAGGAGAATTTAATGAGTAAATTTCTTCGTCCAATTGATTCAAAAATGGTGGAAAGTGTGTCAAAAGCATAACCTAAACATTAAACACTAATGTTAATTAGAATGACACTGCAATATGGTGTACGGATAGGTATATAGTAAGCTGACCCTTACATGAAAAAATATGAATTATCCCATTAAACACTATTCAGCATAGTAGTATAGAGAGCAAACAGAAGTTGCATTTGCCATTCGATTTGCGATTAAACTGCAGTTGTGTAAGAAAATTGTTATATTTACATTATAATGGTAATGCTTACGCTTGAGAAAGAAAGACATAATAAAATTATACTATCAGGAACATTCTCTACGTGGTATTTTGCAATTTGTTCGAAAATAATTTTGCAAAACCATTATTGTTGTTAGGGCTTTTCAGTAACTATACACCTAGTAAATAAAACAATGAAAATACGGCAAATAATGGGATAGTGTGAAAACGAATTTGTAGCAGAGTAAGACGGCCAAAGGCCCGTTAGGTACTTCACAAAGGCTGTTTATAATAGATTTATACCGGGTGTTTCATAGCTCCGTATTTCTTCTCATACATCTTTGTCGTTTCAGCTAATTTAATGCGGTTTGTGCAGAATTATATAGAGTCTAGCAAAAAGTTATATACTAAAGTTGCATTTTTTAAATGGCATTCCCTATATTTGATTGCAAATTTGAATTTGCCTCAAAAAGAGAGAAAATGATATAGCATAGTATGGGTGTACTATAGACCTGTACCAATTTATGGGGAATTTTGCTGTCTGTGTGGAACGAAATGAAAACATTTTTGAACACATGCTATAATTTAGAAATACTCTTAATACTAAGTTCGGAACATTTACAGGATTGCAGTAGCTTACACTGCCCAAAACCTCAAATCGTTCTCTTAATTTCACAAAAGCTTTCACCTGTGGATGTCTCGCATTTGGGAATCATTGTCTGTAAAGTCGTGGATAACAAACTGTTTTTGTCGCATTCGCCTAAAACGTAAATCATTTGTATCAATTCTTCTTTTGTAAAATTCATTCTTAATTAATCCACATACAACTCTCAAACTGTGATTATGTCAAAGTAAATGCCTACTACATTTAGTAAATACTCCTCTCTTCAAAATTACAAGATTGATGCACAGCTCAGTTTTCGGTTTATTTTTATTGTCTGTCTTTTGTATCTTCCAGGTACGAGTACAAGCACCAAAAAACGTATCACTTTAAATATTGCTATCTTTACTAAGGAAAAAAATGCATAGAAATAATACATTTACATTAAAATTTAGTACTACTTAACCATTTAGTTCAGTAATACATATACTTCCGTCACGTCTGAGCATCACTGTATTTCTTCAACAAAATCTTGATCGTTTGACTCACTGGTGCTTTTCTAACAAATTAAAAATTAATATTGCTCTATTTCATTCACGCGAAGGCAAAATTCAACCCCTTCTTCTTATGTAATACAATGAATTCATCACACAATCCGATATGTTCAAGAATCTTGGTGTATATTTTGATAGCGAACTACTTTTCCTTCCACAAACAACTTTGCTGCTCCACATACAGAAAATTTGGATTTATTATCTTTGCATTCATTGCTAGTATAGTAAACGCCAATTAAGTTGGCGCGAGGAGGGGTAAGTTCGCGCAGGATTAGAAGTAGTGGGGAGATTTGTATTTAGTTTTACATCAAATGTCAGATAATTCTAACCTCTGAGCGTGTATCACTTTATGATCTCCTAGCAGACGTTATGTTCCGTCAAACGTCAATGACAAATGTATTCTGGCAATTATTTGAGTAGTGGGGTGGACGTTTTTAAAAACGGCTTCTGCGCACCCCCTCCTCGCGCCAACTTAATTGGCGCTTGCTATACTTTGGAATATGCTTCTCTCGTCTGGCCACCTTACTAAGTTTCTCATCAGCTGTGTATTGAACGCCTGCAGCGGAAATTCCTAAAATTTTTGTCTTATAAGCTTGACGGGACGTATCCTCCGAGGGGAATCGATTATGATTCTCTGCTTGAAAGGCACAACATGCAATCTTTTACTATTCGCCGTAACACACATGGTGCGCAGTTTGTTTGGAAGATTCTTCATGGGATTATTGACTGTGCACCATTGTTATCGCAGTTAAAATTCTATGTCTCGCGACGATTCTTCAGATTTGTCAATACTCTCATCCAACCGACTCCCAGAACTAACATGTTGCTTAACTCGCCTCTTTACAGAATGAGCCGATCTGGTAATAGCACTTATGACAACTTGTTCATGTAAGTGTTGGTTTTGTGGTGCTTATTACATTAGTTATTTATGCTCGTCTTTTTTCGTTTTTCTTTTTTCTATTACTTAATTTGGATATTTTTGCTTGTTTGAATTTTATATTATGTATCGACTTTAATTTATGTTTTTTGTAATTTGTTTTGTGTATTGTATTGTATTTACGTGCATACATTTACATTTATTTTATACCCTGTAAATGGTCTCTGTTGGGTAACTAAATTAAATTATTAAATACAAAATCTGGTATCGTTGGATGGAAAGGTCATAAAAAAAAGTCCATTTACTATGAAATAAGATACCGAGGGTTTCATTAAAAAAAAAGTGAAAAAAAACTATAATTTGCGTTAGAAAGTCGTTCACTGGAATACAAAGAAGTGCTTTCTAAACCTGTAACCTTTGCATAAGACATAAATGTCATTTAGTTACCTCATGTTGTCCCTAAAGTAGACTTATCCATAGTACACCCATAGTATGTATATCATTTTCTCTGTCTTGTTAAGGTAAATTCAAATAAACAATCAAATATAAGGAATGCCAATAAAAAAAATGCAACTTTAATATATAGCTTTTTTTGACCAGCCTGTATAAAAAAAAAAATTCTTAGAAGATGCAGAAGGTGCTCTATATAATTCTGCGCAAACCGCATTAAATTAGGTCAAACAACAACGACGTAGCAGAAGAAATACGGAGCTGTTAAAACATTATTTGAAGCCAGTATGGGTACCGTGTTTGTGGAAAAAACCACCCCCAATCCCACGATTTCTTCCTATGTTCTTCAAATCTGAAGCATTCTAACATTGAGTGATCCAAATCTGCATATTCTGCTCCCGCTTCCGTATGCTGCTGATTTTAATATATTTATTTTGGGAAGGAAAATGTCCGTGACCAAATTTCATTCGTGCAACTGAAGAATACAATTTTCTAGATATCGTGGGCATGAATTTATATACGTCGTAGAAAAATCTCCAGTGAATGTCCCATTCTTTTCTAATATGATTTGTAATAGCCCATGCATCTTTAAGCATATTTTTGTGTTATCTAGCGAACCTTTCGTAATTGCCGCTTTAGGTAACTTGTCCATTGTCATTAGGAGTTATCCGAAGGAGTCCCTTAAGTAAAAAAAATGGTTATATCCTGCTTCCACAGTTCTGCATGCTGTTGTGTAGTTTTTAAGAGCACAGTATAAACTTTGAAGTACTAATTTCTTGATTGTAATTCTTGAAGAACACTCTTGGAGTCTGACATAAGGCAGAATTTTTATTCGTTTCATTTTCCATATTGCTTTAGAAATTTCAATTACTTCTGCTGTGGAGATCAACATATTGTTGTCTAACTTATATTTCATAGATTCATCTTTTTGTGGATCATACACAATGCATTTTCACATCCCTCGGTATTTTTTGCAATATCCGGATATATAAATTTGCAATTTAAAAAACTTGTTTCTGTTTTGAATTCAAAATGGTCCCTATTATAATGGGGAAACTATGTTTGGCGAAGTATTTATTAATTTCCAAGTCACTCAGGTTCACTGTGTTTAAAAAGGCATCAGCAAAAAGAGATGATTTACTTTTCTTCCACTATTATTCAGTTAAGTTTAACATCGTTAGCTTATAAATTTTATATATATTTTCTTGGTAACAATTCTCGTCTCAGATAACGAGGAGGTTCTTGAGTTTCTACTTGTAAGGCTGGAATAAAGGTCGACTTCATAGCACCAACACATATTCTTAGTACTTTGTTTTGAATAATATCTAACCGCTTTATTGATAGAATTTGCTGTTTCATATATCAAGTATCCATAATCCTTATGTGATCTTCTGTATTTTTTTTTGCCACAGAAAGAATTTGTTCCCCATCTTATTTTGTCAGCATTCTTTATATATTAATGTAACTTTCGCACTTTTTAACAACCTTACTAATATACTCTAACCATTTTAATTTATTATTTGTTATTATTTATTTATCTACTATTTCAGTTTATATTACATACTTGTATTTCACTAAACTAACCTATTAATGTTCCTATTCAACATTATTTTTGTAGGTCACAAATGTGATGTTTAAATCATTCTACTTCAAATTAACTAATTTTTGTCCATTGAAGTTATCTTTAATAATACATATCATTATAAAAGATGTATACGAATACACATGTGAATCAAACTGCATTCCCTGCTTATAGCGTTGCAGCAGATCCGATCACGTTCGTATCAAGCATATGTTCTTATTCAAAGCTCCGCTTCTTTATATGCATTCCTGAGAATTAATAAATCAGCGCCATTGGTATAAAATTTACATTTTGGGAGCACTGTTTTGAACCAATTTATAACTTAAATAAGTGAATTATTTATCTCTAATTTTAAATTTCATTTTTATATCCGTAAGTAGCGAGACAGGAATTTTTATTTAGGTGACATCGTACACGACGCTTTTTCCCGATTTCGAAATTACGATCTATTTCTAGATCTATTGATCGGTTAGCATATATCAAACGTCTTTTATTGTTAACTTGTATCAAATGTAAAAATTCGTTTACGTCTATTGTTTTGAAATATCAAATTTGTAAAAAAAAAAAGGCGAAATTCTCATGAATTCTAATATTTTAATCTATGTTAATAATAATAATATTTATTTGTTCAAAATTATTCAAGTATATAGAACTCGTCAACTACATGCTAATATATAAAAAAAAAATAAAGCCTGACACAGACAACACATTAAAAATTAATGACTTTCTTTTGAATGTAAACACATCTATGATTTACTATACTGATAACACTATTCTGATGAATAAAGGTACGATTTTAATGAATAATTAGTTGTTACGATCATTATTTCGATTTTATAACGCACATGTTATTTCAGTATCCGAAGATCAATGTCTTGTATTGTACATCGGGGCACAGGTTTTCGAGTAATGTGAGCGTGCCACAAAACTTCGTAGATCGAGACGCTTCCCCTCTGAGTCTTCCGTGAGACCGCGTCTGATTTAGTTCACTTAAGTTGAGTATATCGATCACGGCGAACGTGTGTGTGAGTGCCACTTATAGTTGTCGGAAGATTATGAGTTTTGAGGAAAATTACACTGACTAAATGGTTTTAATGTGGCCGCACTTGATTACTTAATCCCAAGATAAATTTGGATCATTGCAAGTCGTCTGGGTCGTGATTTGTTGAACCCTTGAACATCTAAGGGTTCCCGTCACCGGCGTCTAATTACTGATTGCCGTTTCAAGTAACCATTAGCCGCAGATCATAGGTTGAGGCAGCGAAGTACCGAGGAAGGAGACAGACGGAAGGACACGCCATCGTCTTCAAGATATCATTAACCTTCACGCCAAGAGCTAAGTTCTGTTTATACCGTTTGAAGTAGCTAGATATTTAGTTAATGTTTTTATTGAGGTTGTATTTGTTGTATTTAGTAGTACATTTCAAAATATTAATTAGTCAGTTTCAATTTCATTAACTGTTATTTCATTTTGGAGCATTTAATTATAAGTATTAATTAGTATACCGTTTTATTTGAAATTTATTTAGCGTCATATTTGTGTTGAAAGTTAAGCCATAGTTAGCCTAAGTTTGTTATAATACTTCTGTCAAGGTTCATGAGGTGTTAGCAAACGTAAATATATTATTTTCTTGTTTTACTATATAGTATACCCTATATTAATAAATACCGGCACGTTCAAAATTTTGAACCTATTATTTTTTAAAAGTTTTTGCGTACAACTTAATATTTTGTGCATTTGTTTATTGTAGGCATAATTTAAATATATAAACAGGGCTCCGCCCTTTCTTTTTGATACATTTTTCACTTGTTTATATTTTTATTTCCAACGTAAACGCTTATAATAAAAATTGTTACTTCTTATTTGGTGGTTGTTCGTTTTCTTTTGATATATTTAGCTTCCTTGGATGTATCCTATTCCACGTGGGTATATAATCACTTATACAAGTTGCCTACAAAACGCAGAGGCAGCCTTTATAAATATCGATCAGTTAGTCTAACACCTTTTCGTCAAGAATCGCACGACCGTCGTCACTAAGTTGTAGCCGTGGTACTGGTCGGCTGACTTGTATTTTTAACAACAACCCGCCCACGTAAGGTAAGTCCGAGGAGAGATATTGAATTTAGGTAAAATTTAGAAAGACCAGTTTTCGCTAGTTTCCCTGCTTGCTAGCAAAATTTAATGTCGATATGGTTGACAAACCGATGTTTTAATAAATTAACGTCAAAATGTAATAGTAAGTTTATCTCACTGCCAATGTATGTCATATAAATAGTATGAAGCTTGAATTTCAACTTCAATTCGCATTTTTTCTAGGTCATGAGGCTAAACATTTGGCCTATTTTCAATCTGTTTGTGTCAATCAGTTTTAAATTTCCAAGATAAATGTAGTCAGCATAATTTCGCAGAAGTTGAGCAGTGCCGCATTTATGTGGTATGCTGTATAAGTTTTGAGCGACAATGTTTCTCAAAAATAACTACTTACCACATATTTTCAATCTTTCAATCAGTAATGGCATATGGTTTGCTGATGTGGCGAAATGTTATTATTCAATAGATTCTTTGTGTAACAAGGTAGAGTAATTAGATTTATTGACAGTCTTAACAGATCTTGCAGATTCTTTTGTGAAGTTAAAAATACTCATATTTCCATACGCATTTATATTCAAGTGCTTAATGTATGTCAAAAACAACTTTACTGACTTCATGCATATGGAAATATCAACTATTAAACTAGAAATAGGTCACAGCTAGTACCTGATTACTGTCGACTAAAAAACAGAAAGGCATTTTAATTATTTTGCCATCAAATTCTTTAAAGTTCTGCTCCCTGTTAGATCTATAATATTAAGAAAACCTGGTTACAAGAGTCTTCTACCATTTCGACTTCATATTTAAATTACAGAATGTATGACAATGCCTTTTCCATCTGAGAAAATTTTAAAGGATAAGCGATCTTTATTTTCCTGCTCTGGCAAATGTTGAACCAATTGTTGCGCTGATCTTTGCCTCCTTCTTTTTCATGACACATACGGTTGATTTAGCTATACTATATTTTTTGATAAAAATGCTCTTTCTGTACCTTTTTCTTTCCATCTACTGTGCCTTTTCTCTAATGTTAGATAAAGTGGTTTTTATTATACGCCATCACAGAACTATCACTTGAATTACTATTACATACATGTACATCTTCACGAAACCAAAGCAATACTAACATGTCAATCCTATTGCGTTCTGCGAAAATCATTCCCGGGTAGTCCCCGAAATGCAAATAAGCTAAGAATTACACATACGCGTTCGTTTCATTGAACTAAATACGACATAATTTTTGTTATTAGCCAGTGTTATTCACGTTTTAGCATAAAATGTTTTGTTGTTCATGTTTTGGAATACGAGGCGTGACAATTAAATAATGGGACTGTTCTGAAAAATATGCATTATTGAAAACGTATTACAAATAGCTGTTAATTCCCTTCAACATACTTTCCTTGCCTATCTATTCACCGCTGCATTGTCCAAAGGAATGCTGCAGGTCTTCAAGGATCATCCTCTTCAAGCCTGCCGTTTTTGCCTTGACCTCTTCTACAAGACTTCATTGTGCGCCGGCGAGTTGTCCTGGTGCAACATCCATGAGTTGTATTCCTACAGATCTGGTCTTTTCTTCCCCGCCCTCTCGCTCAACTTGATCAGAAGCTCAATGTAGTACCTCTGGTTTGCTGTTTAGCCCTGAGGTACCGACCCAATGATGATAACACCTTTAATATTGAAAAATGATGAGCATGACTTTCGATTTCGACTTGCTTATTCGATTTTTTTTTTCTCCTTGGCGAAGTGAGGATTTTCCAGTGCATTTATTGACGTTTTGTTTCAGGGTCGTATTGGAAATTGGAAAATTCACGTTTCGTAACATGTGATGACATGTGTTGTGAATCGCTCCATTTTGCTTACATGTGAGGTTTTAGGTACCATTGGTGCGTAAACTTTTGTCATTTGCAAATCCTCATGAAAATTCTTAATGTTTCTCTTTCAATGTTAGCCATACCTGCCATCATCTAAACAATACTCAAACGAAGGTCTTTCCGGACAATTTCATTAATTTTCTGTATGTTTTCATTAATTCTTGATGTTACAAGACGAAACGTTTATCGGTGTCAATCTTCTCCCGACCTTCCAAAAATCGTTTCTGCCATTTAAAAATTTGAGTGCGTGGCAGGCAATTATCGCTAAATGAAACAAATGAAAACATTCAGTTTTGGAGGTTATGAACTTCACGAGAAATCTGAGATTAATGCGCTGCTCGATTTTTAAGCGTATCATGACCGCAGCACTCCGACAAAACAACGTTCTGTTTAAGCAAGGAGTAACAAACTAAACAAGATAGAGAGGCGCAAAACGGCTCCACTAATACCGAAACATCAAGGTCAATTACATTCCATCCTTATTCCTTATCACCAAGCCTAACGGTTAGGACATGTGCAGTTTCGTTATTTAGATTATCAAACCATATGTCTACCTTCCTTGGATGTTTACATTAGGAAAGTTCACGTTATAACGACTTTTATGTGTCTATGTACAAAACACACAATTGAATAAATAAATTATTAAATTACTAAATCGTATTTGAAAATAAGTCTGGCGTTAAAATTGCATATGAAAATATGTAAATGTATTAGAAATAGTTGCTTAAATTCTTTAACTCAATTTCATATCCTACTCACATATAACATAATGATAAAATAATTTTAAATTATGCCATTCTAAATACAGTTAGAAGCTCCTGTTTTAGAGTCAACAACAATTTCACGCCAAATATTTTCGATACCTACTCTTCTTTCTAATGGCATCCTGTCCCTTTCTTGATGAAATTGATCCATAATTTGTTTCCGTGCATATTTAAACACCGCTCGTAGTAAGGTTCTGCCAAATACAACTGTAGTATCATAATGCCGTAGTGAATCGCAAAATACTGGCACGTGACAAAATACTAACCATCTAAAACAAAATCAAAATTATAGGTTTTCAAATTACTATTCAGGTTAGTGAAGGGCAACAATTGGAAAAGAGTGACATCAGTTCTCATTATCACATATCGTGTCTCCAAAAACTTTCCTCATTAGAGACGGACATGCTTTTTTTTTTTAATGGTTGGTGACAGTGTACGTATTCTGTCACAAACGTATAATTTTGATAGTTTGGTTATGTCATGTAAATGTGTGTAATAATTAGTAATTTAGTTATTCAAAAATTTTTATTACAATAGTCAAAATTAAAAGAAAATAATACTAAGGTAAATGTTGAAAATGTTGACCATTACTTTGAAGACAAAGTTAAACTCTACGCCTCATGCTTTCTAAGTCATTTACTAGGATTTTTTGGGTTATGTCAGCAAAAGAATTCACAATAGCATTATGAAGCTCTTCGATTGTGTGATGTCTGGTCTTGAAAATGGTATTCTTTAAATATGAAAAAATAAAATAATCTAAAATTCTCATATCTGGATATCTTGGAGGAAAATTAATAATTCTTGCATCGAAAAATTCTTGCAAAAAAGCTATTGTTTCTTGAGATTTGTGTGCTGATACATTATTTTGCTGGAAATATCCTTCTGTAAGTTCATTAACAATGGCTCTAATAATTTGTTTCGATATCTTTCAACAGTTATGGTTCGATTAAAAAATATAGGCCCAATAATTCGTCTTCTTGAAACTGCTAGCCAGACGCCTATTTTTTTGTGGATGTTGAGTCATTTCCATAAATTCATGACGGTTTTCTGCAGATCAAATTCTCATACTTTGCTTGTGTAAATATCCTGAAAGATGGAAGTCTCATCAAAAAAGAAACATTTGTCGAGAATGTCGTTATTATTTATGTTATTAAAAAACCATAGACAATACTGTGTTCTCATAACAAAATCTACCTGTTTGAGTTCCGAAACTGTTTGATTTTTATATGCAAACAACTTTAAGTCCTTTTTTCAAATAGTATGACATGTTCCCACTGACAAATGGACTTGTTGATAGTTTTGCGATTGATTTTTTGGTTGAGTTGTCCATTCGATATCGAATATCCTCTATGCAATTTGCTGCTCCACCGCCAGGTTTACAAGTGTATTGCCCGTGTTTCATAAAAATTTTTTCCATTTCATAAAATGTTTTTGCAGTTGTGCGTAGGTAACTGGCAAATTAGGAAACTGTTGCCGGAAATCCTATAAGCACTGATTAGTGGAATAAACACAATCTCCATTTTCTAATTTTGGGCTAGTTCTATATTAACTTTGAATAATAAATATTTTATGTTGTAACTCTAACATTATAATAAAATAATTTAAAAAATATAAGCGATTATAATTTGAATTTATGTATGACAATTATCAGAATTTTAAGTTTTCTAAAGCTTTACATGTGCACCAATCTTTGAATACTTAATTACTTCAAAAAAGCCTACTGTAATGATGAATGTTTTGGACATATTTATGTAAAGGTTATTACTGATTACAGTGATTAGATTGAACGACTTTGAAAGAATAACTCGAAAATGAGCGAGATCACTTTCAGACTCTAAAATTTTTCATATGCTTCAATGCAATAATGCAATTAACATTCATAAAAATATTTCTTTATGAATATTAATGCGGAATTTTAAAAACAAAGGACCTTACTTAGCTACTCTGGTCTTAGTCATAAAAATAGCAAATAAAGGTATTCGTATAGGAGGAAAGATTAGCTTGTTTGTAAATCTATTACAATTATTTAATTCACTAATTTATATAAAAGTACGATTTAACGCAAACTAAATATTATAGTTTAAAATTATTACAATTGGAACAGTGTTGGAATATGATCATTTTACAGATGTAATTCATAAAATAAAATAAGTATATAAACAGTCATAACTATCAAGACACAGTGCTGACTACATCATATGTTTTATATGGCATTGGATCACTTTATTATCCAATGGACGATTTAAACAAGCAGTATTTAATAGCATTG
This sequence comes from Melolontha melolontha, assembly GCA_935421215.2. Classification (NCBI taxonomy): domain Eukaryota; kingdom Metazoa; phylum Arthropoda; class Insecta; order Coleoptera; family Scarabaeidae; genus Melolontha; species Melolontha melolontha. The sequence continues at coordinate 139,365,274 of OW285237.1, read as the reverse complement.
ACAATAATTATTATATCCCTATATTATATAATACATACATATTACCTATTATAAGCAATTTCATAAACAGTTGCTTCTTTGTGGCTAACAACTTGCTTGTGGCTGCTAGGAGGTGGAAAATCCCACGTGTTCAGGCAATGAAGGAAAATTTTTGCCAATTCATGCATAGTTTTCCATTCCTGCTGAGCTAAATGTGAAAATTTGTACATTACCAAATTAGTCACAGCCTTATATATTGATGGTTTTTCAAATGGAGGTTGACCTAATGGGCCTTCCACAATAGGGGTGTCCAATGTTAAGATACATTTTCTCAATAACTATAAAAATATTACTATTGTTATTGAATTATAAGTATTAAAAAGCAGCATTAAAATATATTTAAATTAATTGTATTATAGTACATACCCTGAATAAATAACTATAAACCTTTTTTGTATCAACATTTTCTTCTCTATTCATTGCTGTATACATATTTTCAACATCTACCATCATTCCCAACAGTTTGTTAATATCTTGTTCTGTCTTATTACGCAAATGTGATATATGCATCTCTGAAAAGTTTTTGGTATTTATTAATTTGTATTCTAGGAGTATTATATTCTAGATACCTAAAGTATGTTTACATCTACATGGATCATTAAATGTTGGATTTTGTAATGTATTGTCAATTTTTTTCCAACCCATACAATCACACCGCTCAACCTGTGGTTAAGGTAAATCATATCCATAAATTTTAAATCAAGTTATTTTCATACCTGACATTTTGAGTAGATTGCAAGTTTTAGAAGTTTTTTAACATAAGGGAAACCCAAAACAGCTTGTTTACGCTGTTGTATTCTCTGTAAATTTGTTTGTTTAGATGCTTGATCTGGTTTAGTTGCGACATTTCCTTGTTGTACATTTTGAATAGTCTCTGTATTTGTTGAAACTCCTTCATTTGATTCAACTTGATATTGTTGCAATTGTTCAGACATTTTTAAAATACTTTTCTACACAGTAAGGTTATAAAAATGTTTTATATTTGTCAAATCATATACCTTTACATAATTAGAGTTCAGTAATTTAACACAATCGTAAATGACATAAGTCGTAGATTATAGCTTTAGCCATAAATAATAAGTGATAGTAGAATCATCAATGCATTTAATATTCCTTCTAATATTTTAATAGAACCAGGCCGCAGGCATAATACATGATCAAAACAAACAACTACTTGAGAAAAATTGTCCAAAAAATCTTCTGTCCTTGTCATGCATCAATGAACATGTAAGAAGATGACGCAGGCAGCGCTTTGGCGCGGTATTTGAAAGGGTTTCTGTTCTTTTCATTTCAGTATAGATATGATTTATGCAACACATTACATAGAAGCTGCGAGACATATGGCACCAAATATACTATATGTATAACAAAATGTATAATATATAATCAAATGTAATAATAACTGTAGCCATACACTTCAGCAACTTGTATGTACTTTTGTGTTGCTACATACTAAATATTGGCTTTTAGAGAATGCAGATATTACATATACCTACCTACTTATGTACATGTATAGCAAACGCCAATTAAGTTGGCGCGAGGAGGGGTAAGTTCGCGCAGGATTTGAAATAGTGGGGAGATTTGTATTTGGTTTTACATCAAATGTCAGATAATTCTAACCTCTGAGCGTGTATCACTTTATGATCCCTTAGCAAAGATATTATGTTCCGTCAAACGTCAATGACAAATGTATTCTGACAATTACTTGAGTAGTGGGGGTGGACGTTTTTAAAAACGTCTTCTGCGCACCCCCTCCTCGCGCCAACTTAATTGGCGCTTGCTATACCCCATATTATAATTGCTTAAGTTAGAAAATACGGTTTCTCATGCACAACATACTTCAACTCCGGATTTATTTGATGGCTCCTTATTTTGTAAGTCGCTGCCAGGCAACGTTGAGCGTATTTCGCTCGTGGGATGTTACGCTGATGGAATGTTATTAGAATGAACCTCTCTAATTATAATTATTAATTGAATTTGAAATTCTCTAACTTATAATAATTAATCATGTTCTTTATACTGAGATTTACACTGGTGAGTATAGATTTGGGACTAGGAGTAACTAGATACTGTTGTAATAAAAAAGTTGCAACGTATTCGATTGGAAATACTTTGTTATGCTCGAAAGGACGCACCGATTGAAATGAAAACTTGATACGACGCCGTGTGCACAAGTAAAGCGACTATAGCGCGCACCGATGGACGCACACACACACACGTAAAAGCGGCGAACGCCTAGCTATAGCTTGTAGCGACAGCGGGGAGAGGGGTCTTCAGCATACACACAGGTTATGTTATGTTATAACGTTCACCGATATACACGTACACACAGTATACGCGCTGTAGAGAGAGGGAAGCGCCAGCGGTATGGCGAAGAGAGGGGAGTTCTGACTGAACGGTCGTCTCGTGATCCCGTGAGGGCATTCGAGAGCCGAGTTTACCCCCGTGGCGCGCCATTCGATGTTTCACATAAATAAAGTACATGATAAAACCAAAAGAAAAACGTGTAGCAAAATATATGAGTTATATTACGCCACAACATACTAATTACTACACTAAATGAACATACATATAAACTTGTCGATGAATTCGCAAAAATTAACTATAAACACATAAAATAAAAAAATCGGTCAAGCAGATATTCACGTATTCACGATAACAATATCCAAAATATAACGGGTGTTCAGAAACATTCGAAGTCAAGTGGGCTCTGAACAAAAAATCGTATATCTTTACTTAAGTATCTGATTTGTAATAATTATTAAATGTCAAATGTTGCCTGTCAAAAATCAATCTATCTCAGACATGACTTCATATTTTCAAGGACTACTTTGACTTCGAATGTTTCTGAACACCCGTTCTAAACAAATAAATACCTACTACGCATTTGTTTTGTATGACTTAACAGCGCTATCGCGCCTCACTTTTCAAAAATATGACGAAGATGGAAGAGGGTATTTATTTCCAGTTGCTAAAGAAAGATGAATAATCTGGATAAATTTTGTATAGCCTGTAGGATCTATTTACTTACTTATACTCGCTGGGATCTATTATAGTTGTAATCACTGTAATCAGTTTTATTTTTGTAAATAAAAATTAATATATGCCAAACATTGTCAACTGATTGCCAGTTTCAACTTTAATTTTTATGTTGATTGTGTTTTACATATATTTTAAGCAACTCCTCCATGAATTCCTCGTTTTCCTGTTTGTCGACAATATAGACTCGAGCATGGTTCCAAGAGGCTTGTTTTTCAGTTTTGAACTCAAGTGTGTGCGCCAAAGCATCGATCAAGGTCTTTGGTCGTGGGTTAAGCGCCAAGACTTTCTCACTGAAAGTTTCACTTGGGCCAAAATGTTTGTTTGACTGATTCTTAATCTTCCAAGTTATAGAAGTGTATTTGTAACTTGAATTAACTATTTTTGATAAAGAAAAGAAAAAAAATAGAGCGGACACTGGTGTCCGCTGTAGCCCTGGAAGATTTACAGCGGACGCCGGTGCCTGGCCTGGCCTGCCGTGGCCTATAGACAATGCATTATCGAGCGGACACGGTCCTTGCCGAAGTGACTGCGCACGTGTTGCAAGAGACAGATTGGCCGCGGTCACTAGAAATGACAACATCAAACATTGAGTTTGACTTGCACCTGTGGAGGACGAGTGTAGAAGTATATCGTGTCTGTGTTTTCATGATGAATAACCGCATACAACGTATATTATAACTAGCTTTGCAGCAAAAAGACTTATCTAACTGGAAGTTTCAATATTAGAATTGTTGTATAATTTTGCGTTACTGTTAGTAATTTATTATTAGGTGAAGAATCTATAAATGGTCCCTTCTCGGATAATTCCGATGACGATCCAATGTTTACATAGACGATAACACTGATCTGGATCAAGTCATCAAAGATTTTACTCAACCAAGAATCAGTTTCATCTTTCCCAACAATTTGCTAAGAAACGGCTGTGCCTACAAGATACAGTGGATAATGACAATGAAACCGACTATTCTCAAGATGAAATACCAAGTACCACACAAGATAGCCTAGTGAATGAAACAGAATCAAGAGAAAGTGACAATGTCCGTCATACATTACGTGATTTGTCACAATCGGTTTCGCGACGACCTGTGGGGCGCCACCTACAATTCGATGAGACCTTTCAAAGTGGTATAAAACCAGAATGGCACGCTACATTACATGGGAATAAACCCATTGATTATTATTTTTCTTTTGTGGACATGAACATAGTAGATCTAATAAACAAATTTGTATGCTACGCAGTTAGTCACGGATAATCCAAATATTACTAATAATGCTCGAATAGATTCGTGGGAGCCAACCACTCGACAAGAAATTATACATTTGATAGGCTATATGGGAATTGTGAGAATGAACTCAATTCGTGACTGCTTGTCCACGAAATGGCTTTTCAATAGTGATGTCGCTCGTAAAATTATGACTCGTAACAGATTTGAACTTCTGTTGAAGACGATGGTAATCGATTGTATAAAATTCAACATCTTCTTGAAAAGTTTGTTAAAAACTACCAAATAGTATATATCCCTGGTAAAAACTTTCTGTATCAATGAAACAGTAATACCTTTTCACGGTAGACTGCTATTCAAACAATACGATCCACAAAAAAGGCATAAATATTAAAACTGTGTTGTAAAAATGGTTACACTTGGAATTTGGGTATTTATGCTGAAAAGGAGAAGCAGGGTGGTGAGTTGGCGGTATCAACTACAGTTGTTTTGAATTTGACGAAGGAACTCTTCGGTTGCGGCAGAATATGTATTACTGATAACTGGTACACCAGTTTGCAGCTAGCTAATATACTATTAGATAATAAAACACATTGTCTGGGAACTGTTGAAATAAGTTATTTATATCTTATTTTAGCATTTATTTCTGGTATGTTGGTGGTAGGAAATAAGTTGGTTACTTTTGTTTTTCTTTTTGACAAGTAGATAATAGTTACATATAAAATAATAATGACATGTATGGTATAAACACTTTTGTAAATTATTAGAATAAAATATAAAATAGTAAAGATAGTTAACACCTTTTACGTTTCACAACAGGTTATGGGCCCAGTTGCGTTATAAGCAAAAGGTAGAAATTTCAACTTAAAAATTATGGATGTAGTTGAATTAAAGAAAACTATCTCACTAGATGGAAACGGGACAAATTACCAAGCATGGAAATTCCAGTTGGTTATCATACTAAAAACGGCTTTGTATGATATTGTGGAAGGTAAAATAAAAAGCTCAAATGATGAAGCAGAAAAGAAAGTGTGGGAAGAAAATGATTTGAAAGCTCAAAGAACCATAATTATGTCAGTTCATGAAAAAGTAATTACACATTTAATAGCATGTAAAACCTCAAATGAGATGTGGGTGAGAATTGAAGCACTATATGGTAGAAAAACGGAAACAAGTTTACATTCTTTGCAACAAAAGTTTTATACATATACTTACAAGGGAGAAGGAGTTGCACAGCATATAGCTGACTTGGAAAGTTTAAGTCATGAGTTAAAAACGTGTGGTGAAGAAATAAGTGAGAATATGTTAATAAATAAAATTCTCATGACATTACCTGAGGAATTTAAACATTTTCATTCAGCATGGGACAGTTCAACAGATAAAACATTGAACAAATTAACATCGAGACTAATCTCAGAAGAAGATAGAATCCAAACAAGAGAAACTAGTCCAAACGTAGCTGGAGCATTAACGGTCAAGAAAGTAGGCACAAAAACAAATAAAACATATGGCTCTAAAGATAGAAAATATTCAAAGAAAAATGTAATATGTCATTTTTGTAAGAAACAAGGTCATTTCGAAAGAGAATGTTGGTTTAAGAAAGGTAAAAATAGTAGTCCTAATGTTGCAACGAACAATGATCATTATGCACTTGTCAGTAATATCACTGATAACACAAGTAAATGGTACTTAGACAGTGGTGCTAGTCATCACATGACAGCAAATGAAGAATGGTTTAGTCATTATGAAACATTAACAAATAAAGAATACATCATAATTGGAGATGGTACTAAATTAGAAGCAATTGGCAAAGGAAATATAGAGGTAGATATTAAAAATGGAAATTGCATGACCAGTTGTACAATTCAAAATGTTTTGCATGTTCCAAAACTTAAATGTAATCTGTTATCAGCAAGTGCAATTGTTGATCTTGGATATGTTATTAAAACTCTTCAAGAGGAATGCCATGTTAAAAAGCAAAATAAAACAATTTTAATTGGAAAGAGAAATGGAAATTTGTTTGAAATAGAAATGGGTATCAAGCATTGTAATCGTGTTAATTTTGTGAATGCAAAAAAGGAACGCTCACTAGAAGAATGGCACCAAATTTTGGTACATCAAAACATCCAGCAATGTAAAAAATTTTTAAGAAAGCATGATATAAATGTTACAGAAGAAAAGGATATACAGTGTGATTCCTGTATTTTTGGAAAACATACTAGAAAGTCGTTTCAAACTTCAACTTCAGAAACAAGTCATCCTGGAGAAATTATACACATGGATGTTTGTGGACCAATGGAGAAACCTTCTGTTGGAGGATCGAGGTATTTCCTGTTACTTAAAGATGATTATTCCCATTACCGGACCGTGTATTTCATTCAAAATAAGAATGAAGTATATGAAAAAATGAAAGAATTTATAATAAGGTTCAAATTAGACACAGACCACAAAATAAAGATTTTTAGGTCAGACAATGGCTTGGAATTTGTAAACAGAGATGTTAAGCAACTTTTAAACAGGTATGGTATAAGACATCAGTTAACAGTAAAATATACTCCAGAACAAAATGGTTCTGCTGAAAGGGAAATGCGGACATTAGTGGAAGCTGGTAGAGCTTTGTTATATCAGAAACAGCTTGATAAAAGTCTGTGGGCTGAGGCTATAAATACTGCTGTGTATATTATTAATAGAACTGGTACTAGCTCAATTCCAGATAAAACACCCTTTGAATTAATTTTTAAGAGGAAGATAGATCTTGATAAATTTGAAATATTTGGCAGTGAAGTTTTTGTTCACATACCAAAGGAAAAGAGGCAAAAATGGGATTGGAAAAGTAAAGAAGGCATTTTTGTTGGTTATTCAGAAGAAACAAAAGGGTATAAAATATATTTTCCTGTGGATAAGAAAATGGATGTCTGTCGTGATGTAATATTTAAAAGGAAGTCTGAAAATTTACTGATAGTTGGAGAAGAAAAAGCTACACAAACAAGAACAAAGGAACAAGAAGCTTTTACAGATGGCAAAATTGTAGAAAGTTTGGAAACTGTTTTAGAAGAAAATTCCCCAGAACAAAGGTTATTAAGAAATCGCACAATGATAAATATACCAAGTAAATATGATGATTATGTATGTTTCATGGCATCAGAGCAAATTGAATACTCAGATGCAGTAAAAGACGAAAAATGGAAATTGGCAATGAAAGAAGAAATTGAAGCATTAAACACTACACAACTTGGACTCTGGTAGAATGTCCTAAAAATAGGAAACCAATTAACAATAAATGGGTATTTCGAAAGAAGGAAACTGGTATTTATAAGGCACGACTTGTAGCCAAGGGATGTAGTCAGGTGTATGGTAAAGATTATTTGGAAACCTTCAGTCCAGTTGCACAGTATAAATCTATTCGATTAATTTTACGAATTGCTGCATTACATAATATGGAATTAGCACAATTTGATATCAAAACAGCATTTTTGAATGGTCCAATAGAAGAAGAGATCTACATGCAACAGCCAACAGGATTTGAAGATGAAACTGAAAGAGTATGTCAGTTAAACAAATGCATATATGGGTTGAAACAAGCTCCTAGAAATTGGAATAGAAAGTTTGTTGAAACACTAAAGCAATTCAATTTAGTGCAATCTGAAAATGACCCTTGTGTATTTTTCAATTTCAAAAAAGAAATATTATTTTTAGTGATATATGTAGATGATGGACTGGTTGCATCTAGCAGTAAAGATCAAATCGAAAAACTTTTAAGTTATCTTCAAAGCAATTTTGAAATAAAAACTGAACCTTTAAAACTCTATTTAGGTATGGAGATTAATAAAATGGAAGATGGAACAATATTTATAAAACAAGAAAATTATATTAATAAACTCTTGGACAAATTTAATATGAGCAATTGTAAGTCAGTGTCAGTTCCTTGTTCAACAAAGGATTTAGAAAATGAGGACAGTTCTTTGTGTGAAGCACCTTATCGCGAAGCTATAGGAGGTTTACTCTTCCTGTCATCAGTTAGCAGACCCGATATTACTTTTGCAGTCAATAAGTTAACTCGACATATGGAGATACCACGTTCAAATCATTGGGAGGGAGTTAAAAGAATACTTAGATATCTTAGTGGAACAAAAGACTATGGTTTAAAATTTGACCCCCATTCAGAAGAGAAAGAACCATTACTCTGTTACACAGATGCAGACTATGCTGGAGATGTATCAACACGAAGATCCACTTCAGGGTATGCACTAATATTAAAAGATGGAATAATTGATTGGTATACAAGACGTCAAGGAACAGTTTCTTTATCAACAGCTGAAGCAGAGTATGTGGCAGCTACAGAAGCGATAAAGGAAGCAATACCAATGATGAAATTGTGTAAGGAAATTAGTGTTTGTGAATCTATTGCAACTCTAAAAGTTGACAATCAAAGTGCATTAAAAATGTTAAGTGATGAAACGGCACATAAACGTACAAAGCACATAGACGTTCGTGTTCACTTCTTAAGAGATAAACTTAATGAAGTTTTTGAATTACAATATGTTAGTAGCGAAGATCAGCTGGCGGACATATTTACTAAAGGACTCACAAAATATCGTTTCGAATATATAAGAGATAAAATAAATGTTAAAAGGAGGGAGTGTTGAAATAAGTTATTTATATCTTATTTTAGCATTTATTTCTGGTATGTTGGTGGTAGGAAATAAGTTGGTTACTTTTGTTTTTCTTTTTGACAAGTAGATAATAGTTACATATAAAATAATAATGACATGTATGGTATAAACACTTTTGTAAATTATTAGAATAAAATATAAAATAGTAAAGATAGTTAACACCTTTTACGTTTCACAACAGGAACTCTACGAAATAATCGCAGAGAAAATACAACTGCAGTAGTCCAAAAGAAATTTAAAAAGTCAGAAATCATAGCTCAAGAAAACGAAAGGGGTATATGTGTTCTAAAGTGGCGTGACAGAAGAGATGTAACAGTTTTCTCAACTTGTCATACCGATGAAATGGTGCAGATTCAACATCGTGGAGAGCCTATTGAAAAGCCTAAAGCTGCAATCGACTACAATTTGAGTAAAAGTTCTATAGACATATCAGATCAAATGTCAAGTTACAGCACAGCATTACGCAGATCAATTCGTTGATATAAAAAATAGCTGTTGCGTTACTCATTGTGACACATTTTATTTTCAAGCAGGTAGAATTGAGGAGTATTAGTGTCACCGATTTTTGTTATTCTGTTATTGAGGACTTGTTATAATTTCAGATGAGTAATGATCCTCGATTTATTCAACCAGTTAATGTAAGCTTGAGATCCCACGTATTCACAAAACTATACTGTAACACGCGAGAAAATATTTGATTTTAATTCACTACATAAAAGCAAAATAAGTATCTACTGTATATGTAAAAGCATATAGATTCAATAAAGTTATATATCCTGAAAATCATCAAAATTTGTTTCCATAAAGATCGCTACAAGAAACCTGCACCCAGCCAGGCCCAGTAGGGCCACAGCGGTCACATCCATATATGAAAGAAGTGTTTCGCTGAGCCCAGGCAAGAAGGTTCGGAGAACCAGGGGTTCCATGAAATTATCTGGCGCCATTGGATATACAAGTTGTACCAGCTGCCTCAAATTCCTGAAGATTCTCGCCTTTTTTCTTCAGTTGGGTATGGTAGACCTATTCTTCAGTTGGGTATGGTATATCGGTTCCAGATGCGCATGGCCATATCTCATCTTCACCCGTTTAATGAGTTGGGAATAATCTTTGCGTTCTTCAGAAAGGAACGTCTACAGAATGTCACTAGCATTACCTCTCACTGCTATGATTAAATCAGTAGCCTTCTCAAAAGATGACCATGCGTTTGCTTCTGCGGCTGCTTCAAATTGCGTTAGGAAAGTCGCTCATGACGTTTTTCCATCGAATGTTGGTAGCATGATTCTGGTCTTAGAAATAGCCACAGCTGCTTCTTTTATTTCGATGGGCCGCGGCATAGCCTCTTCGTTGACCTGCTGAAGATCAGAATTACTCATGGTCACAGGTAATTTCATCTCAACCATTGGTTCCTCTAAAAGTCTAGAATGTTCTTCCAAAAGTTTTGACTTTTCTTTCAAAAGTTTAGAATTTTCTCCAATTTTCTTCTCCACTTCAATAAAATTTATTCTGTCAATGCTTCCGTCTTTTCAACTAGTTGCTGTTCTAGAACTTTCTCCACTTGATCCAGACGTTTCAAAGCTTCTAGAATTATCCAGTTGTTTTTCCAAATTCTTCTCTAGGGTCTGATCCATTTGCGTTTGTGAATCCTTTATTCGTTGTTTCAAAGTTTGCGAATTGTCTATTAGACGCTGTTCTAAAGTTTTCACACTGTCCAGATTTTTCTGTTCCATTTGAATTTATGAATCTATTAGACGTTATTCCAAAGTTTGCGAATTGTCTATTAGTCGTTGTTTCAAAGTTTTTAAACTATCCAGATTCTTCTGTTCCATTTGAGTTTGCGCATTTCTATTAATCGCTGTTCCAAAGTTTTCTTCTGTACTAACAGCGAATTCACACCAGCGTCCGCACTTGGAACTTAAAAGAAATAATTCTCTTGATCTTCGCCATCTTTGGTCAATACATCTCGAAGTTATTGCTGGAGCATTGCCTTTTTACCGGTTATATCCTCATCCCTCTCCTCTAGGTTAGTCACTTTTAAATCAAAGTTTTACTTTATTCGCCATCACGATATTTAAAATAAACGCCTTTCTGCACTGTATATTATTTAAACAAATATTTAATTAACACTCAATTAATAATTTAGTCCGTTATTTATTAATTAATTCCACACCGACACCGTTGTAATATAAACTTGTCTTGCGACTATGAAATATTTGTCTGTCTGGATTCGTTTAAATAAAAGTAACGGTAATTAAATACACTATATTAATAATAAAACAAAATACACGAATAACACTTAACTAACTATAACAATAATAACAAAATTTATATTCACATTTACATAATATTTGAAAAAATTGAAAATTGAAAAAAGTTTGTTTTTGTTTATAATTCTTTAACTTTTTCATACATTTTCGAAATACCCACCTTCACATTCCATACAATATGCGAGTCGATTATGAAATTCCTGCAAAGAGTATGTTAAAAATCCCGTTTGGTTCGTAATTCGTCGCAGGTTGTGCTTTTAAATCTTCAATGTTAGTGAAAATTACATTATCATAAATTTTAGATTTAAGGTATCCCAAAGAAAAGTCATTTGGCGATAAACCTCCCTATTCATCGATTAGGAAGACTTTACTTTAGAAAAATTTATAATTGCTGCAGTTGAATGAATTGGGGCTCAATCCATTTGAAACCAGGAACCTTAAAATATTTCATTTATGCACATTACTGACATTTATTTTGACATTTGTTGAAGCACATAATTGAGCGATGTTGGTTGCATAAAATACCCATGCATTGAGACGTTCTTTTTGAAATTGAGCATAGATTATGTATAGAGATAAGAAAAACTAACAGTAGGGGAAGTTGGGGGAATGGTGGCCACCAGGGTAATAGTAGCCATCGATTATTTTTATGGTAAACGTTTTTAAATGAATTTCAATAGGTGCTGCCATCTATAAATGTCTATTTGAATTGCCGCACCGAATTATAGTGATATGCGACTCGATCTCTAATAACTAGCGTAGAAAACTGCAAATAGGCGCGAAGTCTAGTAAGAATTGTTGAGGTTAGCGAGAATAAAATTCGCGTGCTGTATGCTATGTATGTTTTGCAAATATAAAGAATAATTGTGTTTACCTAATACTCGTCTTTATTATACCAGACGGTGAGTTCCTCTGAAAGTAGCGCTTATTGTGCAGCATCATTTAAACAAAATTAGAACTTTTGGGGTTATGGTGGCCATTCAGGCACGGGTAATTGCGGCCGGCCACCATTACCCTATATTTACGAAATTGCTATCTAATATTTTTCTGCAGATGCCAAGAGTCTACAAACGTCGAACTGAGAAAGCTTCTTGGACTGTTAATGAGCTTAACGTCGCTATCGCTGCTGTAAGAGACGGTCGATCTATTCGGGATGTATCCAGAAGCTTTGCAATTCCAAGAAGCACCACACAGAAGAGGATGAAAAACAACAATAATGCAGGTCCATCGTTAGGACGTTCATCAGTGTTTTCAGTAGTTGAGGAGCAAGTTCTTGCAGAACATGTCATGAAATTATCAAAACTGTTTTACGGAGTCACTAGACAAGAGATAAGAAAATGTGCATATGACTATGCAGAGAAAAATAGTATAAAATGCCCATTTAACATGGAGACAAAAAGTGCAGGTGACGACTGGCTTTACGGGTTTTTACAACGCAATCCTCGTGTTGTACTTAGAAAGCCTGAGGCTACAAGTATCAACAGGATCACAGCGTTCAATAAGGAACAAGTATCCTTATTTTTTACAAATTTGGAGCAAGTATTAGGAAAATATAAGTTCAAAGCTTCCAGAGTTTTTAATAGTGATGAAACTGGCATTTCTACAGCGCAGAAACCGGGCAAAATTCTCGCTGAGAGAGGACTGAAGCAGGTCGGTTATGTCACGAGCTGGGAGAGGGGTAAGAACATCACCGTAGTTTGTGCATTCAGTCCATCAGGGATCTACATTCCTCCCATGTTTATCTACAGTAGAAAGCGAATGAATCTGCAGCTTCAAAAGGGAGGTCCAATTGGAGCATCATATAGCTGCCCTGACAACGGTTGGATAACAGAAGAACTTTTTTTGAAATACTTACAGCACTTTCAAGAATTTGTTAAAGCAAGTCTGGAGGATCCGGTTTTGCTTATTATGGATAATACAGCACCCACTGCACTCTTAAAGCATACAACTTCTGCAAAGCTAATGGGATTATCCTTCTGACAATTCCTCCGCATACTTCACATCGACTCCAACCCTTGGACGTGACATTCTATGGACCTTTGAAAACTGCCTTCAACACAGAATGTACAAAATACTTGAAAGATCATGCACATGAGAAAATAACAGCCTTCGAAATCGCAGAACTTTTCAATAAAGCCTATATGAGAGTTGCTACTTTGGAGAAAGCAGCAAAAGGATTTCAAGTAAGTGGTATCTGGCCGTATAATACTGATGTGTTTTCCGAACAAGACTTTGCACCAGCTGAACTGCACAACCCGAATGTCATACCTATAGAAAAACAAATTCCTCGTGAGCCTCAGGAACAAGAACCTCAACAAGGTCCAGGGTTCCAACACTCTGCAGAACTTCGAATAGCTCAAATGCGACCATATAGACACGCGATTCCATAGATAGAAACCTCTTTCGAAGAAGTACTGCCTCTACCAGGGCCATCAAAACTGAATAGTCAATCAGTTAAACGTAAACGAGTTATGAAACAAACATCTCAGATAATAACATCTACTCCAAACAAAGATGTTTTGATCGCAAAATCGAATAAAAAGTCGATTAAGAAATCCAAAAAGAAAACGGAGGTAGTCAAGAAAAACCTGTTTTCGGACGACAGTGCCCGAGACGATGACAGCATGGAAGAACGACAGAAGCTGCCAAGGAGCTGTAGGATAAAGGAGAGCTACCAAAGTTCTGCCTCAGATGCAGAATCCAATGATGATGAAGTCCAAGATAAGAATGTGGAATGCCAAGACTTATGTCTCGTATGCGGTAAATTTGGGAAGAATAATGAAGTAAGGTTAAGATGTATTTTGTGCGGAAATTGGGCGCATAAGAATTGCACTGATATGGAGAAAAAACTTTATGTTTGCGCGATTCTAGTTATGTAAAAAATTTATATTACTTTATCATATATCCTTTGTTAAAATATAATTAGAACATATTAAACGACACATTTTCCTCTATTTATTGTGATCTTTTCGATAACGTTTAATTAAAAAATACGGGTAGCAGAAGTAAAAATGCTTAGGGGGCCACCATTCCCCCAACTTCCCCTATATACTGGGTTCTTCTTTTATCATTACACATAGATATAATGCATTGATTTTTCTTCTTTTAGCTTTAGACATAGGGAAAAATGTATGATGGCATAGTAGGCAACCATTTATACACGAGTGACGTATTTTCCAATTGTCAAATATTTCTGATTTTTCATTCATACTTAAATCTTAAATTAAATACATTTGATTGAAAAATACATAATTTATTTGAAACAGTTAATTATCCCAACAGGCGTACAATTGTGCGAAGACAATTTTAAATATTTTTAACAAATTCAAAGAAAATGGCTGTTTTATAAATTCCCACAAAAAATAAAATAAAACCAATCACGTGTTAGCAGAACACACATGAAGCTGAATATCCTGTGTTATGTAGAAGAACGGTCCGTAGGATCACTTTTAGATGTAGCCAGGCATTTTGGAGTACCATACAGTTCGGTGTTCAAAACCCTGAAAGGACTCAAATATAGGCCAAACAAAATATCAAACCATCAAGAACTTCTCGAGGAAGATAAAATAAAACGAACTGATTTTTGTGATATAATGTTTAATTTGTTAAATGAAAACGAAAAAAATTTAGATAAAATAATTTTTACTGATAAAGCAAACAGCTCCGTAATAGATTTAAAGAGTTTCATGTACATTCTGTATGGTAATCTAAATCATTTCCCTTTGAATGCTTAAACATGCATATCTTTAATAGTTAGAAAGCATTATAAGATGATACATGATACCCTTTGAGTTATTTCTTTAGCTAATAGGAAAAGGTTGGGGGTAATTTTAATGAAATAATTACTTATTAATATTTTTTAAATTTTTATTTAGGAACATTATTATATTAACATTTTTCGGTTTTAGTCTTGAACGCCTATGTTCTATTATTAAACTAGTTGTAGTAAGTTCGTACTTCGTTCGTACACTCAGCAGTGGCGTTGTGTGGAGAGTTTAGCAGAATAACAGTGCGCTTACTTAAAAATAAATATATCGAATCCCCATACAAAACGTTAAGAAAAAACATAAATAACTTACCCAACATGTTTACATTGTTGCAAAAAAATGCGGATGTGCGCGATGAAAAAACTGCACCATAATATATGTTTCTGTATTAGTCTCGGAAAGGTTCGTACGTAGCGACGTATATACAGTACAAATCTCTTCCCTATAGTCACCTACAAACGTGTATTACGTATGTGTGCGTTCAAGAATCGAGGAGTGGGGACGCACGAAGCGATGCATAGTAATGCATACATGTGATACATGCCATTAGTTACAGTTTACTTGCCAAGTTGGATGGTTTGCTCAACTTTTGCGAAGAGTCCGTATTCACGATGGATATTTTTACCCTTGAACAAAAAAAATATGTCGTAAAACAGTATCATCTTGGTCGCAGCATAAGAGAAATTGCACGGGTATTTCAAATTAACTTTCAACGTACCATTGCGTTTGAAACGATAATTACGGGCGAAAATAGTTGAATCTATCCTAAATATTCAACCGCAAACGATTTTAAATGTTCAGAGAAACTTTTATGACAGATTAGGACATTGCTTGTTTGCATTAGGAGACCGTTTTGAGCATACAATACATTAAATAGTTTACTTTTTATTTTTTTAATTCTAGTTTTATTTATTATGTATAGAATATAGAAGTTATTATGATTTACCGCTTTATTTATTGTTATTGTTATAGGTATATCTGACATTGTTTTAAACGTTAAAAATATTAAAATCTTCCAAAAAGTCTACACTTAATACATGCTATGTGCGTCCCCACTCCTCATTTCTTGAACGCACACATACGTAATACACGTTTGTAGGTGACTATAGGGAAGAGATTTGTACTGTATATGTTTATATGTATACAGAAAAGGATTGTTCGACGTTGAGAGATGTTATATTTGCATAGTTAAAGCGCTCTTTGTATCTGTACAACGGATCTTCAGTATTGGTAAAAAGTTGCCCTAATTTTGTAAAATCTACATTTTTATCTAATACACTGTGAAATTTTTCACGGACACAATCACTTTTTTCATCTTCAAGGATATGCAGCACTAGTTTTACGTGGTCAATAATTGCTAATGAGTCCGATAAGGACAGCGCAGTGTTCTGTAAATTTTTTATTGAGTCCAGTATTGGAATGTAACTGTTGTAAATAATTTTTAAATTTGCTGCAACTTGAGGATTGTTAAATTGAATCTGGCTGAGTCATATTGCAGCTGCTTCTTTGGCATCTAGTTGTAAAATCACTGATTTAATTTTTTCAAAATGTTTATAATAATAAAATGCTGCTTCTAACCAAGTACCCCATCGTATAAGAATTGGTTGCGGCGGCTCGGGTATATCAGGACACAGCGAATGAAATAGCCAAATCCGTTTCGGAGATTTAAGAAAAACCGCTTTTGTTTGTCCTATCAGTTGATCCACATCAGGATAAGTTGTACGTATAGTGTTACAAGGTGTAAACCATGAAGCAAACATGTGACATGCAGCAGGTTTGGTTGAATCGTTTTGAGTAAGTTTGCCGTGGAACACATAACCTTGGCAGCATCGGTAACTAACATTAACACTTGCTTCGGTAAAATCTCAAATTTGTGTAGTGTTTCTATTAATACATCATATATCGCTCTGGCAGTACACCCTTGCATTCGTTTACAGGTTAGTAAATAAGGAGGAGAAGGTCCTTGCGGAGTCAGCGTCCGTACTAGAATGACTAGGACGGACTGTTTTTTAATATCTGTAGTTTCGTCTATTGTTAACCACAGGATTTTTTTTTTACCGTATTTTTCGTACAATTTACAATTCTCTCACGCACTGACGGTACGTAATTCCGTAGCGTACTTCTTGCTGGTAATTTCCACGTAGGATTGTATTTCTTCCAAAACTGACGAAACATTGGGTGTTCCACTTTCTGCATTGGTATATTGGTCGCAATTAACATCATTGTTAAATCACACACAAATTTATTATATGATCTGCGTCCACTATTATTCGATTTATGTTTGTCACTATTTATATGTCTTTGGCAGTGACTTGCTTTCCAAGTTAATAAAGTTGTTTCACAAACTAAACATTTCACTACGGTACAGTCATATATTAAATCGGGAAACCGATGTAAAAATTTCTGTACTACGTTAGCATGCAACCGAGTCGATGCGTTGTTTCTACGCACTCCCGACATTTTCAACACGATTGTGTTAACAATGTATCGCTTACAACGTCTCAACGGCACATCACGCTACTGTTCGGGCACATAGTCTGCCGTCTTTACTTCGGACCCTTCTGCCTGGTGTTATTTCGGACGGCTCTCGAACGGGTTGACGCGGATAACGTCATTGCATGACTCACATTACAGTATGAATTTTCCATTTTTTCACCTGCAGGATTGAAGTGTTCCTCCAGAAGAAGATCAGAAAAACAAAAATTTGAAACATTTATTTCTGGGTCTTTGCATTTCATGCTTATAATATTTTGTATATTCATATATAAAAAAAAAAATAATAAATATTTCATTAGGGAAATTAAATCTAACTGTAAACTCTAATGACATTGAAAAGAAAATGATGGAATTGTATAAATTTTACAAATTAATTTAATATATACATTTGAAATAGGTAACATTTAGTCCTTTATTCTATCAAATATTTGCCTTTTATGTTTTGCATATAAATTTTTTCTTACTATTCATTATTTCGTTAAAATAGAAAAAGTGTTAATATATCACATTTATATAATTTATTTATATAATTAATTACAGAATTCTTTATTTGATTTGTATTAGGTATTTCCATTTTAAGAAAAATTCATATGTTCACTCAACCACTGAATCTATTAGTTATTAGATATTATATCAAAACATAAGAGTATTGTAATGTTTGTCTTTCTGCGTCCTTGAATCTAAACACACACTATATTAATAATCAAAACAGAATACACTAATAACAATCTTAAAAACTAATAACCAATAATAACATTTATTTTCAGATTCATGTAATCATGTTTGTATGTTTATTTCACATAAACTAGGCCGCGCTCGCTCGTTGAATGTCTGAAATCTTCTCTAGTGTTTTCTTATTCTCGAACTTTCCTCTTCGATATCTTTAGAGAAGGTACCAAGTTGTGTGAGACTTGTCACATCGTCGGATGAGTCATCACATTGTTACCTTCTTAAAAATGAAGTTTCATCCCGAAACATGTCATGCTTTAGTTCCCTGAAACGTTGACGAAATCGGCAGGTAGGGCCTTTGTTACATTGCGATGTCACATCAAAATAACAGTCCACGGTCTTACCTTGCTTGGATGTAAAGGATTATTCAAGCCGATAACTACCAGAATTTCCATACCAGTATTTTGGAATATTAAGTACTTCTAACATGCTTCTTACAATTCTCCAGTCCAGGCAAACCAATCCTCAACCAAATTTTGGAACTGCTAATTTCAAAATGTCGTTTGTTCGCGTAAATGGACGAGGGCCTCCCATAAGGCACGATAGGTTGGCTTCAGGCTTGACAGTTCTTTCGTGACCAAATAAAATATGGGCTGTCCTTCATTTATTATTTGGAGACTCTTCCCAATGGCTGGTCCCTGCTGCCTTAGTTTGTCGATTCCGCCAAATCTCTCTTTAAATTCTCTGGTGATTCCTTTGGTCATTCGCAGATCTCGGGCTACGCAATGAGCAAGCGCATAGTCTGGCGGCACCGGGAACAAATAATGCTGTTTCTCGATGGTCACCCCAAATCGAGCTTTTCTCGAACCAGAATACTCCTCCATAAAGTCTTCGAAGGTTAGTTCCTTGTAGTGGCTATCTAATCGGCGCAAGTCAGCGGCTTCGTCATCATTGCCTCCAGAGTATGGAGCCAAACGATTAAAATGTACGACTGTTGGCTTAGTATGAGGTGTTCGCCTTATGCGGTATATTACATCGTTAATGCGCTTCAAAACCTCGTATGGCCCCTCCCAATTCTTTTGAAGTTTTGGAGACAGGCCCCGTCGCCGTTGGGGATTATATAATCAAACCCTATCGCCTTCATGGTAACCACCCTTCTCGGCGTTGATATCGTAGCTCTCCTTCATTCTGTCACCGGCATCTTGGATATTATGTCTTACTTGATCATGGATATTATCCAGTCTTCGTCTGAGAGTGCTGACATAATCTTCTCCAGCAAGATCTTCCTTCACCAGGCTTGCTCCCAAACTTCAAATCACAGGGCCGTCGGAGTTCTCTCCCAAATAGCACGTTTGCTGGTGATTGGCCAGTTTCTCGAACAGAGGCGCAATACGCCATTAGGAATATTGGTAAATGTTCGTCCCAATCTCTCTGGTGTTCGGAGACCACTTTGGATAAGTGTCTGATTATGGTCTTGTTCATTCGCTCTACCATTCCATCTGATTGTGGATGCAAGGGAGTCGTTCTTGTCTTTCGTATGCCTAAAAGTCCACACATCTTTTTGAACAGGCTGGCCTCGAAATTCCGCCTTTGATCGGAATTAAGTTCTAGGAGTACACAAAAGTGGCTGACAAATTCCTTCACAATCACGTCTGCTACAGTTCTACCCTCTTGATTTGGTAAAGCATAAGCTTCAACCCATTTGGTAAAATTGTACATGACCACTATTATGTATTTATTTCTTTTGTCGTTTTCTGGAAAAGGGCCGGCGGCATCTATGGCGATTCTTTCAAATGGACTTCCCACATTGTATTGGCGCATGGGTGCACGTCGACGCATCTGGGAACCATTACATCCGGCGAAATTAACACACTTTCGGCACCATTCACATCTCGTGAACAATTCACCCAGTAAAATCTCTGGCGGACTTTCTCCAGTGTTTTATGGACGCCAAAATGTCCCCCAGAAGCACCATTGTGAAGTTCTCGCAATACCTCTGATATTCTTTTCTTGGGAATCACCATTTGCATCTTTCGATCGCTTCCATTGTGATTTTCAACCTCACGCCTCAGGAGATCGTCTTTCATAGTTAAGGAATCCCATTGTGCCCAATATGACTTTAATTTTCGTGAATGGGGAGCAATTTCTTGCCAAGATGGACTTTGCTCGTTCCTCTTCCAAGCCCTGAAGACTGCAAGATCAAGGTCAGCTTCTTGATCTGTGTCACTGTCTGGTTGCCACTGGTCATCAACCACGGCGGTTCGAAGGGCGTTGGCCGATTTGTCTTCGATTCGGTTGCAATGTCGACAATCTTCTGGACAGGGCCTTCTAGAAAGAGCATCTGCATTTCGATGTTTGATGCCTGCTCTGTGTTCAATGTCGAAGCCATACTCCTGGCCATACATCTGGCTACTTGACCATCGGGATTCTTAAATTGCAAGAGCCACTTCAAAGCGGCGTGATCGGTGTGGATCAAGAACTTCTGCCCATACAAATACTTGTAAAAGTGCTCAATGGTTTTAACTATTGCCAGTAGTTCTCGTCTGGTTACGCAGTAGTTTCTCTCTGGTTTGCACAGTGTTTTGTTAAAGTACCCAATGACCTTTTCTTGCCCCACTTGGATCTGGGAGAGTACATCACCAATGCCGACGTTACTGAAATCCGTATCCGTATTCAGAATAAATCTTTCAGATGGCAGTGGATAGCTTAACAATGGAGCACATATCAAAGTTTCCTTTAACAAGTCAAAGGACGCTAGGCATTCGTTGTTCCAAATGAATGCTGGATTTTTTGTTAGGCGGGCAAGTAGCGTCGCAAGGTACGTAGCGTCGATAATACGTGCATAATTCCAAAAAGCTTCTTAGCTTTCTTCGTCTTTGGGTATAGGCCAATTTGCCACAGCTCTTAATTTTTCTGGATCCACAGCAACTCCTTTTCCAAAAACCACATATCCAAGGTAATTTAACTCTTTGCGGAAAAAGTGACACTTCTTTGGGCTTAATTTCATGTTGGCATCTCGCAACCTCTAGAATACTACTTCCAAATTTTCCATGTGATCTTGAAAGGTCTTCCCTACCACAATCTCATCATCAAGATAAACCAAGCATGTATTCCAAGACAGTCCCCTCAGTACAGTGTCCATGAGTCGCTCAAAAGTAGCTGGGGCGTTACATAATCCAAATGGCATGATTGTAAACTGCCAAAGTCCCGTGCCTAAATTAAAGGCTGTCTTCTCTTTGTCATTGGGTCCACTGCCACTTGCCAATAGCCGCTCTTCAAGTCGAGAGTGTAGAACCATTTTGCTCCTGCCAAGGTGTCTAGTGTATCGTCTATTCTTGGGAGAGGATAGCTGTCCTTTTTGGACACACTATTCAAACGACGATAATCCACACAAAATCTGGTAGATCCATCCTTCTTCCTCACAAGGACCACTGGTGAAGCCCATGGACTATTTGAGGGTTCAATTACTCATTGGCTTTTCATATCTTGTATAATCTGCTTGACTTGCTCATGGTAACCTTCTTGGTCCTTGTCGTATTGAACTTGCATTGCCAGTATGTATTTATCTTGTGCATGACAATATTGGTTCTTCCTTTCGTACCACATTCGGTTTCAAGAACGTCTTCATAATGTTCGATTAGATCCTTAACTTGGCTTTGTTCTTTCTGGCTTAACCCTTGACAGGCTGAGTCGATTATCTTAGACAATTTACGAATCCATTCTTCT
Source organism: Melolontha melolontha (assembly GCA_935421215.2). Taxonomy (NCBI): domain Eukaryota; kingdom Metazoa; phylum Arthropoda; class Insecta; order Coleoptera; family Scarabaeidae; genus Melolontha; species Melolontha melolontha. Next base: position 139,343,375 of record OW285237.1, on the reverse strand, counting down.
TTGCCTCTACATGATGAATGACGGCCGATACTGGCGAACGCCACCATACACCTGACACCACTGTAATGTTTGTCTTTCTGGGTCCTTGAATAAAAATAACGGTAATCTAAACACACACTATATTAAAAATAAAAACAGAATACACTAATAACAGTCTTAAAAATTAATAACCAATAATAACATTTATTTTCAGGTTCATGTAATGATGTTTGTATATTTATTTCACATAAACTAGACCGCGTTCGCTCGTTGAATGTCTGAAATCACTTCCTCGACGGCCTATATATTGGCTTTCGCATATTTCTAGATTCACCTGTATATTCCTCTAGTGTTTTCTTATTCTCTATCTTTCCGCTTCGATATCTTTCGAGAAGGTACCAGGCTGTGTGAGACTTGTCGCATCGTCGGATGAGTCATCACAGTATGTTTTGAAATTTGTATTTTAATAAATAAATGTAATAATCAATAGATTCCAATTTTAGTAATTTTTCAATTCTAATAGACCACGTAAGCGTGACGTCAAATCGCCATTTTCTGTACGGTAGGTCAGGATCTACGTTCCAAACAAATTTTAAGCGTCATTTGAAATGTATAGACACTCTTGGTAAAACGATTTTTAATTAATCTTCCTATATTAATATCATTTGTTACTTGGTAAGTATGTAAGCAAAGTATCAATATACATATTACAGTTATTAAAAACAAAATATTTGGCAATGGTGTTTTTTAATTGCAGATAAATATTAGCAATGACTGCAAAAAAGCTTTTTCCACCTCGATAATTCTGCCTTTTCTGTAGGAAAAGTAAAAATAGTGCATCCCTTTTTTCACTTAATGCTTGCAAGTAGGAGCAAAACACATCACCATTATGTATATCTATCTAACCTCACTTTTGTACTTTAGTTACTCAAGTATAACCGTGCTATAAAAATTAATATTATTATTAACAGTTTTAAACAACGTCGTTCATACCTACATGCAATAACAATTAAAATTCACTTATAAATAACAACTTTTCACTTCAAATTTGCAACGCGTTTCAAATACAATACGAAATACCCTATGAAAAAAATTTAAATGCCGTTTGTTTGGAACGCGATCCCTGACCTTCCGCAAAAATGACGACAACACTTGCGTGGTCTATCTCAATTAGTTTTCCCACTTATGTTAGATGGCGCTCTAGTGTATCATTATGTAAAGTCACTAGATAAATAAAGTACCGCAAACCTCCGCCATTTTTGGGCAAAAATTTGGCGTCAAAATTGAATTGCTGTGTTAAATAAAAAATCAATTTAGTACTGTATTCTTAAAAGAACGCAACTGTATGAACATGCGTTAATAATTAAACCGCAGATAGTAAGGCAATTAATTAAAACAAGCAAGCACTGTTTTCATTATTTATTATTGTTGGTTTACTAAAGCACGCATTTTCGCCTTTTGTGGTTGACAACCAGATCAGGGTGTGCATTTGGAGTTAGTTTTTTCATGTCATCTGCTCTTGATTGTTCAAATTGGGAATCAGAAAAATGCACCTTACATAAGTAACTAAGTGTTATAACAAGTGATCTGCTTTTACATATGTACTCACCTCACAAATCTTCGCATTTACCGGCACATTGTCTTGATTAATGTCACATAACCACACTTTTCTTCTGTCTGCATTCCTTTCACCACTGGGAAATGCAAATAAACGGAAACCTTTGGCGACACTGTTTTTGCAATTGATAATACAACAACCAGGCATAATTACACTTTATGTTGCCAACGGTGGGTTTAGATGCAACGATGCAACGACAAGTGATTTGACGTTTGGCGGCCATGTTTGGGCAAAAGTAGCGCTTTCTCTCTCGCACTCTTTGGCCTTATGGATTGCGGTACTTTATATGTATCTAGTGACTTTATCATTATGCAGAGCCAGTAGATATAATATAGAGTAGAGTACCGCATTCTTTTGAAGTGGCAAAATACCGGCATAGCGGCCATTTTTACTCCTGTTTCACTGGTGTTTGCATGGGAAATATTGTTATATATTAATATTTTCCTACCAAAATGCCTTGTTGCTGTGCCGTAAATTGTAGTGAGAGATCTGAGAAAGGTATTAGATTATTCTTATTGCCACAGGGTAAAAATAATAAAAAAAGAACTCAGCAGTGAATAGTGAATCTGAAAAGAACAACTCTGCCTAAGAGAGCCTATGTTTGTGAGGTAAGTTTAACTGATTTTGATATTATTTACACAATTTTGCGAAACTAATGTAATACTTTATGGGTGTTTCAGAAACATTTTACAGAGGACCAGTTTGAAAATAATAGAGCTGACAATAAAAGACCACTACGCTCGAATGCTGTTCCTACTATATTTAACCATAATAAAGTAGTTAAGGAAAGAAAGTTACCAACAGTTAGGTGCAATACAGATGCAAAATCTAGAAGTATTATATTAATAATTTTAAAGCTACAAAAAATTAATTATCACAACTTTTATAGGCTATGTTGAAGTAATGGACGTAGACCCTGTTACTGAATTAAATTTAACAAATAACCCACTTGACATGGTCAAAGAAGAAGAAATACATCCTCGTATATTAGAATATAAAAGGAAACTACTGTCGTGAGCAAAAAAAACGGGACACTGTTTCTGCATGGGTTTAAATTGTGACTACTTAAGTGGCTATCTTTACTCATAATAGTAAGTCAGGAATTGTCAAAAATGTGTCTTATTGACATTTATTAAACATTCTTAAAATAAAAATTACTAAAAATGATAGAGAAAGATTATTTATTAAATAAAAGAATTATTACATTAAAATAATTAGTATTTCGTCATTCCACCGTTATAATAATAACACAGTTAATAAACTGCATCTAATCTTGTAGACATTGAAGCGACAATATTTTGTACAAAATTTATAGAAATTTGATGCCAAGCATTATGAACAATCTCCCAAAATTCTTCCTGGGTAGAAGCTCTATCTCATTAATCCCCATATATTTTCAATGGGATTTAGATAAGGACTGTAGGGCTGGATATCTCAAGTTTAAATTTCATTCTCTTGTAACCATTGTGTTACAAGATGAGACAGGAAATTGTGTTGTTCTTATAGCTTCCTTTAATGTTTTGAAAGGGTTGTGCCTAATCTCAGTAACTAATGTTTTGTCTTCCTGCGTATTCGAAATTTTGTTAAGTGCGGAAATTATTTTCCGATTAAATTATCCTCTTCCCTCCATTTTTTGTATATATTTTTGCGGCTGAACTTTTACCAATATTAAATTGAACCGATACACAATGATTTCCCATTTTTCAAACTAGTAACAAGTCTAGCTTTATCAGTTTTCGAAAAATGCGGCATTTTCAATTTTGACTTATCAACTATGATATATAATTTGACGTAGAGTTTGAAAGTTAATCAAATGTTAAAATTACAACGCTAAAAAATAAAGGAAATTGACATAACGATTTTGACACTGTCCCGTTTTTTTTGCTCACGACAGTAGAAACGAAACAAAATACAATTAGAAAATTACAAAAGGAAATTAATGTGCTTGAAACAACGAATTAAGAATGTTTTTAATCCAGACCAAATAGAGTTCTTAAAACGAGGACGTATGACAGGTCGTCAATGGCAGACAGATACAATAAAAAATACAAAAAAAAAACTCTAACCAATTATTACAAGGAAAATTAACAGTAAAATCATTAACATCAAAATTTACAAATTTTTTCAGTAATGTATTTCCTGATTGTCATAACATCAGTGAAAAGATTTTAAAAAGTTTTTTTAAGACAAGAATATACTTCTTATTAAAAAAGTGTACGACTGAAGCACAGAATACGGAATCATCTAAATGTGGAAGTCAGAAGTATTGGAATGCGAATTGCTGTATAAAAAATATAATTGAATTGTTGTAATTTTGATATTTTTTTTTGTTCTAATATGATTTTATTATAATAAACAAAACTTGTAAGAATATGTTCTTTTTATTTTATTTAACTTTTTAACAAAGAAATAAAAGTCCACATTTATTGTTGAAAGATATATTATTTCTAATTTACAGTAAATTAGAATTGGCAGAGTAAATTATTTACTCTGCCAATACTTGATATAGGTAGAAACTGAATTTCAATATTTTATAATTTAGGAAACTATATTTTATGTCAACAGAAATTTGTTATATCTACATTTAAATTCTAGTTCAGGCATTACGTGTCTTATTTAATATTACATAATTAAGAAACTGCATAAACTTTGCTGTAGAAGCTAATATGTATCGAATTTCATTCTACCCACGAAACTATTTGGAGTAAAAATGGCGGCCGAAAATTAGAATGCCGTACTCTATATATCTACTGGCTCTGTCATTGTCATTATGTTAGCGGATGCGGATATTTTGTTTTATGCTCGAATTTGTTCGTATCATTCCTACATTCAGGTTTGTGTTTAGGTTAAATTTCATTAAAATTGGTGTAGAGTGTGTTTAGGTAATTTCATTAATACATTACTTTTTAAATTAAATATTGCAATGCGTTTTCTAATTAGATTACTTGTCGTAAAACCGTTTGTTATTTTACGTATGTTGCAGGTCCAATAAAGTATGTTAAAAATGAATTTTTGACACGTGCCGTCACAATATAACCTCAATATGGCAACGTCTATTCCAATTGCTGGTAAATAAAATTTCAATTATATTTGCTATTTTATCATTCACATATTATTGTAATAGTTCGTAGCTCAAGTGGAATATCCATAAATTTGGGGCCTCCCGATTTTGGGAGTCTTAATGAATTTTTACCAGAAACAAGTAAAACATGCCGGACAATGTTATTCAGCCCGGATGGGAAATATTTCGCATATATTAATGGGGTGAAGTACGTTTTAGGTATTAAGTAAATTATGTTTGACATCGTTTTTTGATGTTAGGATCAATATAATACGAACAGATATATGGAAGGACGTTGCTGTTATAGAGGGTACAAAAGCATACCACCTTGCTTTCTCTCCTAAAGGAACTTTTCTTATGAGTTGGGAGACGTTTATAACAAACAAAGATAACCCACAAGGTTCACCTAATTTAAATATATTTAAATCTGAAAATGGTGAACTTGTTAAAAATTTTATACATAAAAAGCAAATGAACTGGTTTGTAATGTTTTACCGCTATAATTTAGATAATAATAGATAGTGAATTTTAGGGAACCACAGTGGAGTGCAGATGAGGTACTATTTTCAAGAATAATCAATACAGATATAGTGTTTTATGAAAATTATAATTTTGAAAAGATCGTGTGTAGAATTAATTCTTGTAAAGTTGCTACATATAGTTTATCACCAATTATTGGTGTATATTATGTTTTATTGCATTCACCTGGTGGACAAGGCCAACCATCTTTTGGCAAGTAAGTATGTGGGTAATTTTGGCATCAGATACAATATTTAATAGTTCTATAAAATTACTTTCTGTACATTTAGATTGTTCAAATATCCAAACTTTGATAACCAACAAGTTGTGGCTAACAAAAGCTTTTTCCAAGCTGATAAAGTAGAATATTATTGGAGCTCAAAAGGAAATAATGCTCTCTTGCTAACTGTTACTGAAGTTGACAAGACTGGCGGTTCGTATTATGGTAAACAAAGTTTACACTTCATTGGCACAAATGGACAAACATCACTTATAACTATGAGTAAGTCTTTCAAAACTCTTGCAAACCAGCTAATTTGACAGACCTTGGTGATTATATAGAGCTATAACTTCACAAAAGTTAGAAACAGAATCATTGACATAAACTTGGGCATATCAAGCCAAATATTTCGGTAAATTATATGAAATATACTCATTGCTATTTGATATTTTGAAATTGGTAGTGTTTAGTAGAAAGTTGATATTGGGCCCTTTAAATTTGTTGTGTGTATGTTTGTAGCTGGAAAATGTTAGTTATAGACTATGTTAAATAGTGGAATATGTTTTTCGTAGTTGAATAATAAACGAATATTCTTTCATTATATATTATGTAATTACCAAATCATGTTCATGTGAGTTGTTAATATAAAATGTAAATATGTAAGTGTCTTATGCAAAATATGATACAGCAAAAAATGCGGTTCTTTATGAAAGTATGAGCAAGCTTTTGAAACAAAATATAGTCTTACGAATCGGTAATTAAAAACCGGCTATTACTGTGACTGTCATCCAAAAGTTGGTGACGCAAAAATAGAATAGTTGTCTTCTTTGACAAAATTTGTCTTTTTGATATATTCAGCCAAAAAATAGTGGTTACTGATTAGATGAATGAAAAAAATTGAACTGAAAAAAATGTATTTTTCTCCGAATGACATTAAAAGCGGCTTTTTAATGACACTTGCCAGGCTTAAAAGGTGTACTTTTATTGCCTAGTCAGAAAAAGTTAAATCAACTGGTAATTAAAATTGACAATGACATTAGGCAAACACTAAATGAAAAAAAATTACACAAAACTGGTTTTATTACATTACAACTACAAACTACAACAGGAAATTTTTACTTGTTAGAAATATTTATGGTGAATTGTGAAGAATTCTTTAATAAACTTCTCTTTCCACTTCCCTCCTTTTTCGTAAAATTAACTATATTATTATCTACACTACTTGATACTCCGGAAACGCCTGGAAATATTTTATTGCTGATGTTCGACTTATTGGCTATTTCCATCCCCCATGCTGCTTCAACATTGTTATGTCCCCACCAGCAACGTGGCCGAAGTTCTGCGAAAGCAGTGCCCAGTATACTTATTCGCATGGGCTAGTTCCAGAAAAGTAGCAATTTCTCCTGGCATTTTACCGAACTTGTGAATGCCAATGAATTGTTCATATACTTTACCGTCCGCATACTTATAGAAGAAACGCCGATTATTCAAATTTGAGGGTCTGGAGGCTGCATATTTTCTGTAAATGCTTAAATATGCCATTACTACAAAAGATCTTGATCTTAGTATTTGGTACCATAATTCGCAATTTGTCGCCCATATCATTTATATCATCCGTTTTCATTTGCAAAAGCTCGTCACATCTACAAGCCCCAGCGACTGCAACAATAAGTACAACCTAAAATATAAATTGAAAAATAGTTCTTTAATCTATATTAGATAATTTTCAGTATATTCCTACCTTCGTGCTCAAATACATTTCATCTGGGGCCTCTGATAAAAATTTCTTGATTTCTTCTCTTCAAAAAACTCGGGATTTTCTTACATGGAAACCATCTGATTGCCGTTTCAAAAAAACCCGTAACTTCAGATATTTTGCTAAATTAATGTTATTTTTTATGGTCGGGGTAGCTTTCAACATCGAATAGGTAGACCATAACGTTGAAGGTTTCATTTTATTTTAAAGATCGGGAAAAATAGGCAATCAGCACATTTTCAGAGAAAGATCCTACATTTTTCTCCTGTCTAAATTTCATGAATCTGCTGTATGTGAGTTCATATACAGTTCTTGACTTATCCAGCAATAGATTCAATTTCACATCTCGCGCCAGGTCTCTTATCTCAGGTGGTGTTAATGATAATAACTTATCCTCACTGTCAATTAGATCTATTTCGAACAGTTACTTGACAATTTTTTGAAATTGACAATGACATTAAAGTAACAAACAATTCAACAAACGTCATCAGCGGTAAACATAGTAACGAAGAGCCAGTTATAGCAAACGCCAATTAAGTTGGCGCGAGGAGGGGTAAGTTCGCGAAGGATTAGAAATAGTGGGGAGATTTGTATTTGGTTTTACATCAAATGTCAGATAATTCTAACCTCTGAGTATGATTCCCTAGCAAAGACATTATGTTCCGTCAAACGTCAATGACAAATGTATTCTGACAATTACTTGAGTAGTGGGGGTGGACGTTTTTAAAAACGACTTCTGCGCACCCCCTCCTCGCGCCAACTTAATTGGCGCTTGCTATACCTTTGTTAAAATAATTGAATTATTTGGATATTGATAATGAAACGCAATTAATAAATATAAAAAAGATGATTTTTCGTGAAACTGGAACAAATTCAGACAAAAAATTATGTATATGTTTCGCACTGCAGAAAAGCAGATTTGGCTGGTTTCCTAGCCTCAGCTATGAAATACCAGACGCGGCATTAAATCTTGTGCTTTTCTGCCTAGTAAAACAAATAACTATTTTTAACCTTCTCTAATCATCAAATGAATTTAAATACCCAGTGACTATAAATGATTGAACAAAAAATTTAATCTGAGAAATTAGCTTGCTTGATCATTTCATTCATAGGTTAGAATATTTTGTATAGATATGGATGGCATATGGTTAGAATTACTTGTTTGACTTTTGCTTTGTCAAATTTAAATTTAAGAATCGAAAGTTACAAAATTATTGCCAATTTAAGAAGCAATTTTTCAATTATTTATAATCACCCGTTATTATAACATTTTTTTGAGTTGCAGAAACATATTTAGTATCTGGTCAATGTAGATAAATAGTTTCTTCAAAAGTATCCAGTATATTATTTAAAATTGTGTATATTGAACTAGAAACATTTTAGGTAAAGAAGGTCCAATATATAGTGTGGCTTGGTCACCTAAAAGTCAAGAATTTTGCGTAATTTATGGATTTACGCCTGCCAAAGCAACTATATTTAACTTGAAATGCGAGCCGATATTTGAGCTTGGAACAGGTCCAAAGAATTCTATATATTACAATCCGCAGGGCAATATTTTATTACTGGGAGGTTTTGGTAACTTGAGGGGTCAAATCGAAACCTGGGATGCTGTTAATAAGAAATTGATAGGAAAATGCGATGCACCTGATACGACCTTTCTTCAGTGGTCCCCTGAAGGTACACATTTCTTAACAGCAACTACTGCACCAAGACTTAGGATAGGCAATGGATACAAAATCTGGCATTATTCTGGTTCTCTGTTGTTTGAAAAATCTGCTGAAGCAAATGAAGAATTGTATGAAACTTGTTGGCAGGAATGCTCTAAAGACATTTACAAAGATCCAATTATAAGTTCTGAGAAAGTAGAAGGAATTGTTTCTAGTCAACCGCAAGCTTCTAAACAAGCTTACAGACCACCATCTGCTAGAAATAGACCTGTTGTTAATTTTAAGCTACATGATGATGAGGAGCCATCTCACAAATCAAGTAAGATTTGTAATTTTTAAATATTTATGATAAACAAAAATTTTATACTATTATTTATTTTAAAATTTTGGTTTAGTATATAAAAAATATTAAAATTTCTGCTATACAGGCTGATTCATTTTCGGGCCTCACCATGGGGATCTCTCTTAGTATTGGAGATAGAGTATAGAGAGATAGAGTATATATATATTTGGCAAAGTTGTTAAATTTTGTGTTTGTTATAAATCCGTAAAGAAAATAGACCTGTGATAAATGACCTTCGTTATTAAAAAAAAAACGCGAAAACCCCATTTTCTTCTTTTACCTGTAGCACCGACATTTGGCCTTGTAGAGAAAAAATAAAAACACATCCTTGTGGCCATTTCTAAACCTCTATCCAGTGGTGTACTCTAAATTTTTATACGACGTTTCGATTCTTTCTGGCCATCATCAACTATCTAATATCTTATAGGCGCCATATTGGATTTAGACATCTTCAGAAAGAGTTTTTTTTCTGATTTCAACCATGTACCACATGCTGACGAAAGTTTTTGACATTAGGTTTTATTTGAAAGAATAAATTATAAGATTAAATAAGGTAGCCTTTGGAATTTCAATCTGTCAAACATTTTATTTATTGTTCATTAATAATACAAAAATGTCATACACTAACGAAGAGAAACGAGATATGATAAGTATTTTTTATTCTTCGAAACGAAATTCAACAGTAGCGAGTACAAGATAACAAAAACATTAATAAAAATACATAGAAAAGTAAACAATAAACAATTACAGTAAATGTTCAATTATCTGGCCATCTTCGGTAATGCACAATTGGGCACGCCTTCTGGCATTTTGTACTGCCCTTTGTATAGTTCTTCTAGGAACTGCATCGAAGGCATTCTGAAGTCTGTCTCGTAATTCTTCAATGTTTTGTGGCGCATCTACTTCATAAATATTATTTTTAACATATCCCCATAAAAAAAAATCTAGCGGACTTAAATCAGGTGATCTCGCAGGCCATTCAACAACTCCCCTATTTGCAATCCAACGGTTTGCAAACTCTTGATTTAAGAAATTTCTAACAACAGCTGTATTGTGTGCTGGTGCGCCATCTTGTTGCCACCATAAATATTGTAATTGATTTAATGGGATATTGTCGTCAAGATAGTCAGATACGTATGTACGTAAAATGTTTAAATATCTTTCTCCGTTTAAATGTTCTTCATACATAACTGGTCCTAAGAGACGATTTGCCAAAATACCCATCCAAACGTTTATTCCAAAACGATGTTGTCTTCTAGCCCTGTTTTGTCGGGGATTTTGAACTGCCCAATAGTGCTCCGTATTTCTGTTGAACATTCCAGAATTTGTAAATTTTGTTTCATCTGACCAGAGGATTTTGCTTAAAAAATTTTCGTCATTTTCTATCCTTCCCATTAACCAATTACAATATTCTAGCCTTCTCAAATTATCTCCAGGCAGTAAAGAGTGACTAACATGGATCCTGTATGGTTTAAACCTACTTTTATGTAAAGTTCTCCAAACTCTGGACTGGCACAAATTTAATTCTGACGCTACTTCGCTTGTAGAAATTGATGGATTATTATTTATCTATAAAAATACAAGATTAACATGAAATTTGAAAACACGCTTTTAATTTACCATTTGTTAAATATCTTGTCGATTTTCATTTAAATTCCTGTTGTCTTGACCATTACGCGGCTTAGTAGACGATCCATGCTCGACCAAATTTCTGTCGAGATCTAGAAAAATGGTACGATGAGGCTGTTGTCGTTCTGGATATAATTGTAGATATCTTGTACTCGCTACTGTTGAATTTCGGTTCGAAGAATAAAAAATACTTATCATATCTCGTTTCTCTTCGTTAGTGTATGACATTTTTGTATTATTAATGAACAATAAATGAAATGTTTGACAGATTAAAATTCCATGGCTACCTTATTTAATCTTATAATTTATTCTTTCAAATAAAACATAATGTCAAAAACTTTAGTCAGCATGTGGTACATGGTTGAAATCAGAAAAAAAACTCTTTCTGAAGATGTCTAAATCCAATATGGCGCCTATAAGAAATTAGATAGTTGATGATGGCCAGAAAGAAACGAAACGTCGTATAAAAATTTAGAGTACACCACTGGATAGAGGTTTAGAAATGGCCACAAGGATGTGTTTTTATTTTTTCTCTACAAGGCCAAATGTCGGTGCTACAGATAAAAGAAGAAAATGGGGTTTTCGCGCTTTTTTTTTAAATAACGAAAGTCATTTGTCACAGGTCTATTTTCTTTACGGATTTATAACAAACACAAAATTTAACAACTTTACCAAATTTAAACCTATACTCTATCTCCAATAATAAGCGAGATCCCCATGGTAAGGGCCGAAAATGAATCAGCCTGTATATAAGTAAATTATAAAATACTAATAAATACATTATAGGATTTAGTTTTTATATTCAAATTGGGAGATGATTATTAATAATTTTAAAACTTAAACCTTAAAGTGCAGCGAATTGTAGAATACAATTCTCTGAAACATACCTTAATTAAATATGTATCGAAGTACCAATTTTTCTCATTTTCGTTCAGTTTATTAGATTCACATTATTTTAGATGATAATACGCCATCGAAAACCGCTTTAAAATTGAAGAAGAAGCGAGAAGCTCGAAAAGCTCGTAAGGCCGAAGAAAGTAGTGATGATCTAGAAAGTGGACTGTCTGCAGTAACTTCTATTAAAGTTAATCTTACAGGCGATCCTGAGAAAGATAAGAAAATTAAAAATATTAAAAAGGTGCTTTTATTTCAATATTAAGATTACATACAACTATAACTAAATATTTTTATATTTACAGAAATTGGATTCGATTGAAAAATTAAAGGCACAGCAAGCACAAGGAAAGCAATTGGAAATTAACCAACTGTCCAAGATTAAAGGAGAATCTGATTTATTGAAAGAACTAAATGATTTGCAAATGTAAACTCGCATATTTCTTTATAAAATGCGGTTTTGTTTTGTTATGTCTATGATGTATTTTTTTAAGTAAAATATATTATTTTTCTTCGAAAATTTGTTGCTTGATTATTTACATTATTTATTTTATAAATTTGAAAATAGTTACATACAGCACATGGTACTATCGAATGCAAAAAAAGTGGTACAGTAGTGAAGTTATATGTGAAGTCAATTTTTAAATATTTTAGTATTGTGACGTTGCTAAGGTACTTAAGATCGTAGTAACGTGGAAAAATCATTTTTGACACTTACACCTATCTGTAACGTGTGTTCATTTGAAAAGTCAATCTAGGTTACTTTGAAATTTTGATAGAATAAGACGCATATATAATTAGTATGTGTTTGTTGTTCCGTAAACGTAAATCCAAATGACATTTGATAATGTCAATCACATTTGTTATTTATTTGTATGTATGCAACTGTCAAAATATACGACTTCGTAGGTTAAGTAGTAAATTTTAATTTACGACATACTTCAAAATGTTCTCAGTAAATCACATGCTACTAGATTGACTTTTCAAATGAGCACCGTTATATCAACGCATATGTTATTTGACACTTATAGGTTATTTGAATATTTAAATTTGACGCCTACATTTAATATATATCTACATTTACGCAGCCTATTTTAAACTGATTAAAATATGACTACCACTTTTTTTGCATTCGATAGTACAATAGTGGATATTCAAGAGAGTGTATGTTAATGTATTAAATGAATTATGTATGAAAATGCCTTAGAATTACCCCAGAAGCAAGCCTGATATTGAATTAAACCGTCTCAAGTACGTCTTTAAAAAACTGAGTAAGCCATAGCCATAATGTTGTCATTTTAAACTACTCTCTTTATTTTAGTCAATAATGCTTCTGTCTAGATTCTGAGCTTATACTAGTGTAATTTTTCTTAGTAAAATACGTGAAGTTCTCGCCTACGTTAAAAAATATTTGGAAGTTTTATTGTTGAAAATAAAAACTACTCCACATTAAATGTTCAATATGACAAAATTCAATTTTTGAAAACAATGTCGAATAGATGGTATATTTTGGGATATTTTGTATGGCACCTTGCAACACCTACGTAGAAATCTTGACTTCTGGTTTTCAACTTCATTATTTTTGGTCGAGTGCTGTACATTTTCGTCCAAGATGGACCCACGAGAAAAGTATCCAGTAGTGGTCGCGGCAGTATGCTGAAACTATAATTTATCAATCTCAGGCAAGTTCAGTCACAAAAGTTTCCAGCATTTCAGCACAACGAGCTGACGTGGCAGTTGTATTTTCGAAGAAACATGCCCGCAAGAAAGATAATGCTGTGATACAGCACATCAAGCAGTAGCTTTGGCGCTATGTAAGGGCGTTCGTATTATTCAAGAGGGTTTTGAGGTAACTAATACCGGCAATGTTATTTGTTGAGTATAGCTATATTTACAGTTGATAAATTATAACTTTTCAGTTCAAGGCTAAAGTCAAAGCACGTGGTTCAAATCAGTACTACATAGTCAAATGAACAGCATTCAATCACGGAAACAATCGTTTGTCATGATTCAAAACTTTTTTTATTTTTCACTTGTCTATAATTGGTTGTTTATATCTGGGATTCGCGATATATAACTCCATTCATTTCGCCCTAGGGCATAATAAGCGGGCGCTATCATAACGCCCGCTATTATTAATAAAAAGTAAAAAGTACAGCAATCTGAATATTAGAACTGTTTCATTGACAATTTTGACAGAATTTTTGCTTCTCCAGTCGTCAAATTTTTGGATTTCTCTCTCATAAAGTGGTCGTGATTTTTTTAGGAGTAACTTCCCATCAGCTGTTAATGTTCGTTCGTGTATTATTTTCGGAATTTCTGCTTCTATCACAAACGTTATAACACATTTCGCAAATTTTTTTTCATAAAATAAACAAATCACTCCTCGTACGTCAATGTACAAATACAAAGTAGACTTGTGGTAGACGTCGTTGTATTAATACGCTTTTTGTCAATTAATAATGGATTTTAAAGTGAAAAATAAAACGTTATATGAACCTTTGGCATAACTCGATGTTTATAAATCTCGGGAAATTTACAATACCTCGGGCAAAAGGTCCTCGGTTTTGTAAAATTGCCCTCGAATATAAACATCCTCATTATGCCCTTGTGTAGCAAGCGCCAATTAAGTTGGCGCGTGGAGGGGGTGCGCAGAAGCCGTTTTTAAAAACGTCCACCCCCACTAGCCAAGTAATTGTCAGAATACATTTGTCATTGACGTTTGACGAAACATAATGTCTGCTAGGGGATCATAAAGTGATACACGCTCAGAGGTTAGAATTATCTGACATTTGATGTAAAACCAAATACAAATCTCCCCACTACTTCTTACATAAATAACTATTACTTATCTGCCAAATGTGATTAATTTTAAATGTCAGAATTTCCATTTACTAATACAATATTCTGACATTTAAAATTAATCACATTTGACAGATAAGTAAATGATATTATTAAGACGTACATTTTTGAAATGTACGTATTCCACATCCACCACTTTTAATAGTATGCAAGGTCGGGCAAAGTGGAATAGTTAACCTTTGATAATTTCTCAAAGCATTCAGAGCACAGCTACAAATTCGATCACCTCACATGTGTTGAGGTATATCACCAGGTACCATTCGTTGAATAAGTCCGGTTGCATCCATCCACTGGGATGTGTAAAGATTTTAGTATTGGGTGGAACACCTTTTTCAAATCTATCGTTGTGACGCACCCTGGGAAACACTACAGCTGGTGGTATGTATTTGCCTGCGACATTGAAGCATATTTCGACTGTCACCAATGTCCCCCTTTCGGCTGAGGATAAGATACCCACCTGTTTCTTACCTTTCTTAGAAATAATTTTTGAGGGCCTGTTTGGGGTTGTAGATATACTGGTTTCATCGCAGTTATATATGCGGTTGGGAGGGTAGTTGCGTATTTCATACAGACCATCAAGCAAGTCGAAGAAGAGATTAACATTTACCGAATTAAAGGCTGAAGCCCTGGTTGCCGATGTTTTTTCGGGTATCTTTTAAGGAAAAGCTTCACCCAGTCTTTTCCAGCTTCCTGTTTGATTTTATTGAAGTTATTACAACTTATTACTGATATTATTTCTTTCAGCATATTGGTATGCGAGTGACTTGACATCTGATGCAATTATCCCAAATAGTCTTTCCTCCATTGTGAGTATGTGTTTTACGAGAAGCTGCTCCTGTTCCTTGGTAAACACAACGGTACCTTCCCAACTTTTTCAGGGATTTTTCCTCGTCCGGCTTTTTGATACGGCGAAAGAGCGTGGCAATTGGAATGTTGTGTTGGCGAGCATTTATTGACAATCCCCCTTGGTGAGCAGCCAGAGCAGATTCCATAGGTGCCACAGGACTGCTGGGTTGTTTTTCTGATATATTTATGAACCATTTGTTCCTGAAACGGACCGAAATACGAATGACAAAAGGCAATGACTTTTGAATTTTACTTCTTTCACCATTGCGGGCAAAGTGAAATATTTCACTTTGCCCGCAAACTCGGTTTTTCACTTTGCCCGCCGAGTTCAAGGACTAAAAAAAACTAACCATTTCCATCCAACGGAAAGAAGTTGATATATTTTCACGAAAAATGTGCTACATAGCCTAAATAAGTACCTAGATAAGCAGCATGCAGAAAAACCCATCAATCTCTTACCTATTTCTTTCAAACCCTCTCATAAATTTCACAAAGTTTGATGTGAAAACATAAACTGACCACAACCGTGACCACTGAACGGCACTAACGGCAGCCATGATACATATGACATTACCAACTGTTAAAATGTTGTGAATAATGTCATTAGGATCTGAGCCCGCGAAATAGTTCGTAATTTAAACAGTAATTTCACTTTGCCGGCCTATTCCACTTTGCTCGACCTTCCCCTAAATTACTTACTCAGGCGGAAAGTGGTTCATTATCGTCGAGCGATTAGCCGTCGTGACGGGAATGAATCTTTCCGCCGAGGTTAGTATACTATTTTACTCACGATCGGCTAGTAATTAATTATTATATAAACTATTAAATCACTAAATTTCAAAAATATAATAGTATTAAATTTTATGACATTTTTATAAATGCTTTTGATAGGTACTGTTGCTAGGCAACGTAACAATTAATAGTGATATTTTCTGACAGATTACTAAATTATTCTACGATTTTAAACATAGTCTTTCTCTAACATTAAACAGTCATGGAAATTCTAATGTAGCAATTAATATTAATTCCAAAAGCGAATAAATTTTGTACTAAAACGTTATCTTGTTATTTATTTAATAAAGATTCGTGAATAGTTTTATTATTTTGATTTACTTATTTAAATGACATTGACGTTTCAGAGATACTGAAATGTCATTACCTAGCCGGAAAAGTGACGTAATCTAGCCGATAAAATGCTATTACATACCTCGGTATGTAATAGCGCATTTTCTAACCGGTTTGAAGGTTAGAAATGTTCATTTTATCAACCGATCGTGAGTAAAAAATTTTATTCACGATCGGTTAGTAATCTGAACATTTCTAAGCTTCAAATTGACTAGAAAATGAGCTATTACATACCAAGGTAGGTAATAACACTTTACCGGCTAGCTTATGTCACTTTTCCGACTAGGTAATGTTAATTCAGAATTTATTAAACGTCAGTGTCATTTAAATAAGTAAACTAAATTATAATAAAACTATTCACAAATCTTATTTAGTAGTAGATTGAATTGACCGGTCCGGGGACCGCCACCGCCACCGCTAATGAGCTAATTAGCGGTTTTAATATTAAAAGGTTAATCCGTGAGATTCGCGGTTTAATTCGCGAGATTCGCGGATTAATTCGCAGAATCCGTGGTTTAATTCGCGGAATTTGTACAATTAAATGCTAATTCGTTTATTCGCGACTAATTAACTAAATTCGCGGAGCAATTCGCGACATAATTCGAGGGGTTCGCGGTTTATTCGCTAGTAATTCGCGTATAAATCACTAAATTCGCGGCTAATTAAACCGCGAACCTCGCGGAATTCGCGACCAATTGACTAAAGCCACGTAATCCGCGGGGTAATTCGCGACATAATTCGCGGAATGCGCGAGGCAATTCACGGAAAATTAACCAAATTCGCGGAATTAGCGGGGTAGTTCGCGACATTATTCGCGAGTAATTAACTAACTTTGCGGGGTAATTCGCGGTATTATTCGCGAAATTCGCGGTTAATTTACTAACTTCGCGGGGTAATTAGCTGCATTCGCGGTTAATTCACGCACATTTACATATAATTACTATGAATTACACGTTTAATACGCAATATTTTTGGCCGATAAAATCATATGCGGTTTTGAAAGCGGGCTAGCGAACACTGAAGTTATATCGGAATTTAGAATTTACTTGCATACAAAATACAGTGGGGGTAAATATATCGAAACAGGTCTGTACATGTCTCAACAGATATCGACCCATAGTTTTGTGTGTAACACGACCTACTTTAAAATAAAACATCATTCCACATAGAAATATAATTTTATTTATACAACATATTTTTTACATAGATATTTTTATTAATCTCTCAATTTCATTACTTCGAAATCAAAATGTAAAGTACTATAATGTAAATACAATATTTCTAACATATACAGAGCATTTAAGGATTACATTGCGGGTAAATATATCAAAACAGGTCTGCACATGTTTCAACAGATATCGACCTATAGTTTTGTGTGTAACACGACTTACTCATTATTCCATATAGAAATATTATTTAAAAGTTCTGCGCATTACAGACGATCAATAGGGGAGGGGTATATATAAGTAATATTCCTACTTTAAAATTTATTGAGTGGTTTTGGTATTTATTTCAATTTGCGGCTTTTTGTCGAGTAATATAAACCAAGTATAATGTGTTTGAAATTAGATCCGATGGAAAAATATCGCCAATTTCTACAAATAATCGGAGAAGATTTACAGAACGAAATTCGCGAGTGGTTATTCTCTTCAAAGTTAACAATTAGGGATTGTGTATTTATAGCGGCATTCAGCTATCAGAATAGACGATACTTTTACATCGATGACTTAATAGATGTGTTAGAATATTGCAATCCTAATGTGGATCATAAGAAACAAACAGAAATTGCCTAGCAGATATATATGATTTCGATATAAAGACTTCACGAGTGTTAAGTTTACGTAGACCATATCCGAAGACACTTATGTGCAGTATCCTATACGCAGGTACCCCGAATTCGATTATAATAAAGACATTCTATGCGATGGAGGGGGCTATGTTGTATACGGCTATGAAAAATAATTTACAAACACCCTCAGTCCTATTTTCGCATTCGCCTCGAATGTAAGATACTAAAGAGTGTACATCGATGCAGTTAAACTGTAAAATGGTAAATCGCGAAGATAAAGTGGATCTAGCTATAAGACAATTAGATGCTAATTTTGGTATATTAGATGGAATAGCTAAAACAACAATCCGACACATACCGCTTCATATTCTTCAAACAAAGGTGAAGGCAGAATCCCTGAAGCGAAACTAGCATAAGATTCCTCTAGAGAAAAAAGAAACTAACAGATTTTTTTACCATGTGATACTCATTACAATCAACCGGAACAAGGCGATCATATAGACGGATTTTCACCAGCAAAAATAAATTGTTGTTTTTGTCTATTAAAATATTAAATGTATATAGCTATGTAAATTAGAAATAAAAAAAGATATTAGATCATTGATGTTTTATTTATAAGGTATAATATATAAATAATGTTAATAAAATCATAATACATTTTTATTGTCTATCCATGAATTGTGTGAATTGTTCAACCCCAACCACTTCACGTATACTTTATTATGCTTCCGTCGCAATATCCTTTCGACAAGGTAAATATCCCTATGTTTAGCCTTTTGTAATTCTAGCTAGTAGAAGCTGCCTAGTATCGGTCGACCGGACATATCCTCAAGTATATATTGCTATGAATAATGGGTTTGATAATTTATTACACCACCATCTACAACTAGTTTTCCCAACTAGGTTTTCTCAGCCGGTGAATTTTCAAATCTGAGACCTCTAACTTCTCGGGTTCCACATAGGAAAGACGTGTCTAAAATATGAGTTGAGCGCCAGTACACTTGTACACAAAAATTTTATTTATCTATTTTATATAAGTTAAAGTTGAACTAATCTCTCTTTAGGTTTCTTTTAAATATATTCTTTTATATAGGTATTAATTAATTAACAATATTGGAATGAGTAAATAAAGCAAACACAGGTTAAAAATTAAAATAAATATTTGATATATTAATACAAAAATAAAAAAAATAAAAAAATATATCTTTACAAAGTATAAAGATGCTGTATCATATAACAAAGATACTGAAGGTAAAAACATTCATTGACAATTGACCGCTAAATGAATGGAAAACATCCTCCCTAATGACTCCGAACAAAACTTATCTAAAAATAATCAAGCTTTATAGTAGATTCTTCAAAGAAAACCACACTGTATATCATCAGATACTGAACCGCGAACAAAACTACACATGTACTTTGCCATGCACAAAAAACCTGACTCCAATCGAACAAAGTTTCATCCATAAAATTATTTTTAACAACGAATTTTTAATACTAAACTGTATTATCTGTATGCTTAAAATTTAAATCTCTTAACTACTAGCTTTAATACAATGGAAATATAATTATGATAATTATGACGTCATAAAATTTTAATTCTACTTACAAGATTAATGTGGAGACTCTCACGAAAAAGGTGCTTAATCAAATTAAACATCAAAAAACGAGAATTTAACTCTATAAATATCGGGAATTTATATCTCTAAAACATCAACTATAAATCACTTGCAATCAATTCAAAAACCCGAACTAATTAAATATATTTAAAATATATTTCACGAAGCAAGCACCTCTTCGTTCAATGGCTAGAATTCGTCTCCCAGATTGACATCGACTTTCACATCAAATCAACAGCACTCGTACAAACTTTATCATATACTTTTAGTATACAGTCATGTCACAAAATACTTTATTTTGAATATTTTAATTTAAAAAAAAATCCATAGCAATATGTTGAAGGATTTGTAATATTTGCTTTAACTATTTTAAATAATTCTGTTGACCAATTTGGCGTGTATCCTTCAGTAAATGCACCTTTACATTTACTTACACGAACAACGTCACCTACATGAAATTTACGAACTCCGCTGATTTTTATATTATTATAAACACCTTTTAGCACGCGTTTTTCAATTTTCTTGGTAACATCATACCGTCGCATTTTAATCGTTCTATGTTTAGTGTGGTTATACTTTTAAGTAACTGTCGGTAATATATCTAACCATTTATATTTACCCCTCATGCTAAATTCACTATACAATTTTTCCTTGATCGTTCGAATTACACGCTCAGCAATAGATGCTTTCATTGTGCTATATGTGGAATAATGATTTATATCATTTTTTATTAGATTTTGGAATTTAATATTATAGAACTCTTTTCTAGCATCGGTCTGTAAATTTTTAGGCTGTCGTGGTCCTTTAAGAATTTTTTCCATTGCGTTTCTCACATCTTGACCAGTCTTAGTTTTAACAGGCTGCGTCCAAAATTATTTCGAAAAGCAGTCTATAACCGTGAGTATATATTTATAGCCGTTATTTTCTCTAGCGTATGGAAAAAATTCCATTAGATCTGCGTGCCACAAGTCGTCGAACCCTTTAATAATAACATGTCGTCTGTCAAATATTCTACGAGCAGGTTTATGTAGTTCATTCACAACGTCACGTTTAATTTCACTCATTTCTCTATTCAACTATTTAATGTCGATATAGTTTAGATGTTTCCAACTGAACTTTATATTTGTAAATGAAGTCTCAGCTCATCAACTCGTATAAAATTACTAACGTTTAAATGTTTTAATGTGTCAACCTCGGTCCCAATTGAGGGGTTCAATGCAATAACCGGGTAAGTCCATTTTTTCGCTAAATTGTGTTATTCATATATTCTTGCTGAGGATTAAATTCTCTATTATCCTGTGCAACAACAATGTTCAAATGTAGAAAGAGTGGAGTACACGGATGTATTTGTAGTTGCCTGCTTAGCAATACTGAGCAAGAACAGGGTAAGTCCTGGGCTTCCCCTGTTATTGCAAAGTACCGTCAAATCTTATGCATGTGGTCGAAAGTGTGTTATGCGATCGGTTTTTTTGTGGAAAACAGTGTTAAACATGTTAAAAATGCTCTCAGACAGTGACAATTCCACCAGTGACCCGTATTTTAGTGATGGTGACGACGAATATGTACCAGAACATGAAAAAAAAACTCGATTACAACGTAACCTCATATACTGTAGTTCTCAGTGTGATGACTTGAGTGAAGCAGCTGCCTCATCTCAGCCTGGTACTTCTGCGAATAATCTAAATTTTGACGATCTATTTCCCCGATCCTCTCATGACGAAGTTTCTGTGGATGTTGGAGTCGATGTTGGAGCTCAGGTACAAACTTCCGCACGTTGTACACCACAGATTACAAAGAAAAAAATAATTCGTGAAAAGTTGTGGCAAAGAAATGTAAGGAAAGCCAATAGGACCCAAGGAAAAACATATACAAACACAAAAGGGCGTTGTGTTCCTGGAAGCAAAATGGGACACAAGTGCAAGTGTAAACACTTTTGCTTCGAAAAAATTATTGGAAACGAGAACTGCAAAAAATTATTTTCTGATTTTTATGCGATGTCTTCTAAAGATCTTCAGGATTGTTATTTATATGGGTGCATAAAAAGGAAGGACATTGTTCGACACAGGCCACGTTCGGGAGAAGGAACCGAAAAAAAATCATCCTTTTATTATGAAGTAAGCTTTACCATTCCTCTATATTCCCACTTAAAAATTATTACATTCTTAGATTCGGCAAGCCGGTGAACAACAAAAAATTTGTCAGCAAGCTTTTTTATCTCTACATGGGATAAGTAAAAGCAGGCTGGAACGGTTGCAAAAACACCTGTCAAGTCAAAATAACATTCCTCCTGTTGATCGAAGAGGAAAGCATGGGAACAGGCCCAACAAAATCTCTGATGCCATCATTGCCCAAATACAAGCACACATTTTGAGTTTTCCGAAGTATAAGTCACACTATAGCAGAAAAGACAATTTGCAACACTATTACTTGTCGCTTCTATTGACTGTATCTAAAATGCATGACTTATATTTGCATGACAAAAATATGAGCCTAATCAATATCAGTTAAGTCAAGATAATCGAAAAAACAACCCTATTGTCAAATACGAATTTTATAGAAAATATTTTGCCGAACAATTCAACATTAGTTTTGGGAAGCCAAAATCCGATACTTGCCAGAAGTGTGACAAATTAATTAACAAAATAAATGCTGTTGACTCTGACGCCGAAAGAAAAGTCTTGGAAACCGAAAAGTCTGTGCACTTTAGAAAAGCTGAATGTTTTTATTCTGATATGAAAACTAAAACCGATTTATCGAAAACTGATCCGACCGTGGAAGTATTAACATTTGATTTCCAACAAAATATGCCTCTGCCTGTTTCTTCAAGTGGAGAGGTTTTTTTATAAAATACAGCTATGGGTTTTCAACTTTTGTATTCATGTGAGTAGCACTGGAAAGAGTTATTTTTACATGTATGACGAAACTTTAGGAGGCAAAGGCCAGAATGAAGTTGCTAGTTTTCTTTTACATTTTTTTAATACTTATATACGGCCAAAAGTTACAGATTTATATATTTTTTCAGATAACTGCGCATCACAAAACAAAAATTATATGCTGGTGCAATTTTTTCATACTCTTGTTGATACTGGACGATATAAATCAATATACCATAGGTATCCCGACCCGGGCCACAGCTTTCTGCCCTGCGGTCGCAGTTTTGGGGCGATAGAAATACAGAAAAGGAAACATGACAAGATATATTTACCAAGGGATTATACTAAAATAGTTCAGGGTACAAGCAAGAATTTTGAGGTAATAGCAGTAACGCAAGATATGCTTTTGAACTTTAAGGATCATTTAAAACAGTTTTTTGTGCGAAATCCTTCAAAAATAAATTATAAGTTTACCCTCTCCAAATATCGAGTAATAAATTACCAAAAAGTTGATGCGGTAACGCTGGTTAAATGTAGTGAATCCGTGGGAAATCTAATTTATTATACCTTTGATTTACAAAACAAGAAAATTTTGATGAAAGCTTCATTACCAAATAATGATCAAAAATTATACGTAGAAAGAAAAAAACTAAAAAAAAATAAATTTGAACACGTAATGGCATTAGCTAGAAATCACGTGCCCCAGTGTGACTTTTGGTTCTACCAAGACATTGAAGACTACCATAAGAGTTTTCTAGAAGCTGACAATAATACTTCAGTGTCAGAGTTCGGCAGCGATGAATAAAGGAATTTTGTTTGTTTGTTTAAAAGTCATACATATTAGCTTTAATATTTAATAAAGTTTTCTCAAAATAGAGAAAAGTTTCTTGGTTTTCCTAATTTCCTTAATTTAGTTTTTTTAAGTTGCAAATACTGTGCAATAACGAGGCAAGTCCTTCAGTTTTTTGCATACATTTTTTGCACTTTTTGACTAGGAAGCACAAAATGTTAAAGGAGAGTGCTCTGAGACTAACTCCACACGTTAGCATTATTAAAATCGATGTGCCCCAGGTAATACCAAGCTGTTGCGGACAAAGTTTTCCTAACAACTATTTATATAGGGGACATCTTCGTTCTCAACAGCATGTGTTTAATAGTGCTTCTTTATTGGGAGATGGAGTGTATGAAATAGCAAGCAGTTTTAGACATCGCGTTGCGTCATACTCAATTTTAGGCTCTAGAAATTGTGATATTCAATCATTTTTAGTAAATTTTAAATTAAAGTCATGTCAACTGATTGAAAATATCATTCAACAGACGATATCTGGTGTAAAGGTGCAGTTTGAGCTGTTTGCTAATTATGTGAAGCCTCACGCAGATAAGCAAATCGCTGAGCTAAAATCCTTCTACACTCGATACATTGTTATCATAGGATCTTCGGATGTTGAGGATATTTACGATCAGTTGGCAAACATAATTCAAACAAAATCAGAAGAGTTTCAAGAACGAGATTCTGGATGGGGCTTGGTTTCAGTTTCCCACTTAGAAATTAATATAAATTCGTTTACCCCCCTCTCCGGTTCATCGTACTTGGAACTACCTCATTCGATTAAGAATAGAGAGGCATGTATAAACATACAGAATAACGATGACACTTGCCTCGCCTCGCCAACCGATAACCGTAATGTAGAATTTCTTCTAGAACATTCCATTTTAAATTCTTTTAATTAATATTACATACTTCTTTTATATGTGATGTTTGATATCGTTAGTAAGGTTATGTCACAAGGGTTGCTCTAATAATAATTATGACATCGACAGACCACGTCTTCAGGTCGCGCTTTTAATTAATTATAATTCAAGATATCGACCCCCTCTTCGATAGATCATAAAATAGACCGTTTTCTAGACCCTTTCCTATCGACACGAAAACTAATAGTCCTTCTTCTCTTTCGAACCTTTCGTGAGAAAACAACTCCTCGTGCTGTTCCAGTACACAATGGAACTCACCACGCCGTCCAGGCTCTTCCGCTTCTAAGGTAAACTGTATTGTTCTATATATTATTCTTTTAAGCGAATTCATATTAATTTAAACCAATTAATTTCTTATTCCTGCGGTAAAACACCGCTCTACATATACTTGTCCGAGTATATCTTCAGACCACGTGGCCGCCCATCGCCGCAAGTCAAAGGTAGCTCTGTATTCTTCGACACAGAGGTTATTCTATATACATTAATTAACCCATACTTTAATGCTAAATTTAACGTTCGTTTCAGAGTATTTTTTGTGTTAATTTTAATCTACTTATTCACCGCTCCGCGTGTATATAGTACTTTCTTTTATTACTGTTTCACCTTTCTATTTCAGATATTTTATATTAATATCTCGATTACTAATTTATCGCCCCTTGTGTATATATTACTAATTTAATGACTTTTACATACATCAATTTCTTTTATTTAAATATACGAATTTCGATTTATTATTATGTAAATATAAATACAAATTTTAAGGACGCCGCTGTGTTTTATTTTATGTATTAAGTTGTTGTATATTTATTTTAATTAACCAATACCACGCACGTCCTGGACCTTTGAAGGAACTTCACCAACACCACAGATTATTTATCTTAGAATAATTTTATTATTATTACCCCTAGCCACCCCCCAGTTAGTAATAAGTGACGCCCGGAACGTGAGGCAAAATTTGATTAAGTGTAATCAACGAATCCACAACAACATGGTGAAGTCAAAGGAACAACAGGAAAACTCTTCTAATTCCAAATCGAATGATTTGGTGGCGCCTAACGAAAACTCATCAGATATACAATGTTTAATCAATGTTTTACAGGACTTTTGTAGATCAGTTGCAACACCACGTGTATCACCTCCAAAGCTGGATGTTTTTAGTGGAGATATTTTCCAGGACCCTGAAGTATTCCTCCATCAACTAGAAGCACATCTGAAAGCAGAAACGCTAAGCCCTGCACGAACGATAGACGAAATCGCAACATATCTTCACGGAGAAGCAGCATTATGGTTTGAGCAATTCGATAATCAAATTGATTCTTTTGTATGTTTTAGCGAATTATTACTTGAACGTTACAAGTCGAACGAACGTAAGGACAAACTTCATGAAATTTTTTACGGACATTTTCAGCAAGAGAATGAACGCGCAGTTCCTTTTCTCTTAAAGAAAAAACGATTGTGCAATCGTTTATATCCAAATTGGGATGATACGAAGATCGCAGCTTTAATCAAGAGGCAATTACGATCCGAATACAAAGTGATGTTAGGACCGAAACCTCTAGAAACATCGAAAGCGTTAAGAGAAGCATGCATGGAAATAGACAACCACATCCATGGCGATCCAGCAGACATTTACGCAAGTAAGATATCGTTTTTATCATCTAATTCAATTTCAGGCAGGGTTACCGCCATGTGGTTACTGTTCTGATAATCACTGGCATCGCAACTGCCCAGTTCTGCGAAAGAAACAAGAACTATCGTTGAATTATATACAGCATAATTCATCACCGAAAACACCTCCTATATGTGTTGAAGTCACAGGACACTCTGTCGACGCCAGCTTGGACACCGCGGCGACCCATAACTTTGCCGCTCCTGCAATTGTTCGACGCATAACATCAAACAAGGTCAGTACAGCATCATTAGGACACAAATTTGCACACATGACTATTACCGGAACTGGAATCGTAAGTGCACGCATCCAGAATCAAGTAATAGAAGTCCCTGTACTAATTGCACCGGATTTGCGAGAAAATTTAATATTGGGAATGCCATTCTTCGGGACGCAAGAAGCGGTATTAAATATAGGACGACGTTGTTTAAATTTTGGTAAGAAAAATCGTAATACAATTAAATTCTTTTCAGCTCCCGAATCTTACCAGGAAACCAAATGTAATCCGACAATTAACCCTATCCCACCTCCACGCGCGATAGAGTATGTTTGTTTTTCACAGAAATCAAGATCGCCTAAATTAACTAGGTCAACGCAGCTACAGCGAAAGAATTCTCCGAATCGACATCGAAGCACAACGCATCAAGAGCAGGTAGAAACGATCCCCTTCGAGCGACGCCGCTGCATACCTCTCTTCGCCGCCGTCGATTTGCAAGACCGGGGACAGTCAACAGCAACCGGCCGACAACGGACAAAAGCCGCAATCAAAAACCCAAGAATCGACGCCAAATATCAACAGCAAGACCGCCGCTACAGGGTGAATAGTACGCGAACGGGTATTTCAATTAAATATTAGCAAGAATAATTTAATCAAATTAGTTAGATATGTAATGATATATTAGGGCTCATTCACCTTTTTTGTTTTCGTTCGATATTACATATTTATACTACATTGTGTCGCGACTAACACCTAGCGACTTACTAATCAGGTCAGTTTTTTCTCTTGCATTTAATTAATCGAACACTGATTAATTACTCAAGTCAATTAATTCAAACTGTACCTCTGATTTTTAAGAGCGCAACCTCGCCTAGTTAAGGGGTTTCCAGGTTTCCCCTTACGCCATACGTAACATGGTGTAGGCGCAGTATGCACAATCGGTCCTGGCCGTGTTTTTATTGTCCTTAAAATCAAGTTAACGGTTAATTAATAATTTCTTATGCAAGACACTCATAGACATAAAAAAAGTCTTTCAAAGGGTGGGCGAATTGTTACGCTTAGCGTATACAAGTTTTAATTCATTTATTTAAATACACATATTCTTCTTTAAATATCTCATTTTAATAATATATATATATATATATATATATATATATAGTATATTTAACATAGACATTTTTCTTGTATATATTCGTTACAAAGAGAAAGCATTTCTTTTGTCATAGCCTTGGCTGCCGGCGACCCTTATTACCTGGACCGTCAACCGATAACCGTAATGTAGAATTTCTTCTAGAACATTCCATTTTAAATTCTTTTAATTAATATTACATACTTCTTCTTTCATATGTGATGTTTGATATCGTTAGTAGGAAGCTTATGTCACAAGGGTTACTCTAATAATAATTATGACATCGACAGACCACGTCTTCAGGTCGCGCTTTTAATTAATTATAATTCAAGATATCGACCCCTTCTTCGATAGATCATAAAATAGACCGTTTTCTAGACCCTTTCTTATCGACACGAAAACTAATAGCCCTTCTTCTCTTTCGAACCTTTCGTGAGAAAACAACTCCTCGTGCTGTTCCAGTACACAATGGAACTCACCACGCCGTCCAGGCTCTTCCGCTTCTAAGGTAAACTGTATTGTTCTATATATTATTCTTTTAAGCGAATTCATATTAATTTAAACTAATTAATTTCTTATTCCTCCGGTAAAACACCGCTCTACATATACTTGTCCGAGTATATCTTCAGACCACGTGGCCGCCCATCGCCGCAAGTCAAAGGTAGCTCTGTATTCTTCGGTACAGAGGTTATTCTATATACATTAATTAACCCATAATTTAATGCTCAATTTAACGTTCGTTTCAGAGTATTTTTTGTGTTAATTTTAATCTACTTATTCACCGCTCCGCGTGTATATAGTACTTTCTTTTATTACTGTTTCACCTTTCTATTTCAGATATTTTATATTAATTTCTCGATTACTAATTTATCGCCCCTTGTGTATATATTACTAATTTAATGACTTTTACATACATCAATATCTTTTATTTAAATATACGAATTTCGATTTATTATTATGTAAATATAAATACAAATTTTAAGGACGCCGCTGTGTTTTATTTTATGTATTAAGTTGTTGTATATTTATTTTAATTAACCAATACCACGCACGTCCTGGACCTTTAAAGGAACTTCACCAACACCACAGATTATTTATCTTAGAATAATTTTATTATTATTACCCCTAGCCACCCCCCAGTTAGTAATAAAGTATTTAAAAATTATCGTTCCTATGAAACCATTAACCTCGAATGAAGGTAATAGTTTTATTAATGCTGTTATCTGTCATATATGTGAAAAAACTCTAAATGGAGACAAAGTGGCAGATCATTGTCATTTAACGGGCAACTTTCGGGGTGCAAGTCATTCGGTATGTAATTTAAATTTCAAAATTCCAAATTATATTCCTGTTTTCTTTCATAACCTTAGCGGTTATGATAGTCACCTTTTTATAAAAGATTTAGCTATTGATAATTCGGATATTTCGGTTATTCTAGTTAACAAAGAAAAATATATTAGTTTTAGCAAAAATTTTGGTCGATAAGTTAAAAGATAACTCTGACGCTGAGAAAGATGTTTATTTAAACTTGAGATTTTTAGATTCTTTTCGCTTCATGGCATCTTCTATTGATAACTTAGCAAAAAAATTATCTACACAAGATTTTAAACATATTATATCAAATTATGCTGACGATTTACAATTTAATTTAATTAAACGAAAAGTGTCTTTCCGTATGAATATGTAGATACTTTTGAACGATTGAATGAACCGCTTCGATCTCCGAACGATCAGTTCCATAATTCTTTGACCGGGGAAGATATTACCGATATCGATTATCAGCATGCACAAACTGTATGGTGAGCATTTAAATGTCAACATTTGCTGGATTATTCTAATTTATATTTAAAAACTGACGTATTATTATTGACAGACATTTTCGAAAATTTCCGCAAAATTTGTTGGAAAACATACGGTTTGGATCCCGCTCACTATTTTACTAGTCCCGGTCTATCTTGAAGTGCTATGTTAAAATACACTCAGATTGAATTGGAGTTACTCACTGGTATAGATATGTATTACGTTATTAAGAAAAATATTAGGGGTGGGTTATCGCATGCTACTTGAAGACATGCTACAGCAAATAACAGCTATCTAGCAGAATATGATGCAAGTTCTCCAACTTCTTATTTAGTATATTGGGATGCGAACAATTTATAGGGGTGGGATATGTTACAGTATTTACCATCAGGAGGTTTTCGCTGGCTCTCAAATCGAGAAATTTTAAATTTAAACGTATTACAGATCGCTGATGATTCGGAAATTGGATACTTTTTAGAGGTTGATATTGAGTATCCAGAAGTCTAACACGATAACCATAATGACTTACCTTTTCTTCCCGAGAAGATGGTACCCCCGACGTCTAAATTTTCCAATAAGAAATTAATTGCAAACTTACATAAAAAGCAAAATTATGTTGTACATTATAGAAATTTAAAACAAGCATTAAATAACGGTTCCTACACCATATAATGGTAGAAGGAATTACTGATTATATATATATATTAAATAACGGACTTAAAATTATAAAAATTAATCGCGTTTTGGAATTTAAGCAATCTAATTGGCTTCAAAAATATATCGATCTAAATACAAGCTATCGGAAGACAGCACGAAATGATTTTGAAAGGGATTTTTATAAACTCATGAATAACTCAGTTTTTGACAAAACAATGGAAAATGTTGACAAGCGTGTAAATGTGAAATTAATATCTCATTGGGAAGATATTGGTAAAAGGCGAGGGGCCGCTAGTTTAATTTATAAATTGAATTTTAAAAATATTAAGATATTTTCTGAAAATTTTGTAGCGATACAAATGGAAAAATTGCGAGTTATTTACGATAAACCTACATTGGCTTCTCCGTGTTGGAGCTATCGAAACTTCATATGTATGATTATTTCCATTATGAATATTTTAAACGCACATATGAAGAAAACGTAAATCTATGTTATATGGATACCGATAGTTTTATTTTACAAATTAAAGCAGATGATATTTACTGTGACATTAAAAATAATATTTCAAAATTTGATACATCCAACTTTCCGGTCAATAATGTTTTCAACATCCCCCTCCGAAATAAGGCTACAGTCGGACTATTTTAAGATGAGAACGCAGGTAAGCTGATTAGCGAATTTGTCGGCTTGCGCGCAAAAGTTTACGCAAAGGTGTTTATTCGATCTAAAATTGCTATTTAAATCTCAAAATTTATTCAAATCGCGACTGCATGAGATTTCTTCAATTACGCAAAATAAATTAGCTCTATCTCCTTTCGACGACAAGCGGTGGATTGCTGTTGATGGCATACATACTCTAGCTTGGGGCCATCGCGACATCGATGGCGAGATAACGTCTTAAGAGGCAATTAAATTATATTGCATATTGGAATTATGACTCGATAGAACATTCCTATTTTTAAGTAGAAACTACCACCCTCCATTACATCTGTCGACCTGCGCTGAGAATGCCTTTCCTCCCCCTACCTAGTCAGGTTGGAGCTATTAGGTAAGCATGTAGAGCAAAACGATTCAGTTTTAAGTTTTTACTAGTGCTGTAAAGCTGCGTTATCACAATGGAATATGGTACCTAGATTTTATACTTACTAATTTATTTTTACTATTTTTTTGTTTTGTTTCAGTTAACAATACGAATAATTAGAACAAATTCATCACCGACTCTCTGAAAATGAAGGAAGATGCGATCTTTCGAGAAAAGCAGCTTATTGGGCAATCGTCATATTTACTCAATAAGGCCGGCACTAAATGTATTACGATAGGAGCCGGCTTTGTACCATCATTCAAATTCGCTCATCTAGTGCGCACATCTTCTTTACTGTGGATGAGTGGGAAGAATTTTGTAAAACCGAAGGTTGCAGTCCGGAGTATTATATTGAAGCTAGTGTGTATAAACACATAAAAATTATACGACTTAAAAGCCGTAATCAGACAATCGTTTTGTCTCAAAACACATATAACAACATCTTTCATTTGATGCAGCTAATCAGTCTAAAGCTGCCCGTGCTCAAGAGTGTCGACTTTGTGCGCTTCTATAATGCAACACTTCAAGCATGCTCGCAGATGGAAGGTGACTTACGACATAAGATTAGAACATTCTTGTCTTGGAATGAGACATCCTTAAATGCTCTGTATATGTTAGAAATATTGTATTTACATTATAGTACTTTACATTTTGATTTTAAAGTAATGAATTTGAGAGATTAATAAAAATATCTATGTAAAAAATATATGTTGTATAAATAAAATTATATTTATATGTGGAATGATGTTTTATTTTAAAGTAGGTCGTGTTACACACAAAACTACGGATCGATATCTGTTGAGACATGTACAGACCTGTTTCGATATATTTACCCCAACTGTATTTTGTAGGCAAGTAATTCTAAATTCCGGTATAACTTCAGCGTTCGCTAGCCCGCTTTCAAAACCACATGTGATTTTATCGGCCAAAAATATTGCGTATTAAACGTGTAATTCATAGTAATTATATATAAATGGGGGAGGCAGTGACAAAGATGGCAGTTTTTCCCTGTAAAGAGCTACTCTCAATGGTGGTTTTCTGAAAACTTTTTTAAAAGCGGATACAAGTCTATCAACTTTTGGAAAGGTGTCTCTGATATATTCACAGATTCTGTGGAGAGCGTGTGCTACACAAGTAATATGCAGCATATTAGGCTATGTTTCCTTCAATAGTCTGCCTGTTTTTAACATATATGCAGCACTGTCACTTACAAATAAAAGTACTTTTTCTTTGTACCTATCGTCCGAATGAAGTATTTTTTGAATATTCTCGTCAATGGTTTTTGCTACTGTTTCCGCATCAACTGTATTTATAACTTTTGTTGCTATTACATATGCGTTATATGGAATAGTTGGATGTAGTACACCAGCTACAACATTTACCGCACAGTGTCCTAATATATCGACAGTTTCGTCGGCACTTATCCAGAGGTACTGATTTGAAAGATGGCTTCTAATGCGTTCTACAGCTTTCGTGTAGCACTTAGAAACATAATATTTGCGTAAGGTGAATTCACTAGGAATATTTCGACCAGTATATTTTTGGAGAAATATGTTTAAAGTGGGGTTGTTAAGTTTATTTAATGGAATATTAGCCGCCATAAAAGTTTCACAGAGTTCTTCGTTAAAATTGCTAGATTTCAACGGTTCCAATTTCTGTGCATGTGTTTGCGATGCTAAGTGACGTTGTACGTGCGATTTCATGGAATTTTTTAACGATATTTTACAGATTCTGCAATAAATTTCGGAATCACTGACAATGGACATATAATCAGTATGACCGTCAATCCAACTCGCCATTGTTTTACGATGCCGTTCTTGACGTTCCTCCATATCATAATTGAAAAAGTAACTTAAACAATGCTCTAGATCTAAGTAAATGAAAACTAAAAATGTATGCGTAAGTTATTGAAACTGAACGAAATTCAATGCACACTTACGTCGAAATAATTGGGAGAAGTAGATTCAATCAAACGATATTAAACAGGATCTATCATAAAAAAAAACGATCTAATTAACAGTTAAAACTATGAAAACAAGAAATTAACTCACAGCACTTTATTTATCTTCCGAAATATAATCTAAATAGACTAAATTATTAAAACTCCACACGCTTCTATCTACGCCCATGAAAACAGAAATTTAACTGTAAATATCCAACAAAAAACATCGCAATTCTCGATGAAAACAGATGTGCGCTCTAGCCAGATCAATAGTGCATTCAATAACTGCGTGATGTACTTACAGATGTTGTAGACTATTTATATCGTCCGTCGTAATGACGACGTCATTTCAGTTAGTTTCTTAATTTAAAAAGATATTTCTCAAAGCCGAGACAAAAAGTTGATGCCGTATTTAGCAGAAATCCAAATTTGAATATATTATATCAATTCTGCACACAGCCGATCGAAAAAATCTATGCATTCGAAGTATGCTGCACTTTTGCAACATTTTAATCACGCACCCATCACCAGTTGTGATGTGGAACGGACATTTTCTATTTTTAAAGACGTTTTAACATCTAACAGAACTAATTTAACACAGGAACACCTTGAACAAATTTTAGTTGTGCATAGTAATGTTTTACATTTTTAATGTTTGACAGAAAATACATAGTTTTCAGTTTTGTTCTTTGTAAATTATTTTTATTCAAAATTCGATACGCAATTCGCTTGTCAGTATTACTTTTGTTTCAGCAGTAGTTACTGCGGGTTACCAAACTGTTCATTACATTCGCTCTGTTGTACATTGGCAGATACATATTAACTGCATATGTAGGCATATGCCACTTATGCAGTGGTCACACGTATCAAATGTTCGAAACTCACGGATCGCTTACAGAAACAAACCTATTACAAATACAAGGCAGACGCATATGGGCTATGAATCATCAATCGCTCGAGTCCGCTCTCTGCTAATTATAATAAAATATCTCCGCGTTGATGGTTCTAGATTAGAAATAGCAACTATGTTTGGAAATGAATCCAATTTCCGGATGAAAATTGTTCATTCAGTTTCTGTTTTATGTTATCTAATCATACTTACTCTATATTTATTAAATTGGTACAGTTTTAATAAGTTTCTCATTTGAATTTTTTAAAGCCAGTAGTTTCATTAGGAAAAAATTAAATATATTTATGATAATATTCATAAAACTCATCAGAACTTGGTTATAAAATAATTTTATCAGACAAAATAATCAATAAGTGCATTTATTTTCTTAGTACATACACACATTTGATATTAACTATTGTATATATGTTTATATAAAAACAATCCAAATTTTCTAAGTTTATTTACAGAGAAAAAATAAATTCATTTCTTGAAATAGATATACGAATACTATGATTATCTTTTCTATTTTACTTAAAATGTTTTACAAATAAATAAAAAGAATAGGACACTTGCACTTTTTCAATTTTTTGAAAATACAAAGATAGATTTCTGTCTTACATAAAAAAATAAACCATCATTATAGCAATACAATATTTTAATAAAAATGAAATATATTACAAGTTTCCTAGTTATACAGTCTTCTTCGTAAGCAGCTTAGGGTTCTGAAATGGTTTGCAATATGTTACGAGATTATTATTTCAGTTGAATTGTAAACAATCAAAGTATATACTTAAAACAATAATATTGTTCTAAATTTTCCCCCGAGATAGAAATAAGAACTATATTTATATCTTCAGTAAGAATTAAAAGGCATATACGAAATTGCTATCTGAATTTTAATTGTGTGTTTACAATTGAATTGAATTCATAAGTTTAGGCCTAAGTCATACATTTGTGTGACATACACGAACACCTTAAAAATAATATTACAGTATTATAAATTATCACAGAATAATATAGAAGTAGCTGTACTTACATATATGGTAATGGTATGTGTGATTCTAAATAATCATCTTTATAAAATTTAAGCCGAAGCATACTAAAAGACTGCTATTTCAGAATATGTAGAAAGATTATCATTTCGCGAAGCCATAGATTTTTTTAAATACTAAGCATTCCACAATAAATAATTGAATATGTATAAATAATATTTGAGTTGAAACTAATCTAAAGTATTTATAATTTAAAATTTTAATGACTTATCTAGACTACTCTCAAAACAGTGTTACATATTAGAGCCACCAGTAAATATTTAAGTAGTACTTATTTATCACTAGAGTTTCGCATCTTGTCCGTACAACAGATTCAAGCGCGCCCGGCCCTACGTGAATTTGCATATAACTTGATTTACGGCATTTGCTTAAATATGCTTTCATTCTCTCGTATTGATTATATCTATTTTTAAGGTATTACAATGCATTAGTAGCTGTTTAGTATTATATATTTTTTACTTCACTTGTTTGAATTATTTCGAAACCGTAAAAGAGACACCTAGTCCGGTTCTGTTGTACGGAAGAAATGTCGCAACTCTGTTTATCACCTACAGAAATGATTAATGCATAAATAATGTGACAATTTGAAGAGAGGATTGAGTACCTATTAGTCTGTTGCCAGATTAAGCACCTTTTTATTTTCGTATAAAATACAGACATTTATTAGGATTTTGCGTCTTTTTAATCCAGAAAATCA
Organism: Melolontha melolontha; assembly: GCA_935421215.2. NCBI lineage: Eukaryota > Metazoa > Arthropoda > Insecta > Coleoptera > Scarabaeidae > Melolontha > Melolontha melolontha. The sequence goes on along the minus strand of OW285237.1, from coordinate 139,307,686 downwards.
GATGTTATATTATGTTCTGTTTTTTTAAATCGAAGTATAATTTCTAGTATAATTAGAGATCTAATGAATGATTATTATTACTAAATGTTTCGTTTTATTGTATTTCTGATTGTAATTTATGTTGAAGATCACAGATTTTTGCTTATTCAAATTTCCATGTTTTCCAAACTCAGTACGATTCGAAGTTTTGTATTTTATAATTTATACGAGGGATAAGCTGAATTTATTGAGAATATGAAAATCTAGTAGACTGTGAAAAACAATCATACTTTATCTGTTATTTGACGTTTTGTTGTTGAAGTTACGTTCGTTATAACTCAGTTACTTGTTTTTTTAAGTAGAAAATGGAATTAACCGGAGAGCACTTTCGAATCATAATTTATTATATATTTAAAAGAGGCTTAAGCGCTTATAAGTGCAAAGACAGTTTAGATTCAGTTTTTAGTGAACAAGCACATTCCTTGGCTACAATTTACCGATGATATAAGGAATTTGAACGCGAAAAGAATTCTGTTCAGCATCAAAAATAAAGCAGGGCGTCCTTCTATGGCTGTTACTGACAAAAACATTGCTGTTGTTAAAAAAATTAATGAAAAGGACAATAAAGCTAGTTATGTGGTAACTCAAGATTGGACTCTCAGCTGTTAAAATAATAATACACGATCACCTGCATTTAAAAAAGTGGTAAGTCGTTTTGTGCCCAATCACCTTTCTAACTTCCAAAAAGCAGAGCGTATAAGAATTTGCCATGAAGCTTTAAATTTATTAAACAATGGCGGCCACTAAATTTTTTCCAAAATAGTGACAGGTGAAAAAAATTATATTCCCTTTTTCGACCTTCCTACCCGTCAAGAGAGTCGTGTATGGATTCACAAAGATGAGAAAACTCCTACAATGACTAAGAAGCGAGCTATGAAAAAGGTTATGTATGCGGTATTCTTCAGAAGTTCGGGTTTAGTAAATGCAATTAAGCTAAATGGACAAAAGGCAGTTACAGCTAAGTGGTACACCGAAAAATGCTTGCCCGAAGTGTTCAGTAGAGTTCCAAACAAGGGAATTACTCTACCATGACAATGCATCGTCCCATACGGCAGTTATAACTCTCCAGTTTTTGTCTGGAAAAAATATAAAAGTAACAGAATCCGCCGTACTCACCCGATTTAGTAATGCGTGCTTTTGGCTATTTTTTGGGCTTAAACGCAATTTGTGGGCGTCTGAAGAAGACCATACCGCAGTTCACGCTTATTTTTAAGGTATTCCGAAAGAAGATTGGTTGGGAGTTTTTAAACAGTGGAAAGAAAGAATGGTCAAATGTATCATTGTTGAAGGGAATTACTTTGAGCATATTTAAAATCAAATCCTAGAAAATAATAACCGTGGTTTTTATTCTCAATAATTTTAGCTTGTCCCTGATATTAGTATTTTACTTAAATAAAATAAAAATGAATTTTGTTCTTAATTTAATTGAAATTATGGAATTTAAAATTACTTCTATTGGTTCATATTTTTTAATGACGTTTATTATTTCTGAAACAAAACCAAGTGCATCTCGCAAGGTTAATAAGTTATGTTTTGATGGGATTGGGTTTGAATTTGTGATTATAAATTCATTTCTTTTCGAATAGAAGAAACCGACGCAATTTATTCATTTATTTATATAAAAGATTATGATAAAGAACCTAAAATTAATATAAGCAAACAGGAAACAAACACATGTAAATAGCAATAACGCATTACAATTGTTACTGATACTAGAATTTATGAATTCAAACCAATTTTGGGATATGTAGAAAGCCAAAAATTTCAATAATCTTATCCATTTGCCGATTCAACACCGTTTTTGTGGACCAAGTCTGGTAAACACTTCAAAGCTTCTTGGGCAGCTACAAAGAAAGAATAAAGGGATATATAATAAAATTAAATTATTTTCCATTCTTTAAATTTTTTAACAAAATGCTAAGACTGATTTAAAATTTTATTGTGATCAAGGTTTTTAGTTATTTATTTATATAAATATGTATGTCGGTAAACAATAAAACAAATTTTGACATAATTTAGAAGTTACGTTGTAACTACGAGGACGATTTGTAAGTAAGTTTTGTTTCTGCCTGGTAAACAATGAAATGGAAACATCGGCGCGATCCCAGCGGTGCAGTGTAGTCTGGTTCAGTGTGGGTCTGGCAGTGCTACTGAGAGAATCGTTCGTACATTCTTTCGTGTTATTTTGGTCGCTTAGAGTGGCTGTTGCAATTGAAAATCTCGTTAACTGTGAATTGCGTGCTGTTATCCGATTTCTGTGTGCAAAGAACATAAAGGCTGCTGATATTTATCCTGGACTTTGTTCTATTTATGGTGAAAATGTTACGAGTGACAGTATGGTTAGAAGATGATGCCGATCTTTCGAGAAGGACGAACTAATGTCCATGATGAAGAACGGAGTGGAAGACCAACTGTTGTGACGAACGAACTTGTGGGTAATGTCGAAGAAAAAAATTATGAAAATCGGCGATTCATAATCACAGAACTGCCTTTTTTCTTCAAATTTCACATACAATTTTGTACGAGGTTGTTACTGAATAGTTGGGTTACCATAAATTTTGTTCAAAACTTCTTACCGAAGACCGTAAAACAAAGTGAATGGGATCCGGACTAACTATTTTGACAGGTTACGATGTTGAAAGTGAAGATTTCCTCAGGCATATCATAACAGGTCATGAGATTTGGGATGCTTACGTCGATGTTGAGACGAAAAGGCAGTCAAAAAAATTTCTTAGGGATAAGAAAGGCGTCCTTCTTGTAGACTTTATGGAACGAGGGACCACAATAAATACTGAATATAGTATTACAACATGGCTCATGTCTCCTCAGTCTTAATGGCAACTATGTAGAAAAATAGCTGAAAGTAGTATAGCTTTAAGTTGTATATAATACAAACCGCTTCATGTATTGGTGGTTTTTTAAATAAAATAATAGAAGATAAATATTAAACAGGTACTTTTGATGGAATGTCAAGCATTTTAATAGTAGTTTTGTACTGTCGCGTGCAATAAATTCTGGTCGTCAAAGTCATGCTTTGACGAAATGGCAAATGCTCTATTGTATAACTGTCGTAAATGTCATAACCTATAATCATGTTGCATGACAATAATTGTAATTTTTTCTTTGTCAAATTTAACGAGGCGGGGGAAATTTACAGTTCGTGACAATATAATCAAATTTCGAAGTAACATTGACGACCAGAATTTATTGCTCGCGACAGTACTATTAGTTACTTTTTAAATATCAGTAGAAATACCAGAGAAATTTATATTCGACCTGCATCTTTTGTTTTTCTGAACATATTTGAAGAGATACTGTAAAGCGGTTGTATATTCTTCTATAACTGCAACTTCATTGTGTCAATACTGTCAGTTGTATTAACAAATGTGTAAAATTTTGTTGTACAACGTATAATTATTAAATTTTGAATCGAAGTAGCCTTTACTTGATGGAAATTCATAATTAATGAAATAAAACAATATTACTTAACTTCCACTTTATTGAGAGTTTGCAATACATCTCCATCCGAGGAAGACACTGTGTGTCGAAGCAATTGTAATGGGATTTTACCTCAATAAAGTGGAAATTATGTAATATTGCTTTTTATTTCATTAATTATTAAATTTCTTTTCAATGAAGGTGTAAAAGCGACTGATCAGAGACTTTAGTTTGGAGAAGAGTATTTATCATTCAGAACAGTCGCTGAATGGTGTACATCCTTCTAGGATGGTCGCAAACGCGTGTCGAACTCGCTGCATGCTGCCCGTTCAGCTATATTTTCCATGTATTTCAATATTTTAAAAGTATTTGAAATTTGGGGTTACAATTTTTGTTTTTATGATTTGTTTCTTATTTAATGTAATATTAGAAACTATAGTGGTCATGATACAACAGAGCCTATGCATTGTAACGGTCACATTTCTACGACACTTTCGCATAAGAGTTTCATATAAGAGAATATTATTATTAAATTACAGAAAATAATTATAATAATAATTCAATAATGTTGGGAATATTCTTAATTTCGTATCCCTAGGTATGCGGACTTCAGCAACCCATAATGCAGCAATCTGTATTTTGGATTATGTATTTCTATTGACATTTAAAAAGTAACTAATAGTACATACTCTGCCATGACACTTATGTAACCAGTTTAACAGATTGGTAGTAGTCTAAATAAAAGAATAAATATATTGGAAATGTCATAAAAATTGTATAAGAAGATTTAAAATAGCGTAATTTTCTTTTGCGAATATGATCAGATATTTGATTAATAATAAAACAGGTAGAGTATTATGATATTATGACATACGGTATGACAGTTCTAGTGTAAAACAAGAAAAACATACATAGTAGAGTTGTCGCTACATCAATGCCACGACAAACGTGCATTGCAAATTGGGTTACATAAGTAGCATGTTGCGATATTAAATGACGGCACGGTACATAAATTAAATCAATTTGCAGTTAGTTAGCGCACTCACAGTTTCATTAATTTAATAACTGTAAAGTAAATATATGCAAGAAAATAATTTTAAATATATTTTGAAACTTCTATTTAGTATACAGTATCCAAAAATTTAACTATTGTGGTATGCTCTTGTATTTTGAAATATCAAATGAGCTATGGAATTTTACATTTTTTAAATGTAGGGTAATTGGCATTTGAAATTCTGTATGCAGTATATATTAACACTAGATTCGTTTCAATTTGACAAATACATAGAGTACAATATATCATATAAAAAAAAATGGCCGTTTAAAAAAAGATTAGGCACAAATATTTTTCTTTTTATAAATTTTTCGATTTTTATTACTAGAATTAGAATATAAAATTTTCCTAATCTCATATTTCAACAATCATAAAAACGTTCATCATTCATTCTAACCAATCTGTCGATTAAAAAGGTCACTCACAAACTACAAAAATAACCTCGAAAAATTCATTAAGTACATTTATACGTTTCTTTGAATTTTTAATTACATATTATTTGTCATTGATTTCAAGTCTTTCATCATTGTATAGTCGATATGTTTTACATTACGATATAATAAAAAACATATCCAAAATATATTTTTGCAATTATGTGCTTCTTATACATATTTATATTCAAAATGTACAGAATTTAATTATTTTTTTCGATTAATTTAATTTTTTCTTGGTTTAATACTTATAATGCTGTGCGTTCATCATATACTATCACCGCTTCATTGTCCACCAACGAATCAGTATCCTTGTGTAAAAATTGACTCCTAGACTTGCTAAGTGCTATTATGGCTGCTTCGTCATTTCGCATTCGATTTTTTCTTTTCTTGCTAAAGTTTACCTAAAACAAAATAATAAATTATCTCCCATTTGAAAAATCCATGCTTTAAACCTTGTGACGCAATTGATATCTAAATATTATTCACGAGTAAATGCTTTAATAGCTCATACGAAGGCAGTGTTTCTAAAGTCACCAAAACGTACAAAAAAAATTCAACTGTGCCCCAAAGTGCTTGAACCCCCACAGCCGATTATTACGCTGTGGGGAACATGGTTAGAGGCTGCGTTTTACTACTGCGAACATTTTGATGATGTAAAGAAGTTAGTTTTATAATTTGATTCGAGACACGCCGAAGCTACCAAGAAAAGCCAGAAAATGTTTCAAGGTAGTCAGGTAAAAAGTGATTTAGAAACTATTCGCAAGAACTACTATGGACTAGCGGAGGGAATTGAAAAATTACAAAATAATTCGATGTCGTTTGTGGATTCTGTTCAAATTGTGGATGATGTTCATTCACATCTATGTGCGGCAGAAGGCAAAAATGAGTGTGTAATACAAAAATTTGAAAGTGTTATTGACAAGGATTCAGATTTTCTCATACTAAGACAAATTTGTGAAGGTGCGTCGAAAGATCCGTTAAGTTATCACAAGGATTACTTTAAATTTGCAAATATAACATTACTCGATGTGGAACGATAGTTTTCATCATTGAAAAATATTTCTTCCGCACGCCGTACTCATTTGACTGAAACAAGTGTGGAAACAAATTCAATAATTCTAGATGCCACCCAGTTTGTGATTTCATGGATGCTTTTAAAACAGTAAGTGTTTCAGCACGTTATATAATATATTTTTTATCATTCTCTTTTACATTCATGCGTTCGCATCGCCTATGCTCACTCATGAAAGTCGCGAACAGAAATGATGCGAATGCGTAAACGTTACTGAACGCTTGCCTTTATACGGCCGCTAGGCCCCTCCACGTTGTTTTCAGTACTGCATTGAAACTTGCCACTCATTGCCGACTCTACTAATCAACACTAAATAGTATATCACAAAATAGATTTTACATTACGATCTTTATATTCCGACAGTTCGCGAGACATTTCACGAAAGATGCCATAAATATCATCAAAACTTAACAAAACATGCCAATTGTCTCCTACAAACACTTATTCAAAATACATTAGAAGACTGAAAAGAGACAATAAACCTGAAGGAGCGGGAATTTTTCTCATTAGAAGAGTTTCATCGGAACTGACGTGGGTGTGTGACTAGTCTCCTACTTAACAAAATTCTTAATATTCTGATTGCTGTTTAATAACACGATAAAAGTTAAATATTATATTGAAAGTGTTATTTGAACGTTTAAAATGGAAAGTGTGTAAAATATGTGCGATATTTTTTGCTTAGGAAATATAAATTCGACAATGGTTTCCTAAACACGGTTAAAACTACAACGTGTCTAAAAAGTCCCACACCATAGGAATTATAAGTAATATAAGTACAATACAAGTTAATAACACATTTATTTACAATATATTTCACAAAATTTGTTCAATATGACTTTCGTGCAACTCGAAACATAATTGAAAACGATCTCCGGCGTTCCGAAGAATGTTCGCCATTAATTCAGGCGAAATTGAATGACACACACTTGAGATATGCTCTCTCATGGTTTTGTCTCTAATCTTGACTGTGTACACTTTGGATTTTACATAACCCCACACAGCACTATCCATCGGGTTTAAGTCCAGAGATCGTGGTGCTCACTCCACTTGTCCTCTACGACTAATCCACTGCGGGAAATTTTCATCTAGCCAATCACGAAGTTGTGTACCATAATGTGGGGGTGCACCGTCCTGCATGAACCATTCTGGTTTTCCCAAATCCTGGAAATCCAAATCAAGTAACAGTTCATCTCCGAGGTAATGTCAGGTAATTTTCACTGTTAACTGTGCCGTCAAAGAAAAAGGGGCTTATGATCCGGTCTTCCCATAAGCCACACTAAACCATGATGCGATCAGCTCCTTGCTCCTTACTGCCGATGTACCAGTGAGTGTTACTGTCAGACCAATAACGTAGGTTATGTCGGTTGACCTCTCCATTTATATACACTCAATGGTGCAGGAATTTCGGACAGCTTGTATATTAATGTGGATGGTAGAGGCAGAGTACGGTGGTGGCTTAAAAAATTCGTTCGGAAAATATGGCAGATGAACTCAGAGCTAGGTAGTTTACAAACTTCGACAGGGATCAGTTAGGAGCTCTGATGAAATCTGATCTGTTAACAAGGAATATCATTTGATTATTATGCATCATTCGTGCGAAGCCGTACGTCTAGAATGTGCTGAATTATGGATTTGCGTCACGATAATGCACCATATCATTCTTCAGAGCTTCTTCAAAATTATTAGCCAAGCATTTAACGCACATTCTTCACAGCTACCACATTCGTCTGACTTAGTATCGTGTGACGTTTGTTATATTTATGGTTCGAAAGAGTACTTCGTGGACACCGTTTTGCATCGATTGAACAGATAAAATAAAATTTAAAACGTCTGAAGATTATAGCGGAAATCGAATTTCAGAACTGCTATTGGAAATTGAAAAAAACGTTGTAGTAACTTTATTGAATCGGAAAGGAGATGAAATAAATTCGGAAGAGAAATAAACATTCTACCTTTTATTTAATAAGAGCCGACACTTTTTGATCACAGCAGTATATTTATTTAATTTTGTTTAAAAATTAAAATACATACCTTAGCATATAAATCGTTCAAGTCATCTTCTGTTGACAAAGGTCTAGGTTTAGATCTGACCCAAGCCGGTAGACTTCTTGTTTTTAAAGTCGCTGTACCGTGGGCTTCTTCTTCTTCTTTCGTTCCTACTTCGTCTAAGACTGAAACAGACATAATTTAATTGTTTTTATTCAAATAAAGATATTTGAAGCATACTACTGCTCGATGCATATTGCGTATTTTGTGGTGAAAATTCTGATATTTCAGGCATAGGAATTTGCTTCGAGTTGGATATATCACCGTTTGGAATAACTAAGCCTATTGGTTGACTGACAGGTCTTTGACGACGTGTTGAACTATGAGTTGCTTGTGGTATCTAAAAAAATGGATAGTTATTACATTTTTAGTAAATTTAAGAAAAATAAAGACCTGCGCTGAGGTTCCTGGGTGACTAGTACTACGTGGCACAGGACACACCCCTGGACATTGGGTACATTGCTGACTTGCAAACATTCTATTATTTTGGAACCACTGACCGCCTGGGATGGCATTACATGCGACAAGACGATTAGTGTAACCCCATGAACACCCTTTAGGTTCAGCATACACAGCTGATTGACTAGGATATGTTTGTGCGTTTTGTGGATTTGGAATGCCAGCAGCATCTACTTTCCGAAGGCCTGAAATATAACAAAAACTTCTTGACAATAACCTCAATATTATTTTCATTATCAGTAAATTATAAAGTTTTAGTAATACAGCAGAATCTCACAAATTCGAACCGTCACAAATTTGAACCGTCCAGAAATTAGAACCGGCCATTTCAATGTATTGGACGCTCTGAAATTAGAACCTGTGGTTCTAATTTCTGGAAGTGTTTTTTTTTTTGGTTTTTATTTCCACTAGAAAATATTTTTTTTTCTGTGATTTTGAACTAAATAGGCGAAAAACCAAATTAAACGCTCTAAAATTAGAACAGAGGGTTCTAATTTCTGGAAGTTTCTTTATTTTTTTTTTTGTATTTTCACTACAAATTATTTTTTTTCGCTCATTAAAGTAAAAATAAAACGGGGAATCAGCGAGTTATTCGTGGTGTGTACAATTCGGTCATATGCGTGTGAAATTTAATATGCTTGTACAAATTTGGGTCAGTTGATGACTGAAGGTCAAAGTGAAGTGTTCATACGTGTGAAACTTAAAAAAAATGCCAAACAAACGTAAAAACATACCTTATCTTTGGATACTAAGGTTAAAATATTAAAAAGACTTAATGAAGGCGTGAGTGGAAATCGTTCAGCTCAAGATTTTAATGTGACAAAATCTTCCATCAGCTACATAAAATCAAAAAAACAAGAAATAATGGATGCAGTTACCAGCACCTATCAGGAAGCAAAAAAATCTTTACATAAGGCAGAATATGAGGAAATGGAAAAGCGCCTTTATAAGTGGTTTTTAAATCAACGTGAAAAGAAGAACACAGTGACAGGACCCGTATTAAAAGCAAAAGCTAAGTCAATTTTTAGTGAAGTGTACCCCGATAAAGATGAAAACGCATTTACTGCAAGTGATGGATGGTTTTCCAAATTTAAAACCCGTCATGGAATACGGTTTTTAAAAATTGGTGTTGAAATACTTTCGAGTGATGTTGGTGAGGTCACTCCATTTCTACACAGATTTCGTGCAAAAGTCGCGGAAATGGGGTTATTGGAAACACAAATCTATAATGCTGATGAAAGCGGATTATTTTTCCGTTGCCTTCCAGATAAAACATGTGTCGCTGCTTGTGAAAAAAGTGCCCAAGGATTTAAAATTCAAAAAGAACGCGTTTCAATTTTACTAGGCGCAAATTCTGATGGCTCACACAAATTAAAACCATTGGTTATTGGAAAAGCTAAAAAGCCCAGAAGCTTCAAAGGATTTGATAACCCACTTCATTATGACTTTTCGAAAAATGCGTGGATGTCTTCGATTTTTCATGATTTGTTTCACAAGATATTTATCAAAGAAATATGTTTAACCAATGCATATTTTAAGTTCCATATTTTTTTTTTTTGCTCTACAGGTCATCCGATTTTCTGAAGACAATAATTTGGCCCCAAAAGCTCTTCTGCTTGTAGATAACTGTTACGCTCATGCACCAATTGATGAACTTCAAAGTGAGGATGGTAATATAATTGCATATTTCTTACCGCCAAATGTAACAGCAGCTGTGCAGCCAATGGATCAAAATCCTATTAAAATGACAAAACTTATTTACAGAAGTAAGTTGCTATCTCAATTAATTGGTAATGGTGGTGATATTGATAAGCTTTTGAAACGGCATTCAATCCTAGATGCAATAATATTGTTGAAACAAGCATGGGATGCGGTACAACAGACAGTGTTAAAAAATTCTTGGTCCAAATTATTAAATTGGGACTCAGGCGATTACGACAGCGATGATGATTTGCCACTAGCACAATTGGCTCAACGAAATCAGGATTGCAATGAAGTTCTTCAAATAAATCTTGATCTTTTGAATGAAATTATGCCAAACAATTCCGTAAATGTAAATAAAATCGAGGAATGGAATGAAGATGTGTTTACTGACGGATCTGATGCAGAAAATAGCGATGAGGAGGCTTCAGATAGCAGCGACGTCGATATTATCGCCATAACGCCAGCTATTCCTCATTTAAAAGTCCTTAAAGGCATCAATAATGTTATAAAATGGTGCAAAACCAGTGATATATTTTCCAGTAAACACATGTCTAACCTTTTGGACGTCTGTAACGATATCGTTGTATCCAGTTGAAATCAATCAAAAAAAAGTGTTACTGGTTAAAAACCAATTAAATACCTAATAATTAAAAAACTTTTTAAAAGTTTTTCTATGAATTTAATATGTTCAATTAATTAATGTTAATAAATAAAAACTGTTTTGTGTTAAAATAAAGCTTACATAACTAGTTTTAATATAATTTATCATTTTCTGTAAAAAAAAAAAATGTCCAGAAATTCGAACTTTTCAGAAATTCGAACTGCCCGGTGCACAAAGTGGTTCTAATTTGTGAGATTCTACTGTATACTGAATTATCTTGATATAATCAGAACCGTTTCAACCATAAACAGTTGGGAAAGGCAAATAAAACAATTCCAATAACATTAGTATATGAATTTTAATAAACACATTTTTATATTCGTAACTATTTTATCATTCTTTTAAAGCTATTATGAATGTATTTAGATGACATTTGTGATTAGCTAATTTTTTATTTGTTTAACATTTTAGAAAGAATTCAACATTTTTTGGGCGTTTTCAAACTTCTGTCACATTTTTCTAAATTTTTTTATGCGATTTAGGTTCGACATTAGGTTCGACAGGTTGTCTACTTAACTACTTAACTCTAGTATTAATGCGAAAAATACATTTTGTTATTGTAAGCTTTATAAGAAATATACGAGGAGGTATATTCTTAGCCTACTATTGAAACAATTTAAAGTTGGGACTTAGAATAACATTTCTAAAAAAAAATTCGTCTTGGTCTGCAAACCAGCCCTCCACAGCTTCTATTACCTCTTTGTTACACAAAATTGACGTACTATTAAACTTTTTGCAGTTGAGGGAACAGATAATAGTCTGAGGGTACTAAGTCTGGGGATTAGGCCGGGTGTTCGAATCCTAGATCCCGAATTATATTCATGGTAATGCGCAATTTGTGCGCAATGGCATTATCCTACAAAAATAACACACCTTTTGCTAACATGTCTTCCTTAATTTTCTCTTTTGGGGTGGTTAGTTTAGAATAAGAATCTCCAGTGATGGTTTGTCCCTTTTTTAAGTAATCGATCATAATTATTCTACGGATATCCAAACAAAAACTGAAGCAAGAAACTTCCAGCGGATTTTTGAACTAGAAACTTCTTAGGTCTTGGAGAACCATGATGCTTCCACACCATTAATTGCTGTTTTGTTTTTTGGTCGTAAAAATAGATCTATGTTTCATCCATAGTCACAAGACGGTTCAAAAAATCTGGAACTCCTTCAAAACGGGCATAGATTGACCGTGCTGCTTTCACTCTTGCTCGTTTGTGTTCGGCGTTCAAGCATTTAGGAATCCATTTTGCATAAATTTTTTTTCATACCTAAATCGACGTCAACTATATGATGGACGCGTTCATATTAAATATTTAGTGCCGCAGCTATATGTTTCAGCCTAATTCGACGGTATGATAATATCATGTCATGAACTGCGTTAGTATTTTCGGGAGTGGACACCAAAATCTGTATTTCTGGTCGCTTCTCATCTTCAATGGAAAGTTTTGTTCTTTTGAATGACACAATCCAATTTTTGACAGTCGCATATGATGGGCATTGGTCGCCAAGTGTGTTAAGCATATCTTCGTAAATTTCCTTACCACTTAACCTCATCAAATACAAGTTTTTGATGATGCCTCGATACTCCTATTTATAGATTTTCACATTTGCTTTCGACAGGTTTTCTTTCAAAATTTACTGCACAGCAATACTTCAACTTCTTAGTAAGATTTTATAGTGACACTTTCAAAATGTTATTATTTCTTGCCGTTATAACAAGATTTTGATTCGTTCAAAGAAAATGGCCTAGGCTAACTAGATCAATATCCCCTCGTACTCAATGTATGTTAAATTTGTACCACTTTGCAATACATTTCATTCATTCATGTGATTAAAAATATTTAATGATTGAAAATGTTTTTTTAAGCAGGCAATAATTTTGCAACATTTTTTATCAATTTAATTTAACAATTTTACACAACATTCAAATGTATCTCTACTTAATTTTTTCATCCTACACTATTTTTAAACTGTTTGTTCAAAGCGTCTTTGTAATTAGTTTACATAGTTCTCTTATAATTAGTTATTTAATTCAATTGATCATATGTAAGTATTTTAAAAGCTATTCCTGTTAAGGTTATTAAAGTAATATCCGAAATTGTATTTAAACAATAATGGTATACCACAGTATGCAAGGCTATGTACTATTCATCAAGTAATTGACAAAAGTTGTCAAATAATAGTGTTTGACACTGTGAGTGAAATAAGATCTAGGAGGGAACAACAAATATAAATAACAGCAGAAGTAATAAGTAACGGTGGTTGAAAATGTTTTTAATAAGCTGGTAATAATTTCGCAACTTTTTTTTATCAATTTAATTTAATAATTTTAGCAACAACATGCGCCTCCACCTATTTTTTTCAACCCATGCTATCTTCAATCTGTTTGTTTTTTCAAATCGTCAATGTAATTAGTTTACAAAGATGTTACAAGTTAGATGCTATCTCTTTTAGAATTCGAAATAAACTTCTACTAATGCTTAAAATGCGAGATTGCTGGCAAATGTGTTCAAAATCTTTCCTTACTGTCTGTAGGTTCTCGGGCTTCCACACTGTTCGTGAAGCTCCATGCTTCACGTCTAACGCGCTACCGGTTTTTTTAAATTTCTTCACTCAAGCTAATATGGCATGGCGAGACGGTACGTGAACATATCGGCCAATATTGAACTGTTGTCGATAGACACGCTACACTTCCGTCATAGAATTTGTTTTGTAATAACTATGAAGACAGGTAACAAGTTGTTGCACGTTCCAACGCTCCATTGCGACTGACAATGTGAAATGGCGTACTCCCTTCCACCATTCCCGTTCCTGCCATCCGCGACAAGGCATCGCGGCGGCGCACTCTTCACATATGAAATGTGTTAGTTGGCTTCGCGCCACCTGTATGTATCTAAAAGGAGTCATCGAACAGGTGCAAGAGATTTTGATTATGGGGGGTGGTTCAATAGAAGATACAGGGAATCAAGAGAGAGAAATCAATAAAAGAGTCGAGAAAGCATTGAAAGTGTATTACGCCTTAACCCATTCATGGCCACATTTTTATTTTCTAAATAAAGTAAGTTTTCTGGAGGGTATTATTGCTCAAAGTGAAGGAAAAATTGTAAAAAAAATTCTACCTTACCAATAAAATTTTATACAGGGGATGGGAAAAAAATTCCATTATTGGAACATGGCCGCTTGAAAGTGTAGTAATTTTGAAAAACACAAACAATATTGAACAAACTCATTTATTCATTTTAAAATATATAATTATTTCTGTTGGTCATGAAAAGCTTTAAAGCAGTCCAAAGGATGAATATTGACACGACACACATCACAACCAAAAGTGGAATTTTTTTTACAAACTTTACATCGGTTTTGTTTGCGAGTTTCTGGATAATGCAACACATTCAAATTGTTAGACACAGCTGTAGGAACATTTCTAGTTAATACATCGCTGGACCTCGGTCGACCAACTGAATCACTATTTGTATATAAATGTAAATAAGTAGACACAACATCTCTTATAAAACCTAAAAAGTCTTGGGCGGGTTTGATTTTATCAAAATTATCATCTGTAGATGACAAATACTTTTGTTTAACTTCAATCTCTATTCTGTGTAAATTCCAAGCATTTGAGAGCGTTGCTGAAAGCAGGTGAGAAAATACAGACCAATACCACTTGTTGTTTCGGATTTTTATTCTGTAGTTAGATATATTCCTATCCATTAAATCTGTGCCTCCCATGTAGGTATTGTAAAAATTTATCGCATTTGGCATTTGCACAGTAATATATTTCTTTTCAGCCGCGGAATATCTTTTAGCAGACTTGGTTGGTAACACACCATAAACATTCGATGCAACCTGAACTATAGAATTATCAATCCATTGCATCACGATTAAGCTTTTATCCTTGTTTACATAGGAGCTAGTAAAACCTCTTTTTTCTTTTTTTGCTTCCTTTTTGGTGAGAGGACAATTTTCAGTTCGATTCTGACGTATTGTACCCGTACAACCATACCTAAGTTCAGTCATTTTTCTTAGAAGCGGCAAACCCGTAAAAAAGTTATCAATAAAAAAATAGTAATGACGATCTGGATAAAATTGTTTGAGTCTGTCTGCAAAGGTGGTTACTACTGATGCTCCAAGACCAAGCTCCGAATTTTGAAGATGCGTTCCTTTTTCCTGATAAGGCTCTGTACTTATCAAATATCCGTTTGAACTGTTGATCGACCAAAATTTAAAGCCGTATCTAATTGGTTTGCCTAAAATTCTTTGTTTACAGCTGTGGTGACTGTAGTACGGAACCATTGACTCGTCAACATCAACATTTTCTATTTTGGGTAAATTTTCCAAGAATTTTTGGTTTAGGTGGTCAATCAGTGGACGAATTTTGCCAAATTTGTCATCTTGAGGTAGGTGTGTATTATCTGCAAAGTGTAGGTTCTTTAAAATTTCTCTAAATCGATTGCGAGACATAGCATCAGCGATGGCTTGATTTCTTAGATCTGCATCTAAACTCCAATACATATCGCGTCTTGGTTTGGGACTATATCCAGGTATCATAAGGATGGCCAAAAAAACTTTTATGTCATTTACAGATACGTGAAACGTACTATTTGCATTATTTTCTTTAGCATATTTTATTGACTGATCTCTGACATACTCAAAAATGTAGTTTCCCAAAACCTTTCAAATAAATCGACAGGATTACTCAGTTTTATCTCTTCTGTTGGTGTTGAAGTAACATTAGACATCGCAGGGCTTGTAAGATCCCCGTCATTCCATTTTTCTATTGTTATCTTCTTGCCCTTTCCTTGACTAATTTTTTCAACTTCGCTTTCACTACCGTCGTTTTCTATGCACTGCACTTTTCTTTTCTTTAGCCTGTTTCTATTTCCGTTTGAAGTGGCCTGTTGGTTTTTTTTCTTGTCCACCTTTTTGCTATTATTAGGTTCCGCTTCTATAGGGAGAGTCACATTTTCTGACTCATCATCACTTGTGTCATATACACGATTGCCATGCATTTGTAAAGATGCCTCAGCTGGAGCACAGAGTATTTTTGACGAAAACTTATTTGCAAAGTCAACTTCATCTTCGTTATCGGATACCTCGGAGTCACCTTCGGAGTCATCTGCGGGGGGTGTGATGTAAATGTTGGCTGAATCAAAGTTTTCTTCATTAATTTTGTCCAATAAACGGTTAAGACTATCAGACATATATCTCTTTTAGTCCCATAGAATGTTTTTGTATCCATTTTACCTATAAACAAAAATTCTAATTTACTACACTTAAAAAACGCCAAGTTCCAAAATGGGAACATACCTAAAAACGGAGGCCCATATAAATTCAAAACCTAACCAAACTTTTTAAAATAACTGAACTTCTCTAGAGATCACAATTGAATGTTAGCAACATAAAAGAAATAACAGTGTTTATAAAAAACAACAATTACCTTGCCTGTTTGTGTATGGCCACTAATAACCCGGTGAAAACAAACATGCAGAACGCAGATAACAATGTAGACGCATCAACTGAACATCTGGAAACTATTGAAGGATAGTTCAAACATATTTGAAGCGCCACATATTAACCGGGGGCGAAATTAGATATTGTTCCATTTTTGGAACATGGCCATGAATGGGTGAATGTTATGAACAAAAAAAAAATGTCGAAGAAATCAAAACTAAATGTCTATGTATTAATATAAAGGCCAATTCTAATATGGTTGTGAGACATGGATGTTAATACGACAACAGAAAAGAAGAATGGGACGCAAAGATAACAATAAAAAGAAGAAGAGGGGACAAATATAGAAACAAGCAAAAATAATGGCTACAAACAAGAAACTGTGGTGCAAATTTAAGTACAGTAAGTGATTTTGTAATATAATAATTTGAAACATACTTTAGGATATTTTTATATGATTAAAAATGCTTTTTTCTTATACAAAAAATGGCGAGGCTTCACCCACTTAAGTATGTTTCAAATTGTTTTGTTATGTACAGTGTCGAAGCTGTCCTATTTATAGCGGCAATACGTTAATACAGTTTCCGCCGGTTGCGGCTGTGATCGCCCGATGGAAATCGCTTGCTTTACATTTGTCAAGAGGACGGCGATAGTTGCTCTGGTGTTCGTGATGACATTAGCCAATAAGCGGCGCTGAATGTTCTTCTATACTGTTTTTTGTGACTTGATTGTATACTCAGATGCAAAAAAAATTTCAAAATCGTTTGTTTGTTAGTTTGGCTTTTAGTTTACACTTTTGATATTCCGTCGAGAAAGGACTTCCTTCTTATAAACAGACAGAAGAATTCAATTAGATTGCCTGTGTTTTACAATTGTTTACGGTTTTTCGGTTGCTAGGCAATTTGTTGTCAATGTGGCAGACTAGTAAATTGTTAATTGTGGTTCTAATTGCTAAAGATCGTTCATAGTTATGGTTTTAAGTGCTGAAGTTTGTGCTAAAACAGTAGCTCTCGTGAAAGATGGTCGAAGCCAGCGGTATGTGCCTCGGTTACCAAACGTTAGTCGTTCTACTATTCAGAGAGTGCTTCAACATTTTGGGAAGACTGCTGCAAACTCACGAAGGCGAGGTAGTGGTAGAAAACGGGAAACTACCACTAAAGACGACATATTTCTTTTTCTTAATTCCATACGGCATCGTCATTTGACCTCAGTACAGATAAAAATCGACTTCTGGAGGTTCGTGGTAAAAATGTAAGTAAGTGGGCAGTTCGCCGAAGATTACATGCACTTGGATTGAAAGCTTTCAGGCCAGCAACTGGGCTTAAGTTAGTCCCACGTCACCGGTTAGCGAGATTGCAATTTGCTCGTGAACATATCAACTAGAATCTTGAGCAATGGAGCAATTTACTGTTTACCGATGAGTCTAGGTTCTCCATGCATTCACCAGACGGACGGAAACGAGTATGGAGACGAACAGGGGAACGATTCGCAGAGTGTGTTTCCAGCCCCAGGCTTAGTCATAACGGAGGTTCCGTAATGGTGTGGGCAGGCATATCAATGGAGGCCGCTAGAGAATTATGGGGGCTCACTGACGGCACAACAGTATATTGAGGAAGTTTTCGCATATCACGTGGTTCCATTCGCTCCATTTATTGGTGATGACTTTGTCTTGATGCAGAATAACGCGGGACCACATTCAGCGAGATGCGTTAGAAAAATCAACTGGCCAGCATGTTCTCCGGATGCAAATCCTATAGAACATGTTTGGAACATTTTAGGTAAACGTGTTAGTTCTCATGCAATAGCACCAACCACAATAAACGAGCTTCATGTAGCTCTTCAAGAAGAATTAACGGGAGAATATTCCGCAGAATGCAATTCGTGAGCTCATTAGTGGCATACCACGCCGTATGCAAGCAGTAATCCCTCTAGTAAACTCTTTAGAGGAAGCGACACAAAATATTCAAGTCTATTTTAAGTTTTAATTAAACATCAATTTAGCTTAGTATACGCATACTTTTACTTTGTTTGTACTAAGACTAGAATAAATAATTTATTGTTTTTTAAATAGTCCAGGATGAAGTCCTTTGTCGATAAAAAATCAAAAGTGTAAACTAAAAGCCAAAATAATAAACAGTCGATTTTCAAAAAAAAATATAGGAGGCCCATTTTTTTTTGCACCTGTGCATAAGGGAGTTATTTTTCTGAATTTTGTCTATCCCAGTATCACGCACTAACGAGTCTTTAGCAAGACGAAACGTATTGGCATAAGAAAATTTCATTATACGAGGTGCATTCAAGTTCTAAGGCCTCCGATTTTTTTTCTCCAGACTGGAAAGAGATAGAAGCATGTGCATTGTTTTAAAATGAGCGTGCGTTCGTTGTCAATACGTCACAGAGATGGCAGCACTGTACGGCAGATGGAATTGTAGCGACAGCGTCGAGAATGAGAACTGTTTTAGATACTTAAAATGGCTACGTTTTCCTTACTTGAACAGCGTGCAATCATTCGTTTTCTGAATTTGCGTGGTGTGACACCAATTGAAATTCATCGACAGTTGAAGGAGACATGTGGTGATGGAGTTATGGATGTGTCGAAAGTGCGTTCGTGGGTGCGACAGTTTATTAAAGGCAGAACATCGTGTGACAACAAACCGAAACGACCTCGGGCTCGCACAAGCCGGTCTGACGACATGATCGAGAAAGTGGAGAGACTTGTTTTGGGGGATCGCCGAATGACAGTTGAACAGATCGCCTCCAGTGTTAGCATTTCCGTGGGTTCTGTGCACACAATCCTGCATGACGACATGAAAATGCGAAAAGTGTCCTCCAGGTGGGTGCCACGAATGCTGACGGACGACCACAAGGCTGCTCGTGTGGCAGGTTGCCAAGCAATGTTGACGCGCAACCAAGGCATAAATGGGACTTTCCTTTCGTCGATTGTGACAATGGATGAGACGTGGATGCCATTTTTCAATCCAGAAACAAAGCGCCAGTCAGCTCAATGGAAGCATACAGATTCACCGCCACCAAAAAAAAATTCGGGTAACCGCCAGTGCTGAAAAAATGATGGTGTACATGTTCTGGGACAGTGAGGGCGTAATCCTTACCAATTGTGTTCCATAGGGCACTACGGTGGCAGGTGCATCCTACGAAAATGTTTTGAAGAACAAGTTCCTTCCTGCACTGCAACAAAAACGTCCGGGAAAGGCTGCGCGTGTGCTGTTTCACCAAGACAACGTACCCGCACATCGGGCTAACGTTACGCAACAGTTTCTTCGTGAAAACAACTTTGAAGTGATTTCTCATGCTCCCTACTCACCCGACCTGGCTCCTAGTGACGTTTGGCTGTTTCCAACAATGAAAGACACTGTCCGTGGCCGCACATTCACCAGCCGTGCTGCTATTGTTTCAGCGATTTTCCAGTGGTCGAAACAGACTCCTAAAGAAGCCTTCGCCGCGGCCATGGAATCATGACGTCGACGTTGTGAAAAATGTGTACGTCTGCAGGGAGATTACGTCGAGAAGTAAGACCAGTTTCATAGTTTTCGGGTGAGTAGTTAGTTAGAAAAAAAATCGGAGGCCTTAGAACTTGAATGCACCTCGTATATAAACAGTATATACACATTGGTTTTAGTAAATTTTTGATATTCAAATGATACTTCAACTACAGAGAAATTAATATTTAAACGAGGTAATTGTATAGTTTAATTAATACTAAAAGGATGATGTTACATTTGCCGACTAAAATTTAGATTAAAAGGTTTTAAATGCTATGGTCAGATTAAGGTCAAACATTAATAATTCAAAAGTTTCCGCAAACATATTAAAGTGCGTACATCTGTGACAGCAGTTATTTGCGTTATGAGCTCACAAAAACCTTTTGAACAGAGATCCACAATTTGTGTAAACACAAAAGCATAATTCACGTGATAAGCGGAATGACGTTCTGCTCAAATTTGAAATGAATAATTTAAAAACAAATTCATTCAATTCCACGAATTTAGATGAAATCTGATGAAATGCGTAACTATATTTATAATTTACTATGCGATTTTCGAGAAGTTTTTTAAATAATTATATTTAATTAAATTAATTATTCAGAGGTAATCTAAACGAACGTGAGTTGAACATATACGAGGATAGTTATTTATGTATCCGGAACTGGCAACACCAGTGTTGCTAGGCGCTATTTCACACATTCATCGTAAAGTTTGGCATTTCTGACAGTATATATATTCAAAACGTTTTATCGTACGGGCGCTGTTGTTTTCAACTTGAAAATCTCAGTCAAAAAATGGAATTAACTTGAGAAAATTTTCGTGTGATGATTTATTACGACTTTTGACGTGGATTACCTTAACAACAGTACATCGATGAACAGACTTCGACTTTTGGGGAGGAAGGGCCATTTAAAACCACTGTAGATCACTGGTTTAGTGAATTCAATAGTGGGCGTCGTTCTTTCATGGACAAATTTAAAGAAGGTCGTCCAAAATTGGTTGTTGTGCCAGAAAACATCGATGTTGTGCATAAACTGATAATGTAAGATCATTATATGTCAAACTGCGAGATTAAGGTATCCTGGACAATTGTATGATAAGTATATGAGGAAATATCAGAAAATAGCGAGACTGGTGTTGTAGTACAAAAATTAAACATGTATTTAGAGTAGAAAATTTCAACAACTATCCTTCAAAATACTCTCCATTCTGTGCATTGCACTTGTCCCATCGTTTTGTCCACTTGTCATAAACATCTGAGAAACCATTTTTTGATAGTATATTTAGTATACTGATCATCGCGTTGTTGAGCACTAAATTCGACTCAAATTTTCAACCTTTCAATTCTTTTTTGACTTCAGAAAACAAGGAGGAGTCACATGGAGCAAGGCCAGGTAAGTATAGATGGTGAACCATAATTTACATTCTAAATTCTTCAAGTGTTCGTTGACAAATCGTTGATCTGTGGGCCGGAGCACTGTCGTGATGCAGGATCCAACCGATGTCTTGACAAAGCCGTCGTTTTTTCTTTAATGTTGGCTTTAGGGTTCTTCGCAGTACATTAGAATAGTACTCTTCATTTACTTTGTATTATTAGGTTAAATGTGATCATAAATAATGCCCCATTTATCAAACAAAATTAAATGCATCACTTTACTGACGCTTTTCTCAGTTTTCGCTTTCTGCGGCCTTGGACTGCCTTTGTGCTTTTATTACATACTTTGAGACTTTAATTCAAGATCGTAATGATAAAACCAACTCTCGTCACATGGAACCACATTGTTAAAAAACTGTGGATTATGTTGCAGTTGTCTTTTTCACTGCCGACAAATTGTCACTCGATTGGCTTTTTGTTCATCGGTCATCACTTTTGGAATCCAGTTTGCCGCGACCTTTCGGTGCCCTAAATCTTCATGAATAATGTTTTGAGTGGAACCATAGGACAAACTAACAACGTAAGAAAATCGATATATCGTGACCTTAGAATAACAAGGTTTTAACTGCAATTTTTGTGTAAATTGAGATTTTAGCATATCGGGGTTCTATCTGCAATATTTTATAATATTTCAAAATTTTAGCGAAATCTGGCGTCAAATAACCAAGTTACAAATGCAACAGGGTTTTATCTGTGAGCATTATAAATTTATTTTAGTGTGACAAAGTTCTATATGCACATCATTAGGAAAGCAAAGTTCTATATGCCTCAGTTAGAACTTTGTTGTTGCAAGTGATTGTAGTTAAACCTTTGTTATACTACTTTTGTTTAGTTGGCGCATAATAATATAACCTAAAAATTTATTAGAATAGGTATTCCCGCTTGTGTCAAAATTGTGTTGTGTCAGAACTAGAGGATAAAATCTTGAGTATACAGAATGGAGTCGCAGGAGGTTGTAGTTGTTAATAACGAGTAAGTAAAGTAAATTGTGTAGATTTATATATTATTATGTTAATTTAGATATTCTATATATTTAGATCTAAAGGAAGCGAGGACCCCTTTTTGGAAATGATTTCAAATTTTAATGCTGAAATTGTTATACAGAATACTTTGCAAGGTGATGATGCTCAGTTTTCAATTTCTGCAGAGAATACTTTTGCTTTGGATATGGATAATGAAACTACCCTATTCACGGAACAACAAGACACGGAAAATGTAATCTCTGAAAATAACATGGACAGCATTTCTGAAGATGAAGGAGACCGCGAAAATATAGAACTCTTAGCAAGCACTACAGTTGCACCTGATACTGAAAATATTACTCACGAAAACATGAATGAAATTGTTGATAATGATAATAACAACAGAACAAATTCACCAAAAGTTGTAAGAAAAAAATTAAGTAAACCAAATTTATGGAAAACTAACGTTAGGCAGAAACTCTGTCAGTCTGGTAAGGAGTATGTAAGTGTACGTGGAAAAAAAGTTAGCGCCAAAAAGATTGTGAATAAGAAAGACTGTTATAAGGCCTGCAAATTTAAATGCTCTAGCAACATACCTGAAAATGACAGGAAGTCAATGTTCAACTACTACTATCAATTAAATCAAAATGAAAAGTATTATTTGTTTCTTAAACAAAATACGGAAAGGTACATAAAATCTCGAAAAACTGTGGAAGAACCCTCTCGCCGTAGTTATTCCTTCAAATTCTATTTCAAGATCCGAGAAGAGCAATTCCGGGTGCGCAAACAATTTTTTCTGGGAACTTTGAACATATCACAAAAGCCAATATATACGGTTCACGCTGCTGATACCAGCAGCCCTAAGAAAAGTTTACGAGGAAAAACTAGCAGCAGAAAAATTAGTGATGAAAGAAAACAAGCAGTAATAAAACACATCAACCAATTTCCTGTTGTAGAGTCTCATTACTGCAGAGCCCAGAGTCAAAGAAAATACCTTGAGGCTACTTTGAACGTTCAAAAAATGTATGACCTCTATCTGATTTACTGTACCGAAAGTAACGATAACAATCCAGTTAAACTTTCAATGTACAGAATAATTTTTAACACCAATTTTAATTATTGGTTTCACAAACCTAAAAAAGATGTATGTGAAAATTGCTCAAGATATTACATGAAGAAGAAAGAGGGAGTATTAACGCAAAGTGATGAGGAAGAAATGACAAAGCATACAGCTGAAAAAGATGCAATGAGAAAAGAAAAAGAAAACGACAAGAAGGGCAACATACCTATTTTATGTTTAGATTTGGAAAATGTGATAACATGCCCAAGGTGTTCAGTAGGAAATTTCTTTTATTTACCTAAACTGACTATGTACAACTTAACAGGATATTTAACAATTACTAAAACTGCATACTGTGCTGTATGGATTGAAACTGCTCAAGGTAGGAATGGAAATTGCCTGGCCAGTGCTTTCAGAAAAATAGTCAATCGAGTTTTGGAAGACAACAATATCACTAATTTAATAACATGGAGCGGCTGTTGCGCTCCCCAAAATAGAAACTCGCACATATCCTTTTGTGCTTTAGATACGCTTAGAGACCATCCAGAATTGGAAAGCATTACTATGAAATATTCGATTCCTGGACATGGGGCGGTCCAGGAAGTGGATAATATTCATAGCCAAATTGAAATGCATATGCAATTAAAGGAGTTCTACTCCCCATTAAGTTTTATTAAAGAACTTAAAACGATTAATAGAAAGAACCCTTTTGTGATTTTGCAAATGAAGGAAAGCGACTTCAAAGATTATGGAGACTGTGCATCAAAATTATGTTACACTAAAGTGCCTTTTTCTAAAGTTTCTGCTACGAAATTCGTTAGTAAAGTCTTACACCAAGTGCTTTATAAACGGAGTCATTTGGAAGAATCGTTTACACAAACCTTCATTTACAATACTGTTCCTCGTATAACACGTCCGGGTAAAAAAAAACAAAGTAAAAAATAACCAATCAGTTTTAAAGATAGCAAGTTTAATACCGAAGGTTCTGCCAAAGAAAAAAGAAATTGCAAAAGAAAAACTTGAAGCAATCCAAAAGATGATGAAAACGATGCCCGATTGGATAAACAATTTTATAGTGCTTTTTTGCATTTGTAATCATTTTTACTTAATATGTAGTTTGTTGTTTTAATATGCAGTGTGTTCTTTTCTTTAATAAAATTTTCAGATAATACTTTGTTCCTTTCAATATTCGACCATTTTACTAAAACTTTTAACTAAACAAAGTTCTAAGTGGAAGAAGAACTATGTATTGTCATAAAATTTGTATAAATTTGACTAACATAGTTCTATCTGCATTTATACACTATAGAAATCTCTTTTATAAACAAACATACAAAATGGATATTTAAAGATTGAACAAAAACAACCGTTTATGCTTCAAACCAAATAAATTTAGTGTTCATAATTCGATAACAAAATTAGTTAGAGGTCGCACAAACTTCAGCAGCTGATTTCTCAAAACAGCTGTGCGTCCACATAGAACTATGTTACTCTAAGGTGACGATATGCCAATCCGACGATCATTTTAGATCAAGTCGTCAATTTCTACAATTTTTGAATCAATCCGTGCAGTTGGTGGTCGCCCACGTCGAGGTTCATCTTCCACTAATTCACAACCGTCTGTGAATTTCTTATGTCACTCAAATACTCTGCATCGTGATGAACTATCATCGGGGTATGCAGTTTTAATCATTTCAAAAGTTTCAGTTGGAGTTTTATCTAACCGAACACATAATTTTATCGCATATCTTTGCTCCACTCATATTTTTTCGATGGTAGGTCAAACACTGACAATTCAGTAATTAATTTATAATAAAGGTCAAAAGTTAAATCAAAGCCTACTTGAGGATAAGTATATTAGAGATGGAGGTGGGTTTCATGTTCTATTTTTTGTGTTATAATGTTCTAGTTGCGAAAGAAGTTATAGCACCAGTCTCGTTATATTTCGATATGCCCTCGTATATAAGACATTGTATGAACATTTAGCTGCGGTGACGTTCGCGTTGTATCCCGCATAATTTGACAATTGCTCAAAAAAGGACTAGTGTCGATTGGTGCAAAGAAATGCTCAAAAAATACATCAAAATCCCTGTATAACATCTACGTATGCAGCGAATCTTTTGGATCTATGCGTATGATCCCGAAAGCAAGCAGCAGTCAACTGTGTGGATGTTTCAGGCAACAAAAGTTGTTCGGGCACGAAGCACTTCGAAGCAAATGTTTGTCATGGTCGTTTGTTTTTTTTGGAAACATGGATATGTGGCTATAGTGCCACTAGAGGATCGTAGAATGGTCAATTCTAAATGGTACACAACAATTTGTTTTCCACAAAAACAAGCAACGGTGTAGGAACATTCAATGATACAAGCAACTCAATATTTGACCGGTTAAAACATCGAATTGGTGGGTGATTCGCCATACAGTGCTGATTTGGCACCCAATAATTTCTTTTAGACGCAACGATTTTAGACGCAAAAAGAAGGGGTTAATGTGTTGGAATGGAAAAAGTGCTGTGAAAATTCGTTTAAACGTATGCAGAACTGTATCGATGATCATTGGAATATTTTTAAGAACAATAAACCTATTTTGTATGGTAAATATTTGTTTTTGTTTGTTATTACGGATACATAAATGGTAACTTTCGTAACATCGAGGTTACTATTCCTGAATCCCACTATAAATTAAAGGTTTAATATTTTTAGGCGTTCATTCTTTCTTGAAAGAATATTGGCCCAATAAATTATATTTGTCATGATATTGTGAGCTAAACACCAATTTTAACTAAATAAAATGTTATTTCGATTAAATTCTTAAAAACCGCTCGATCGTTCTAATGCTGTGTTGTGAAAGATAACGATATTCATGTAATTAGTTTTTGATACATTTCTATAAATTGATCATAAATCAACTGCTTGGAATATATTCAATTACTGTCAAGCCGTTTAAAAATGGGTCATTACAATAGATGTATTTTGCTCGACAGTAAAGACTATTTTGAAAGTAATAACAAGTTGTTTTATTTACTTTGTCAAATCTGAATTTCAAAATCAGGTATGACAACATAAAACTGCGAAATTGTTGCAGCTTAAGAGAAAAACTTCAATCATTTATAGTCACCTGTTATAGTTGGTACAATAGAAACTAGATTATAGCCTCACAAAAAAATAGCTAAGGAAAAGATGTTACAAACGGAGTAGTGAAGCAATTGTTTAGAAGAAAATAAAAGACCCATTCGTAACAAATCAAATCAACAAATTTATGCAAAGTGAAGCTTCGTGCTATATTGCCAAATCGGTTCGACAGGTGTTTGAAAGTCATGACATATACAAAGATGATTTGACTGCAAGTAAGACTCAACTATTTGCATCATCTTTTGGCTAAACCTGGCATTATTTTCTAATTCACCCATCTTTTTATGGTTGTAGGTGAACTTTGGTTAATTTCTAATATTTGGTTCCAAAGTTATAGCAGTGTGAATAAACTGTTTAAATGGAAAATCCTAAAATAAATAAACTCCAAATTTATGGTCTAATTCAATATTCATTTTTTAAGAATTAAACACACGAAATTTTGCAAAAATGGTGATAATATCTGGCATCACATTACCCCTGAATTCAAACGGTCATCTCACCAGTGGACGCATCATTGTAGCTCTCCCCCATAGAAAGACAAAACATTTTCATCGGTGGGTAAGGAAATATCTATGATTTTTTAACATTTGACGAGGATAATTTTCATAGATTATCTTGCAAAAGGTTCAGTCGTATTAGGCCACTCTACTAGACGAATCAAAGAAAGCTATTTCTGAATGGAATGGCCTATAAAAAAACATAAAAACATTCTCTTTCCTCACGATAAACTTCTCATACTAGTCACGTTGTTCGCAAAAAATTGAATTACAGGTTGTGTCACGCCTACCCTGTTTGTCAGGGTTAAGTGGCTTCCACTCGTTCTCCAATCCCAAATTCTTCTTATTGGAAAGAAATTTCGGTCAGATGAAGAACTTACTGCAATAACGGAGTGTATTTTGAGGTCCTTGTAAAAGATAATTACAATAGCACTTCAGTATCGTTGGGCTAAATGCAGCTAAAAGGGAATATGCAAAAATCAGTAAAACATAATTGTTATATCCTGAGTGTACAAACTTTGGTAGTTGGTAATATTAGTTTCTGGGGGATTTGAAGGGGTACACAAAAGGGTGTGGTACACACTGTTCAAAAATGTATTTGATAATAAAGATGGCAATGTAAGCTTGTTGTAAATATAAGTTCGAAAACCTGCAACCTCCTTTTATTTATTATACCTCCTGCCTTTACAAATACAACAATAATAACCTAACCATTTATTTAATCATCCTCGTTGTTAACTTACAAATTCATAGAATTTAAATCCTATTAAGAACCACAATGTTTAGAAATATTACAAATGTACCATAAAATTTAACAGTAGCAATTATGAACAAAAGCAACAAGCAGAAAATGTGACGTTGCGAGAGCTTGTAGTAATAGTATGTTAGACCAAATTTAAGCTGAAAACAAAGCTAAAGTAGTTTGGTACTTAATAAAAATGTACTTGGTAAACAATAACAAAAGCCCGCCTTCGATATATTTCAAATTAACATGTTTACTGTGTTACCAGTCGATTACGACTGGCACAAGTGTTTAACTTGTATCTCCATCTAGCGGGACACAATATATTCGAATCCGGTAATGGATAATAGATATTATACAGGCTGATTCATTTTCGGCCCTCAACATGGGGATCTCTCTTATTATTGGAGATAGAGTGTAGGTTTAAATTTGGCAAAGTTGTTAAATTTTGTGTTTGTTATAAATCCGTATAGAAAATAGACCTGTGACAAATGACCTTCGTTATTTAAAAAAAAAGCGCGAAAACCCCATTTTCTTCTTTTACCTGTAGCACCGATATTTGGCCTTGTAGAGAAAATATAAAAACACATCCTTGTGGCCATCTCTAATCCTCTATCCAGTGGTGTACTCCAAATTTTTATACGACGTTTCGTTTCTTTCTGGCCATCATCAACTATCTAATTTCTTATAGGCGCCATATTGGATTTAGACATCTTCAGAAAGAGTTTTTTTTTCTGATTTCAACCATGTACCACATGCTGACTATAGTTTTTGACATTAGGTTTTATTTGAAAGAATAAATTATAAGATTAAATAAGGTAGCCTTTGGAATTTCAATCTGTCAAACATTTCATTTATTGTTCATTAATAATACAAAAATGTCATACACTAACGAAGAGAAACGAGATATGATAAGTATTTTTTGTTCTTCGAAACGAAATTCAACAGTAGCGAGTACAAGATAACAAAAACATTAATAAAAATACATAGAAAAGTAAACAATAAACAATTACAGTAAATGTTCAATTATCTGGCCATCTTCGGTAATACACAATTGGGCACGCCTTCTGGCATTTTGTACTGCCCTTTGTATAGTTCTTCTAGGAACTGCATCGAAGGCATTCTGAAGTCTGTCTCGTAATTCTTCAATGTTTTGTGGCGCATCTACTTTATAAATATTATTTTTAACATATCCCCATAAAAAAAAATCTAGCGGACTTAAATCAGGTGATCTCGCAGGCCATTCAACAACTCCCCTATTTCCAATCCAACGGTTTGCGAACTCTTGATTTAAGAAATTTCTAACAACAGCTGCATTGTGTGCTGGTGCGCCATCTTGTTACCACCATAAATATTGTAATTGATTTAATGGGATATTGTCGTCAAGATAGTCAGATACGTATGTACGTAAAATGTTTAAATATCTTTCTCCATTTAAATGTTCTTCATACATAACTGGTCCTAAGAGACGATTTGCCAAAATACCCATCCAAACGTTTATTCCAAAACGATGTTGTGGTCTTCTAGCCCTGTTTTGTCGGGGATTTTGTACTGCCCAATAGTGCTCCGTATTTCTGTTGAACATTCCAGAATTTGTAAATTTTGTTTCATCTGACCAGATGATTTTGCTTAAAAAATTTTCGTCATTTTCTATCCTTCCCATTAACCAATTACAATATTCTAGCCTTCTCAAATTATCTCCAGGCAGTAAAGAGTGACTAACATGGATCCTGTATGGTTTAAACCTACTTTTATGTAAAGTTCTCCAAACTCTGGACTGGCACAAATTTAATTCTGACGCTACTTCGCGTGTAGAAATTGATTGATTTGTAAAATATCTTGTCGATTTTCATTTAAATTCCTGTTGTCTTGACCATTACAAGGCTTAGTAAACGATCCATTCTCGACCAAATTTCTGTCGAGATCTAAAAAAATGGTACGATGAGGCTGTTGTCGTTCTGGATATAATTGTAGATATCTTGTACTCGCTACTGTTGAATTTCGGTTCGAAGAATAAAAAATACTTATCATATCTCGTTTCTCTTCGTTAGTGTATGACATTTTTGTATTATTAATGAACAATAAATGAAATGTTTGACAGATTGAAATTCCATGGCTACCTTATTTAATCTTATAATTTATTCTTTCAAATAAAACCTAATGTCAAAAACTATAGGCAGCATGTAGTACATGGTTGAAATCAGAAAAAAAACTCTTTCTGAAGATGTCTAAATCCAATATGGCGCCTATAAGAAATTAGATAGTTGATGATGGCCAGAAGGAAACGAAACGTCGTATAAAAATTTAGAGTACACCACTGGATAGAGGTTTAGAAATGGCCATAAGAATGTGTTTTTATTTTTTCTCTACAATGCCAAATGTCGGCGCTACAGGTAAAAGAAGAAAATGGGGTTTTCGCGTTTTTTTTTTAAATAACGAAGGTCATTTGTCACATGTCTATTTTCTTTACGGATTTATAACAAACACAAAATTTAACAACTTTGCCAAATTTAAACCTATACTCTATCTCCGATAATAAGCGAGATCCCCATGGTGAGGGCCGAAAATGAATCAGCCTGTATATCGGGTTCTTTTCTTATTATTGCAAATACATTTTTCTATGTGTAACTTTAAAAAGAAAATTGTCAATGCATTAGCGGCATAGTAAGCAACCAGTTATACAGCAGTGAAGGATTTACCTATAGCTTAATTCTTAAATCAGAGAAGAAAAATATTTTTTTTGTCAAATATTTCTGAATTTTTATTCATACATGAATCTTAAATTAAATACATTTGATTGAAAACTAGATAATTTATTCAAATCATGAATAAGTAAGATAAAAAGGTAGCAATGATAGTATGGTACCAGAAGAATAATAGTTTAAGGACTGTCAGAGACATGTTTTCCGTTAATTATCCTGCCTGGCCTATACCTGCGAAAATAATTCTAAATATTTTTAACAAATTCAAAGAAGATAGTTGCTTTCTAAATTCCTACAAAAAAAATTAAACCATTCACGTGTTAACAGAACACATGAAGCTGAATATTCTGTTATGTAGAGGAACGGTCTGTAGGATTGGTTTTAGATGTAGCCAGGCATTTTGGAGTATCGTACAGTTCGGTGTACAAAACCCTGAAAGAAATCAAATATAAGTCATACAAGATATCAAACCATCAAGAGCTTTTCGAGGAAGATAAAGTAAAACGAACTGATTTTTGTGAAATAATGTTTAATATGTTAAATGAAAACAAAGAAATTTTAAATCAAATAATTTTTACTAATGAAGCTAAATTTACCGTAAATGGTGAAGTCAACTCTCAGTACTTCCGGTTTGTAACCTACGTTTATCCGTTGAAAGTGAAGTTTTAATGACATTCGACAGCCAAGCGATTTGTAGGACTCTAAAAGTTCATAAACTAGTTTTTCGTAGTTAGATGAGGTCCAAGCTCTGACTTCTTACGACTTCTTGCGGCGAGTTTTTCTATTAAATTAACATCGTCCAGCAATTTTATAATTTGTGGTTCAATAAAAATGCCTTGTTTTGCGTCACTTAATTTGGGAAAGACTTGTCTTAGGTATTTAAATCCTTCACCCTCTTTATTCATAGCCTTCACAAAATTTTTCATTAGTCCAAGTTAAAAGTGAATAGAAGGTAAGAGAACATTTTTTTGGTCTACAAGGGGCACATACTTAACATTTTGAGTTTCCCGTTGAAATTCACTCCTTTCCGCCCAAATTTTAGTTACATAATGGTCATTCACTGCACGGCTATCGCACAAACAAAGAAAACAGCAATATTTTGTAAATCCTCCCTGAAGTCCTAGTAAAATTGCAATAACTTTTAAATCCCCATATATCTGCTATTTGTATCAGTTGTACGTGCTTCAAAAACTTCTTTCCTCATTAGAGACGGGCCTGCTTTTTGATAATGGTTGGTGACAGTGTACGTAATCTGTCACAAACGTATAATTTTGAATGAGCATGGCCGTCTATAATAAGGAAAGTTTTTAAGCCACTCTAGTTTATTGCATATAAAAGAATTCGCATATTTTCATAGGTTTCTTTCACCGTCACAGACATATTCAACGATTAAAAAAATAAACAAAATTCAAACTTTTAGGGTAGTACTAATTCAATTATCTGATACTGTATATGAACAAAATATATCTTGTATCTCATCTTATTATTTTAGATTTAGTTTTCCGTAGATTTAAAAGGGGAAATTGCCAATCAATTACTTAACGACTTCGATGACTCAGACTAGTGTTTAACTAACTTCCCTCTATAATTGGGGATGCTAGCCATGGCGTCGACGGAAAATTGATTTATTTCCTTATTAGTCAGGTAAATTTAGTCGTACGCTCTATATTTCAACACGTTTATTGGAATTTTATTTAGTAATTTCCCGTCAGTTGATTAGGATGTTTAAAATCTTTTGAAGAAATTGAAATTAACACACATATAACACTTAAAACATTCATAAGACTACTGATCGCATTAGTAGTCTAATTGAAGTAATATTAGTCACATAAAAAAATAAATATATGTAGACAATAATCATTTAGGAAAACATCAAATCTCCAAAAATAACTCCATGCTTTGTAAGCTATTATAATATTTAAGAGCAATTGTTATTTAATGAAAAATTAAAACCAAATCAAGCTGAAAGTTGATGTTAGGTATTAATGGATTAGAAGGTATGTTGTACCCTCCTGGACAAAGTATAAAAAGTAAGGGAATCGATTGAATGAAAACGGTTTGACGTAAGTTGTTGAATTTTGTATTATCCGATCGTTTCATTATTTTGTCTTTCCCAATGAATGAAGAACTTTCGTGAAAATGTAATTTATTTGGAAAGGAGCTCGAAACTATATTAATATAAAATTAAGTTAACGTATGTTTTGTACCTATTTTAATAAAGTACTTAATAATAATACTTTAATTTTTATGAAGGCATTTTTAATACATCTAAAAAAACTTAATATGTACCTATATTAAATTCTTGTCAAGTTTAGTAAGACCAGTAACAAGAAAGGAAAGCTTAAATTTTATACTAAGATTAATAGAATTAAAGAACACATGTCATAAGATGTGAGCCACAAATTTTTTCCTGAGGGTGTAATGGTACTTCTGTTTTAGTAACTCTGTATAATTTAATTTAGTTATATTACGTGCCTTCAAAAACTTTCCTCATTAGAGACGGCCATGCTTTTTTTAATGGTTGGTGACATTGCATGTATTCTGTCATAATCGTATAATTTTGATAGTTTAGTTATGTCATGTAAATGTGTATAATAATTAGTAATTTAGTTTTTCACAAAATTTTTATTACAATAGTCAAAATTAAAAGAAAATAATACTAAAGCAGATGTTGGAAATGTTGACCATTACTTTGAAGACAAAGTTGAACTTTACGCTCCACACTTTCAAAGCCATTTATTAGGATTTCTTGGGTTATGTCAGCACAAGAATTCACAATAGCATTACGAAACTCATCGATTGTGTGACATCTGGTCTTGAAAATGGTATTATTTAAATATGGAAAAATAAAATAGGCTGAAATTGTTAAATCTTAAGATCTTGGGGGAAAATTAATAATTCTTGTATCGAAAAATTCTTGCAAAAAGCTGTTGTTTCTCGAGATATGTGCACTGCTGCATTATCTTGCTGGAAATATCCTTTCGTAAGTTGATCATCATGAAGTTCATTAGTAAACAGCTCTAATAATTCATTTCGATATCTTTCAGCAAATATAGGCCCAATAATTCGTCTTCTTGAAGCTACTAACCAGACGCCTATTTTTTGTGGATGTAGCGTAGTTTCCACAGATTCAATAGGGTTTTCCGCAGACCAATTTCTCATATTTTGCTTGTTTAAATATCCTGAAATATGGAACCAAGCCTCATTCGAAAAGACGTATTTGTCGAGAATATTATTATTTATGTTATTCAAAAACATAGACAATACTGTGTTCTCGTAACAAAATCTACCTGTTCAAGTTCCGAATCTACTAGAATTTTATATGGAAATAACTTTAAGTCCTTTTTAAAAATAGTATGATATATTCCCACTGACAAATGAACTTATTGTGGTAGTTTTGCGATTGATTTTTTGGGCGAGTTGTCCATTCGACGTCGAATATCCTCTATACAATTTGCTATTCGTTTTCTAGGTGCTCCACCGCCAGGTTTCCGAGTTATTGCCCCTGTTTCATTAAATTTAATAACACAAGCTTGAATATGTTTTTGCAGTTGTGCGTAAGTAACTGGCAGATTAGGATACTATTGCCATTTTTTAATTTTTGGTAAATTCTAGTAACTTTGAATAATAAATATGTTGTAACTCTAACATCATAATAAAATAATTTAAAAAATAAAAGCGTTTATAATTTGAATTTATGTATAACAACTGTCAGAATTGGAAGTTTTCTAAAGCTTCGCATGTGCGCCAATCTTTGATTACTTAATTACTTAACAAACAGCCTACTATAATGAGGAAAGTTTTTGAAAGCACATTATAATATTCATAATGCCATCATTTATTGTATATCTATTCGCTCATTTATATGTTGACTTATTTTCCACAACTATTCCACATATATGGTCTTATGAAAATCTAACGAACCATCGAAAAAATTCATAATTGGAGTAGAGAGTGAAATTGGATTGATACTTTAACCACTTACACATAATGACATTTATTATTTGACATTGAAACTATAAGTTTGTGTCAAATTTTTCAAAACTCTTATTAAGAAAATTGTTTGTGTTTAGATGTAAATGGACAACATTTTCAACAACTTCTGTAGCTATATGTAAATTTTGATTATGATTTCGATATTAAATACATTATTTGTTTTCTTTTTTGTTGTAGTATCATTTCAATGCCATAACCTTTTTTTACAATTAAACTAAATGAAACTGTCAAGCATCAAATAACACATTACTTGATGCTTGACAGTTTCATTTGGTTTAATTGTAAAAAAAGAGATTATAGAGATTATAATTCAACCAAGTATTAATTGTATATTACAGTTTCTCCAAAAACAACTTTTTCTTACTCTCTCTATACTCAAATGTATCATAATAAAGAGCAATCGAAAAAATTCATAATTGGAGTAGACTGTGAAATTGGGTTGGTATTTTAACCACTTCCACATAATGACACATCATTATGTGGAAGTGGTTAAAGTACCAACCCAATTTCACAGTCTACTCCAATTATGAATTTTTTCGACACATAATGACACATCATTATGTGGAAGTGGTTAAAGTACCAACCCAATTTCACAGTCTACTCCAATTATGAATTTTTTCGATGGCTCGTTATTATGATACATTTGAGTATAGAGAGAGTAAGAAAAAGTTGTTTTTGGAGAAACTGTAATATACAATTAATACTTGGTTGAATTATAATCCTCTGAATTACAGAGAGTTTTTCTAAAATGATATTACAACAGCCTATACCTCTTGACACACAACAATATTTCAAAGAAATTTAGAGGACCCCGGAGTGATAATACCTTGTATTGCAATAATTTGGAAAATAAAACTATGTCTTGAGACAAACAATTAAAAATTAACAAAATTTATAAAAAAATTCTATTAGGATGACCTTGTTTGTAATTTTACATCATATTTTTGGGTGCAATTAAATATTTCTTCATTGACCATCTTCATAGTAATGGGTGATGATTAGAGATGCCACTTTAGACGCACGCTTCATTGGCGTACCAACTCAACGGGCAGCTCTCTCCCGATCTGCAGTTTTCACAATTTTGTCTGTGATTTAGATATTAGTATGTATATTGAGAGCGACGCATATTTGTTTTGCAACAGACTGTTATATGTAATAATAATAATATAACAATTAGTTGTATCGAGAAAACGACCATTGTCTGTCCAAGCAAATAAGTTAATAAGTGGATAGGTTGCGATATGTTTCTAATGTCCTGGACGAAAATCCACCGCGAATGACATGAAGATATGATAGCCATGACGAGTACAAAGCACATATAAAAAAGTCATGTAAAATCTATCGAGGAATTTTTATTTCATTTATGTGATAATGATTTTGTATAATCTACCGTTTACTTTATTATCCAATGAATCATATTGTACAATTTGAAATAAATTCGCGAAATATCCGTTACCGAGTGAAAACACTGTGAAACTATAAAAATACACCTAATGTTGCGAATATTTAACCGATATTATCCACTTTGTGACTTCGCGGAAGACGTTTAAAACGGTAAATGTTCCACCACCCTTTTATTATTTCTTTTAACGAGTCATCGAAAAAATTCATAATTGGAGTAGACTGTGAAACTACAACAAAAAAGAAAACAAATAATTTATTTAATATCGAAATCATAATCAAAATTTACATATAGCTACAGAACTTGTTGAATATGTTGTCCATTTACATCTAAACACAAACAATTTTCTTAATAAGAGTTTTGAAAAATTTGACACAAACTTATAGTTTCAATGTCAAATAATAAATGTCATTATGTGGAAGTGGTTAAAGTATCAACCCTATTTCACAGTCTACTCCAATTATGATTTTTTTCGATGGCTCGTTATTTACATAGTATAATGTGCATGCCTATGACGCGTACCTCAATTTGGCTTTTCTGGTGATAATAGTGGAAATATGTTATCTTTTTTGTTTTGGTTAGCCAAATGATTTGTAAAAAATTGTAATTATTGATTTAAAAAAAATACGCATTTCTTTTTCAAACAAATAAATTCTTTTAGCAAACTTTTCCAATTATTTTTTTGTTACTACAAAAACAATTTATAATGTTATTTGTATTTTTATATATAAACGTATTATTCATACAAAAATATTGAAAAAATCTACTTAAATCACATTTATAAATAATTCTCGAGACGATTTACATTAAAATTACATTAATTTTTGTTTTTCATTGACTCTTTAAATATTATGCAAATTAAATAGCTTTTATGCTTATTTGAATATAAATGTCTGCCACTTACAGTAGTGTTTTTCTTTCTTTGGCATGATGCAACAGCGATAAATAACTAGAGCGAACAGAACACAAACTACGAGCGCTGCTCCACAGAAAACGGCCGCCAAAATCGGTATTCTGTCTGAAGAAACTCTCCAGCCCCTCGGTGAGGCCGTCGGTTCAGGCCACATACTCGCGGTCAGCGTGACCCACTGCTGTTGCAGCACGCGACCTTCGTGCTCTGAAATGATGCTTCCATCATCGCCTGAAAAATATGAAAAGAATATTAATGATAATCTTTTTTTCATAATAAATTCTGTTGGTCTGGTAATAGACCAACTACGTTAAGTGAATGACACTTCAACGTCCACATTATTAAAACAACATATATACGTAAAATAATAGTTTTACACAATATGTGACAACTAATGATTCTTTTCTAATACTGAAAATATGAATGGATACTGTATCGTATCGTATCTGAACTCGTAGTGATTTTTTCCCACGATAGATGAAAGTTATGCTTAAGTGCCTAAAGCATAAACAAAAAAAGGGAAAAGATAACAGCGGTGTTCATACAAGTGCATAAGAAAGTATCATTAGTGCCAGCTTCATGTTTAAGGAGAAAAGCGATTATTGATACTGAAGATAGATTCTTAGAGATATTTGATGACGACGGAACAGATAGTTTGCATAATAAATATTGCCATATAAAAAATATCCAAGAGATCCTTGTTTAACTAACGTCAACTATAAAATACAGTAATAGTAAAATGCTAAAAACATATTTGTATATGTACACATAGATATACATAATATAAACTTCTTTCGGATTGGTGGCTTCTACGTACAGACACGTGTTTCAAGCGCATCCTAGTTCTCGTCAGTGTAAGAGAACATGCGCGCCAAATGCTTTGCGTTGCAGCTAAATATATGCAAGACGTACAAAAATGGTGTATATGTAGCGGCGACGGAAGGCATTCTGTAGACTGAATACAATTGGAATGCACATGAAAAAGTACATACGCATAATTAATAATAGATACGTTAACTTTTAAAGAAATAAAATCATGTATTATAGAATTATAGTAATATACGGAAGAATAATTACAGTTTATTACAGTCTAAAAAGAGATTCACAGAATTTATTTGATAGAAATAAAATTAGTTTTGGATAATATTTCTACTACACCTAATGAAAATAAAATGCGTTTTCTTTAAATACATTGATTGAGTACCTATGTGAAAAGTTGAGGAGAATCTGTTGTGTATTAAGTTCACTTAAGAAATCGTGCGGTTTAGAGACCTTTTTCTCAATTGTACTTTAAGGCACAATACAGAGCTCTCTAATAACTAGTTCCAGAAAATACATTCAGAGTTAACAATTTTTACAGAAACATGTAAATACGCAATTCTTAAACAAGCTCAGTATTTCTTCACATGTGTTCTTAAGTAGTTCGTTAAGAAAGTTTACTGCGATGAGTGTAGGTAGTATTTTAGGCCATAATTGATTAGTTTTAAATCATGGAATTCAAAGAATCAGATGACATATTTATGTCATATTTGCTTTAAACTAGGAATAGACAGTGAGAGCGATAATCACCGCCATAGTTTATAGGAAAGCAGCAGTTGCAACAGTGAAGAAGAAGATGATCATGATCACCAAAAAGATGGTGCAGCAAACAGCGAAGATGACCTTGACACCGATCAACTATTCCAATTATTCACATCGGAACAGAAGAAGTTAGGGTTTTAAATTTAATTTGATAGAGGTATGACTTGTTCAATAATTGTAACAATGTTGTCCGATAAATGAAGACCATGTCCAATAACTATATTTTTCTACATGTCCACCTTCAATATTTTTTTTAGAGACTTTTCAACATGTTACATGAAAGTTTTATATCGTACTTTAAAACAGGCTGGTCTTATTTGATGCAATAATTTTTCTTAACTGTCCAATAACTATGTGGTTTACCCTATATGAGAATTAGAAATGGAATGCCAGAAATCGTAACCTTTCTGTATTAGTCCCTTCAGATAGATATCAGTTCGAATTGGAGACTAAACAAAAATGTTTGCAATAACTTTGGGACGCAATAAGGTCAAGATACTGTAAATATGAACTAATCCCTTAACATAAATAACGAACTATAAGATATGTATTAGAACTATACAAAAAAATAATAGAATATAATGTAATTGAATATAATATAACATAATATGATATACAATATTAGTTGTGTATAGTGACCAAGAAAAAAAGGGTGAAAGTAAAATATAATTAATGACTTCATACAAAAAATGGCGGTCCAATGTTCAAGGAGTAACGAGAAAATGATTTTTCTTTATTCAAGTCCGGCCTTGTCGCAGGTAAATATACGGGCGCCAATACAGGTTTCCACCTATAATTCATCAGTAATTCTCTTTACCGATGAATTATATTGTTTTAGCGGTATTTGTCAGTACCACTACAAATTTAAAGACAAAAAATGTGTATAAATCCATTTAACCCTTGTCCGGGCAAGACATTTTACTAACGTAACCGGGCAGTTCGGGCCTGGTAGGCCCGGTG
Source organism: Melolontha melolontha (assembly GCA_935421215.2). Lineage (NCBI taxonomy): Eukaryota > Metazoa > Arthropoda > Insecta > Coleoptera > Scarabaeidae > Melolontha > Melolontha melolontha. Next base: position 139,268,450 of record OW285237.1, on the reverse strand, counting down.
CTTTTAGTATATGTTTTTACTTAAAGAATTAATGAAACAAAGAGTTTATGGGAATTATATATTTAATACAATTTATAAATAACATTAATTACTTACTGATCTTAAATTTTATTCATTTCTTGCAATTATAACACAAAACTTTTGATGAAGAATGTTCGTTACAAATGTTTTGTTTGCACTCATCACAACATTGTCTTTGCTTCCTGTCTTTTGTTTTAGGACACATGTAGCACCTTCTTCTAGAATTTGCTTTAGTTTCAGTTCTTGCTCTCTTTGCCGGCGTTGCTTCTTCACCTACAAACTCGCTGACACAGTGTTGGATGGTACGAGGAAGTCCATTCGCCTTCCTTCTTTGAATATGCTGCAATGCCGCTTACGTAGAGAAGGTTCATAAAAAATGTAAATGACCAACGATTTGTTCTGCGTTTACATGTGTATTTATGAGCCAATTGGTCTAAAGTGTCCACGCCACATTTTGTGCTGTTATAATACAGAATTATTTCTGGCTTTTTTTATCGTCATCGTTACAGTTAATAGTATGATGCATCGTTGACAGAGCCAAAACTCTTTTGTTTTTCTTTGGAACGTAGGACATTAAAGACGCTTTTTCTGTAAATCCGAAAATGGACGTTTGTTCTTCACGTTTTCTATTGGGCAAAAATTCGGTTGGAATGAAGCGTTTATTTTTCCTTACGGTACCAACGCTCGTCAACCCATTTGTCAATAATGTTTTTGCTAATGATAAGTCCGTAAAATAATTGTCGAATGTGACATTTCTGTTTGTATTATAATACGGTTGTACGAGCTGCTCCACTACCTGTGTTGCGAGGCCCTTGGCGATTTGATTTCCTTCCTTTCCAATATAGGGAATACCATTTAGAGGATAGTAGGTTTCAGAGGCACACGCCCACCAGATCTTCATTCCATATTTGTCTGATTTGGAAGGCATATATTGTCTAAATGGACATCTTCCTCGAAAGGGTACAAGTTGTTCGTCCACTGTGATGTTTTCTCCGGGGAGGTAGTGCTTTTTCAGATTGTTATTTACTTTTTCCCAAATAACTCGAATAGGTGCAAGTTTATCGTTCTTCCTTCTTTCGGAACGTGTACCTTTGTCATCAAGTCGTATAAATCGCAACAAGCTTCTGAATCGTTTCAATCCCATCGTTGCTCGAAAAATTTAAGGGCCATATAATCGACTCCATAGCACATCGTAGCTAGTATCATTAGCACTTAGGTGACCGGCAGTTAGAAGCAAACCAAGAAAAGCGCGAATTTCGATATTATCACATGGTTTCCAGGGAATATCTATCAGTACCCTCTCTACCTCCTTGTTTGTATGTGAAGCAATTTCGGTAAGTACAGCTTCATCAATAAATAAGAGAAATGCATCAATTGGATCTTCAACAATTTTTCCCGGCGGTAAGATAACTTCATGCATTTGCGATTTTATTATATTGCACGAACGAACCCGTCCTGTCGAAGGAGAGGCTGGCTGCTCCACACTGAATCATCTTTAGCAACAAATTTGGAAATACTGACAACAGGAGTGTCAAACAGTCCCTCACTGCCTTCTTGCACGTCTTCCGTTTCACTAGCATTGGAAAGGTGGTCCTCTTCGTCCTCATCTTCGACATCCGACTCAAAATTTACAGGCGCCTGCCTGGTCATCGTCCGATAGGTTTTCCAGTATATATGCGAGTTCGGCGTCCGATAAAAATTTTCTCGATATTGCTGAATGATTATAACACTTTCACTATAATGCATAAACTAAAAGCAATGAACAAAAAATGCCCGTATATATACAAATAGACAGGGAACCCCTACTTTACCTAATATTACTTTCCTCGAAAAATTACGACCTATATACGTCATCAAATGTATTTGCTGCACAAATGACACAAAATGATCGGAAACACTAATTACGTAAAGAGGATTAGAAAACAAAAACGGAAAATAAAGTTACCATAATTGCCTAAAGTATGGGCCTGCTCAGCCCGGCTTGCCCGTTAATGGGATTTTAAGTACAATCCGTCAATTAACTAACGATTATTCATAATTTAACAAATATTACTTAACAAGCAAACAGTAATTAACATTTCTGAGGAATTCTAAAGAGCATTAAGTCGTACTAAAATTACTCATTAAGATATCGAATTTTTTATCGTCGCTCGGGCCTGGCAGGCCCCCCTTGCCCGGATAAGGGTTAAATAATTAAAAACCATATGACACGCTACATAAAGTTTTTTGTTTTACGACGATTTTTATGTTACTATAAACATAATAATTTTACTTTTAAAGGAAGTCTAACGTTCAAACTATTTAGTTTTAATCACATTTTAATTAACGCGGCATAGGTTTGTAGACATATTCGACGTAAAGGCTATTATTGATATCCACAAAAAAAAACATCGCCATATGTGCGGCCGTGTATGTTTTTTTAGAAAACAACAACATTTACTATCTATAAATAGGACCTTATTGTTAAAAGTATATATATAGAAATATATAATAAACAAAGATATGGACCGACTTTATCTACATTTTGGCCTTAAAAATTTGGAAATCAGATTCGCATTGCATGGCCGTAATTCAGCGGTAAACCTGTAACAGGTAAGGTACATTACAAGAGTTTAAGAATAATTTAAAATAATAAAATACAATATAAATTCAATAATAATATACTGATTATTACTGACATTTACATATTAGAAGTCTTAATAATAAGAAACACTATGTAATGTTGAAATAGACTTTATAGAATAACAAGACACTTCCGAATACCTTGGCTTTCATCAAAATAAAAACATAAACCACACACATATCAAGACAGAGTTAAAATAACAGTATACCCGTAGACTAATCGCCATCCTCAAATCATATCTAAATTCTAAAAATTTAACAAGAGCAATTAACGCTACTGCAATATCTACTTTACCACATTCATTTGAAATAATAAGATGGACCCAGACAGACCTTAATTATATTAATTCCACCACACGCGCACTTATGCAAAAATACAGACAACTACACCCAAACCCTTGTATTGAAAGAATAACACTAAGTATAAAATAAAAAAAGGAAGTGTAATATTTTACGTGCACGCACTCCACGCAAAACAAATACACAACCTTCGACAATACTTTCACGACAAATACGATAACCTACGCATCGCAATAACAAAAGCAGGTCAAAACCACACACCGTTAAACCTAGCACCAAAAAAAGCACACACGCCTGATTCATATAATGATTTAACGTACATCCAAATGAAGATGGGAAGAGAAAAACGAAAAACATTGCTGGGAGCAATGTTTCTCGTTTTCCATATGGGATATGGCAATAGAAAACAGTGTTGCTGATAGTTACAAATAGCTAGAAAGTGGACATCTTTTCTCAGAAACCGAAGGTTTTATCTCGGCAATACAAGATCGAGTAATATGTACAAGGAACTGTCAACTGTCATGTCGTTGACAGTCGTTACGCATCTAATACGTTGAGGCCGGTGCATCGTTCGAGACCCTAAAAATGCATGGGAAATGAAAACATGGATACATAGACGAAAGCATTTCTTCTAAGAATAGATTATCCAGCATGATATTAAATTCTGTTACAGTATCAGATAAATCCTTGTTAGCTTGTCAAGGTAACTAGTGGATATGTTTTCCTACAAAGAACTTTCACAAACTTGGAAAGCTTTGGATCACATAATTTTTGGACATTTCGAAAACTGCATTTTGTGACAAACAATTTATGTTACAAAATAATACAAATCTGTATAAAAACAAATTTGTATCTGTATATGCATGGACACACAGTACGTATTTACCAGCTTTTGCTTCAACTACCAGACGCATGCGTTTCTGTGTAACCACTTTGTCAATGATAGGTTTACGAAGACAAAAGACTGTAGGTACACTAGCGGTCATGTAGCAAGTTTTGTCCTATCCGAAGACATCAGATAACCTCATGCCATCTGACGGACAAAACCGACCACGCCGGTGCAAAGTGTTTCTTTTCGAATAGCTAAGCTATTACTGGAAAAGAAGAAAAAATACGCATATTACTGTGAGTCCATTAACTCGTCGCCAGGTGGCGTAGTATAGCAAAAAACAAATTGCATGTCGATGCGACAATTCACATCAAGCTTTGATACAAAATAATACAAATCTGTATAAAAACAAATTTGTATCTGTATATGCATGGACACACAGTACGTATTTACCAGCTTTTGCTTCAACTTTATGTGTTTATATTTGTTGAGTTGTGTTTGAGTTATTCTGCGATACTACAATATTTGATGTAAAAGAGTAAAGAACGTGCATCAAATTCTGCTTTAAACTTGGTAAAACGGCAGCGGAAACTCTGAAAATGCTTAAACAAGGGGTTGGCGAGGATGCTTTAGGCCAGAGGCAAATTTATGAGTAGCACAACCGGTTTAAAAATTAATGCGTGTCGGTTGATGATGACCTTTCCTGTCGTCCATCGACGAAAAACACGCCACAAAATGTGGAAAAAAGGCGTGATGTTGTCCTGCAAGACCGAAGGAGAACAAAATGACCATGACATTTGTAACATTGTCGGCTTGTCGTACAGCGTTTGGCAGCGGCGTTTGTTAGCAAGATTATTCAGCATTGGACAAAACGGCAGCATGTTCATTTGTGCACCGAGTTAAAAGAAACTGAAGGAAGGGATGCGCACTTCAGTACTAGAATCATTACCGACGATGAACTATGGGTGTACGGGTGTACATACACAAAGCAGCAGTCTTCGTACTAGAAGACGTCATCTTCATCACAGCTGAAGAAAGCACGGTAAGTTCGAAACAACGTCAAGTCGATGTTGATTTGCATCTTTGACGCTGATGGTATCGTGCGCGAAGAATTTCTCCCATGAGGTGAAACAGTTAATGATGATTCTACGGTGACTAAGAGAAAAAAATTTGGCGCAAACGGTCTGACAAGTGCCGCAACAATTCGTGGGTCTTACAACACGACAATGCACCAACCCAAACATCACTTTTTGTGTGTCAGTTTCTAGTCTCAACAAAAACGGCAGTACTACCCCACTCTTCCTACTCCTCAGATCTTGCCCTTTGTGACTTCTTCCTGTTTCCAAAGTTGAAATTGAAGCTTAAGGGCACCGTTTTGTGACAATTGAGGAGATCCAGACCCAATCGCAATCAGCGTTGAATATGTTAACACGCGAAGACTTCCAGCACTGCTTCCAGTCATAGAAAAGTCGTTGGGATCGATGTATTCATGCGGAAGGAACGTACTTTGAAGGGAATGGTAGTGAATAATTTGTAAGAACAATTTGCTGTGTTTTTTTTACATTCCGGGAATTACACCTCGTATATAACGGTCAGAGAAAAAGTCTGGCAACAAGGTATTTTTTTTTAAACGAATAAAATTATAAAATTGTGTGGTGATGAATGGGATTGTATTCTGCATTTTTAGAGTACGTATCAAATTTCCATGATGTCAGCGTTTAACGTACTGCCGCCATCTTAAATTTTTTTAAATAGTAACTTGGGTTAAGTGATATATCACAAAAAAGCTTATTTCTTTCTCTTTTCAAAAATACTAATAATGTACTACGTTACTAAGGAAATACCACATAAAATTGAAGTTGTATTAATCTATTCTTATTTTGCATTATTATTAGTTCACTCCCGGTAGATGGTTAATTTAAAACAAAAAACAGTAATAGACACTGAAAAAATGCCAGAAACATAGTGTACAAAGTGTCAGAGTTGATTTAGTTTTAATAGTGTTTGACTGCTACAGTGTTTAAAAGTAAATTAAGAATAATGGCAAACTTATCGGAAAAAGAACGAATTCAGATACTAATGTTAATTGGATATGGTGATAGAAAACGTACCTACCTATGAAGAAGTTAGTCATATTTTTAACGATTAAAATCCTCAACACCCTCCTGTAAGTAGATCTACAGAATAATTAATAAATTTAATGAAACTGGTAGTGTACAGGATCGTCCAAGATCTGGCAGACCAAAAACTGCATCTAATGAAGAAAAGACTTTAGATGTCCTACTAAATGTTCAAGAAAATCCTAAAGCATCTACATATGAACTGTTAAGAAATCATGGTATTTGTAGGAAGTCTGTACAAAACATTTTGCATAAAAATAAGTTCCACCCATCGAAAATTCAAAACCAACAAGAATTAGCTGAAGATGATTTTTATCGAAGATTAGAGTTTTGTGAAAACGTATTGGAGATAATTGATGGACAAAACAATTTTTTAGACTCTGTTGTATTCAGTGATGAGGCTACATTCTACTTGAACGAAAATGTTAACGGTATTGTTCAGCTTCTAATCCGCACTGGATGGAGGAGACTCATACTCAAAGTTCACAAGAAGTTAATGTGTGGGCTGGTTTCGCGAGGAACCATTTGATAGAGAGATCCTCTTTTTATTGAAGGCACCCTTACCGGTAAAAAGTATCTTGGTCTACTCCAGCATCAAATTATATCTGAAATAAACAATTTACTTCCAAATGTAAACGTATATTTTCAATAAGATGGCGCACCTTCGCACTATCACCGAGATGTTAGGCAAAATTTGGATAACATTTTCGCCAAGCGATGGTTTGGTCGAAGAGGTGTGGTTGAGTGGCCGGCAAGATCACCCGACTTGATTTTTTTCTGTGGGGCTACCTAAAGGACCGCGTTTATGTTAATAGACCATCTAACTTAAATGATTTCAAAGATCGCATACGTCTGGAAATGCCGGCCGTTTCCCCAGAAATAATCAACAATTCTATTCGTAGCTTCCAAGACAGATTACATTATTGCCAAGAAACAGATGGCCAACACTTTGAACACTTGTTGTAGTAAAGAAACTGTTAATTGGTTTTTGTTTTAGTTATTATTTTTGTAAATTAATGTATGTCTTCAACCATTACATTTTTTATGTCTTTGATAATTTTTTTTCATATTTCCTTAGTAATGTGGTACGTTATTAGAATTTCTGAACAGTGGAAGAAATAAGCTTTTCTGTGACATATTAATCAACCTATGTTGCTATTTAAAAAAAATTAAGATGGCGACGGTACGCTAAACGCTAACGTCACATAAATTTGATATGTCCTCTAGAAAATGCAGAATACAATCTCATTCATCATCCTACAATTTTATAATTACAAATTATAAAATTGTTAAAAAAATAACTTCAGACTTTTTCGCTACCCGGTATTACTTTTTTCTTTGTTTAGCAAACCATTTTTCTCGGTATATCTTACATTTAATCAAGTGTCATTAATTGCAAAAGAATTAAAAACTGTCATAAAAATGTATATAAAATTACCAATTTATTATCAAAATTATACAAGGAATATTTTACCCTGTCCCTAATGACACATCATCCCTATTTATATTAAATTCCATTATAATCGTCCCCAGGAGAATTACCATTCAATTAAACTCGATGTAATCATTCTCCCATCTTTCGGCCTCTATCTTTCTTTCCACACCTTCATTAAGTTTTATTATCTGAGGATGAGATTATGGGTCCTAACGAACGAAAAGTTGACTGCAGCTAAAATACCAGCGTATGACAGGCGCGAGAATGAGAAAAAAAAACAAACAGAGAGTGAAGGTTAACGCCGAAGCTTCCGAAGAGCTGACTGAATGATATTTCAACATCCCCTATTTAGCGATTGTTTAGCTGTCGCCTACACACGATGAAATGTCACGCCCTTCCACTACTACCATCCACATTCATTCATGAAAGGCAGTAAGTATGTGGGCAGGGAATCCTGTTATGAAACTCGGAAAATATTTAGCAGAGAAATTTTTGCGGCTAGCGACAGCTGCGTATCTGCTATAATTAAGATATAAAACCAAATTGAAACACGAACATATCAGGGAAATTTTCGATAATATGGAAACCTATATATTTACTTTTTCGTTTGAAATTATATGTTCGCTAGTCTCCTTTGAAATGCTTTGATGAAACGTATGACATTGTAGAATCTAATTTCAAAATCTAAATTAACGTGGGAGAACTAGTGTTCTTTTTTATCCAAAATTATTTAAATGAGTTCTCGTACATTCTACATACTAATTTGCATAATATGGAATTCTATTATTATGTTATAGGATTTTACCAGACTTAAGAATTCAAATTGAAATTGTAGGAATGTGGAAATATTTTCTATATAAATAAAATTTTTGTTCCTTAAATTTCATTTATACGGAGGATGTCTATTTAGTGTTGGATATAGCCATAGAATCAAACAGTGGAACGACTCAAAGCTTTACTGCTTTTCAAAATATTTCGTTCAAACCAATTGTTAAAGCAATTATTACAGTCTTCAGTTGGGACAGTCAAAATTGCCGTTTTGAAGGTATCTACTGCTTCTTCCGGCAACAGAAATCGTCGACTACGCATTCCATTTTTATCATTGGGAACGCCAAAAAATCGTTTGGACTATAAAGAGGATGATCTAATAATTCGATATTTTGATGCTCCAAAAACTCAATTGTCTCTCGAGCTGATTCGAGATGATTTGCCGTTGTGGGTTGGTTTCTCGGAGCACGGCGTTATTTCTGGCAAACAAACGATCGTGTTCAAATTCGCATTAACCGTTCTTCGATCTTGCAAAGGAATTGTAGCTAGATGACCTGATTTAGAGACAAACGTTGCTACCATATTTTTCGACACACTTCGCGAACGGATAACTTGTCGGATTTTCTTCTCAAACAGCGGATTGACGTTTATTTTCATAGGAATAAATCCATGATTCATCGCCACTCACGACACTATAGACGTTTTTCGAGTTTTCGTTATTGAATCCGCTCAAAGATTTTTGGCGCCAATCAACGCGAGCAGACTTTTGTTTTTCGGTTAAAAGATGCGGAATCTAACGAGAAACTAATTTCCTAACATCAAGTTCATTCTATAGTATCGATGGATTAAGGTCTTTGAAATATCCATGGATGTCTCAATTTCAAGATATATTACATGGCTATCTTCCTTAATCAGGCCGCGTAGAGCATCGTTGTTTTTCTGGGTGACCGCTGTTCTTGGCGTACCTGTCCTGGGATTGTCGCTGACACTGGTGCTTCCAAGATGCAATTCACAGTAGCAGCATAAAATTGGACATGGTAGTTGAGTTAATCCTTTCCGAAAGTTGTGAAAAACTATTGTGCGAAAATTTTCTTGACTCAACTCCATTTTCGGCCAACCTATAAACTTTAAAAATTCACTGTCAGTAAATCACTTGCCGTATCTTGAAGAAACTTTAGATTTAGGTTAACGAAAGATTGAAATTAAATTTGACATGTGACGTTTTATTTTATTACTGGCACGCTCTATGAGGTTATATACAACACTAAAAAGACATCTCTTATAATATCATCTAATGTTTATTTATGTAAATATGAGTTTAATTCATTAAGCTATTAAAACAATAAAATTGGCCGGTCTAACCCCAATTTTACTTATATCACATGTGATTCAGGAGCTTGTTTTAATCTGGAAATTTATAGATAACAGGAGGAGCAATGCTAGGATACTTGGTTCGCGATGGGCAGGTACATTTTCTGTGAGCACGTGTATTAATATGATCACTGTATGTCCTTGTTACTCTATGGAAGTGTTGAAATGCATCCACAAACTCAAACCTAATTTTTTGTTAGAGATTGTAGACCAGTTTTCATCAAAATAATAGACAAACACATGTAGCAAGAGCCATGGCTTTAGCATTGTCACCAGGTTCTTCGAATCTTTCCCCTATTGAACATGTACGGCACATTATCAGTACGAGACGATGAAATTTATCACATCCCTCAAACATTATCGGTAGGAGACTACCACATCCCTCAAACATTTTGGTGGCACTTCATCATGAGGTAGGAATAGGTCACCTGTGATAGGATTCCTTAAAAGAATATTGACCAACTAATCAGAAGCATGTCTAGAGGCACTAATGCATGTGTGGAATACCATAGCGGACATATATAAAATTGGTTTGAAACTTTAATGAACTTCTTCCTATATCCTCCTAAATATGTATTATCGAAATAAAATTATGAGTATTAGATGTTCACTTTTTATGTCACATGGAAGAACTAATACCATTAGAGATTATTTAGTGATATTTAAATATTGAAATAAAATCATTATATCTTTATGCCACCCCAAAAAGTAATGTCAAATTTTAGGTGTGGATACATTAAAATATGTTACGCGTAGCACCTCGTTGTTAAATATTTCGCGGAGTATGTGAGCATGAAAACAGAAAAAAACTCATCTTTCTGCATGTTTTATCGATATCATTACTCCACTTACGACCCTCATCGATAGACAGACCCAGAAGAGTGAATTTTGCACACAGTAATCATAGTTATTAAGCGATAAAGTAGCAGGGTCATCAACTTCTTTAGTATTAAATAAAATTACGATTGTTTTATTATGATTAATCCTGCTTAAGTTGTTAATATTTAGCCATTGATCACAAGATTTGAGATGTATCTAGAACCAACATCGATGACCATCTCATGTGTGTATCACCACTCATAAGAGATATATCACCAGCATAGTTTACTGTTGAGAAGCTATTTTCATTCGAAGAATCAGAATAGGTATCATTAAAATAGATTGCAAACAGAAGTGGTCCTAAAGTATTGCTCTGCAGTACATCATAATTTATAACAGTTTCAGTATGCACAAGTACCGTTAAAGGCGATTTTCACAGTTTGCTGCCTATAGAACAAGTAAGTAAGTATGAAAATAACTCTAAAGCTGTACCTCGAACTCCATAGAATTCGAGTTTATAAATTAATTTGGAATGATTTACACTATCAAATGCCTTTGGCAAATCAAGAACCATGCCAGAAGGAAGATATTTAGTCTCAAGGGCGTTAGTAATAAAATTTAGAGCATCAAATAATGCTGTTTCAATAATCTTACCCCTAAGAAAATTGTGCTGATGACTATTTATAAGATTTTATAAAAACATATAAACTATCATAAATGACTTTTTCAAATACTTTTGAAAAATCTGGGTCTATAATTTTTTAAATCATTTGTATTTCCCTTTTTATACAATGGAATAACCATTGCACGTTTCAGTAAACTGGAGAAAATCCGCACTTCAGTGAAAAGTTTTTAATGTGGTAAAGATGTGCTACATAACATTTAGGACATTTCGTTAAGAAGCAAATATCAAAACCGGAATATTATCAAGACCTGGAATTATTCAGCAGTTTAATAATAAAATTAAACGAATACGGATTTTTAGGCATGATACATGGATAATCTTCGATTTGGAAGTTATTATATGATTTAAGTGTGAAAATTTTATTGAAATCGTTCGCTAAACGTTCCAAGACGTGTTTGGCAGGCAAAACATTGGCAGAACTTTTATCAAGATGATTATTGATTATTTTTGAACCGTCTCTGCTTTTATTGGATGACTTAATCAAAAATTCGTCATTTTTACTTCGCCTAAATTCATTAATTTCATTATCATACATTTTTTAATAAAATATATTTGCTTATAAAATATATAACAACAAATTATTATTATTCTTGGTACAAAAAACGTTTTATGTGTCTATATAATCATTTACACTATATCAATTTTTTTATGCCTTCCAAAAAATAGGCTCTTCTGAAATACTGCAAAATACGTCTCTGTATCAGGGATAACTTTTTAATCGATGCGAATCTCCGCACGTAGAATAATTGCTCATGCTTCATTTACAGTTATGTATCGTCGAAGAAACTTAATTGTTTTATTGCTGTTACTTAACTTTTTAATACCCAAATATTCGTGCCAAATACTGAATACACGTTGTTCAGTAGAGATTATTGTAGCCATAGTTATTTCACGTTCTACTTTCAGTCAGTGATATATCAGCATTAAATCTCGAACTTCGTTAATCATTTCCTTGGTAGTCAATGTAAATGATCGATTTGAACGTTGAGCGTCATGCGACTACAATGAAATGCAAAGCACCACTTTTGAATAATTTGATCTTGTACGAGGGTAGTTATTTGTGTATCCGAAACTGGCAACACTAGTGTTTAGAGGTGCCTTCTGTCCATCGTAAGGTTTTACATTTTTGATGGTATAGGTATTCAGAACGTTTTGTCATACGGACGCTATTTGTGCTGTCTACAGCAACTTGAAAATTTAATTTCAGTGAAAAATTGAAATGTTTCGTGTGCTCATTTATTACGACTTTTCACGTGGATTATATCTAAAATAGTGCTCGGTCATCTCACTTCTATTTTCGGCGATGAAGGACTATTTAAAACCACTGTATTTCATTGGTTTAGTGAATCGAATCGGGGCTGTCGTTAGCTTACAGAATGAATTTAAAGAAGATTTTCCAAAATTGATTGCACAGAATATCAATGCGATGCACGAACCGATAATGCAAACTGGTGATGTGACATACCGTGAGATTGAGGCATTCTTGGGAATTAGTATGACAAGCATATATATTTCATGAACATTTAGCTGTGAAACATATTTGTTTGCGTTGGATTTCGCATCATTTGACAATCGCTCAAAGGTCCGTGTCGATTGCTGCAAAGTAATGCTCAAAAATATAATTGTGGTACGTCAAAGGCCGTGTATAACATCTACACAAGTGACGAATCTTGAATATATGCGTATGAGCTTGAAAGTAAACGCAGTCGACGGTGTGGTTGTTCCAAGATAAGTCAACACCCAATAAAAGTTGTTCGCGCAAGAAGCACTTCAAAGCAAATGGTTGTTTGTTTTTTTAAGAGGAAAAATTAACACGTGGCTATGATACTGTAAAGTTTGTCTTTTCGGGTTCTTAAATAAAACTAACGATAACTTTAGACACACACTATATTAATAATAAAACGAATAACAATATAAAAACTAATTACTAACAATAAGCACATTTATGTATTTGTATTTATGTTCACTCCGCGAAGCTCTGGTATTGAATAATCGCCATCCCTTCCTCGACGGCTTGTGTATGAATGTGTTATCGGATGAGTCATCACATTGCCCTCTCCTTAAAAATGAAGTTTCGTCCCGAAACATGTCATGCTTTGGTTCCCTCAAACGATGGCGAAATCGACAGGTAGGGCCTTTGTTACATTGTGACGTCATATCGAAATAACAGTCCACGGTCTTATCTTGCTTGGATGTACAGGAATATTCAAGCCGGTAACTGCATACCAGAATTTCAATACCAGTATGTTGGAATATTACTTCTAACATGCTCCTTACAATTCTCCAGTCCAGACGGTCCAATCCACAACCCAATTTTGGAAATGCTAATTTCAAAATATCTTGTTGTAATATTTGTTCGCGTAAGTGGACCAGGGCCTACCATAAGGCACGATAGGTTGGCTTCAGGTTTGACAGTTCTTTCGTGACCAAATAAAATATGGGCTGTTCTTCATTTATTATTTGGAGACTCTTTCCAATTGCTGTTTTTTTTCGATTCCGCCAAATCTCTTTTTAAATTCCCTGGCAATTTCTTTGGCCATTCGCAGATCTCGGGCTACGCAATGAGCAAGCGCGTAGTCTGGCGGCACCGTAAACAAATCTTGCTGTTTCTCGATGGTCACCTCAAATCGAGCTTTTCTCGATCCAGAATAGTTTTCCATAAAGTGTTCGAAGGTTACTTCCTGGTATTGGCTATCCAATCGGCGCAAGTCAGCGGCTTCGTCATTATTGTCTCCAGAGTATGGGACTAACCGATTAAAATGTACGACTCTTGGCTTAGTATGAGGTGTTCGCCTGATACGGTATATTACATCGTTAATCCGCCTCAACACCTCGTATGGTCCCTCCCATCTCTTTTGAAGTTTTGGAGAAAGGTTCCGTCCACGTTGTTGATTATATAACCAAACCCGCTCGCCTTCATGGTAACCACTCTTCTTTCTTCATTTTGTCACTAGCATCTTGGATATTATGTCTGACTTGTTCATGGATATTATCTAGTCGTCGTCTGAGCGTGCTGACATAATCTTCTCCGGCAATATCTTCACCAGGCTTGCTCCCAAACTTTGAATCACAGGGTAATCGTAGTTCCCTCCCGAATAGCACGTTTGCTGGTGATTAGTCAGTTGTCTCTTGAACAGAGGCCCGATACGCCATTAGGAATAATGGTAAATGTTCGTACCAATCTCTCTGGTGTTCGGAGACCACTTTGGATAAGTGTCTGATCATGGTCTTGTTCATTCGCTCTACCATCCCATCTGATTGTGGATGCAAGGGAGTTGTTCTCGTCTTCCGTATGCCCAAAAGTCCACACATCTTTTCGAATAGACTGGACTCGAAATTTCGCCCTTGATCGGAATGAAGTTCCAAGGGTACATCAAAACGGCTGACGAACTCCTTCACAATAACGTCTGCTACAGTTCCAGCGTCTTGATTTGGTAGAGCATATTCTTCAACATTTGGTAAAGTATTCCATGACCACTATTAGGTATTTATTTCCTTTGTCGCTTTCTGAAAAAGGGCCGGCGGCATCTATGGCGATCCTTTCAAATAGGCTTCCTACATTGTATTGGCGCATGGGTGCACGTCGACGCCTCTGGGGACCATTGCTTCCGGCGCAATTAGCACACTTTCGACACCATTCTTTCACATCTCGTGAACAATTCACCCAGTAAAATCTCTGGCGCACCTTCTCCAGTGTTTTATGGACTATGTCCCCCAGAAGCACCATTATGGAGTTCGCAATACCTCTGGTATTCTTTTCTTGGGAACCACCATTTGCATCTTCCGCTCGCTTCCATCGTGATTCTCGACCTCACGTCTCAGGAGATCGTCTTCCATGGTTAAGGAATCCCATTGTGCCCAGTATGACTTCAATTCTCGTGAATGGGGAGCAATTTCTTGCCAGGTCGGTCTTTCTTTCCATAATAGCGTCCACGTACAGGCCATTGGTTTGATGTTGTAGGGATGCGACTTGGCCAAGAGTCCTTGGGGCTTCCTGATGCTGGATCGACGATTGCCCCCGCTAATCGACCCGCTTTAGTTTTCCTGCTGCTCAGACGATGCTCTCTTGGACACCTTACCACATTTACTCTGAACGTAACCAATATCTCCACAATTCCAGCATCGCAGTACTTTTTTATTTGGTTTGAACTCTACTAACCACCTGCTCAATGAACTCCTCATTTTCCTGTTTGTCAACAGTGCAGACACGAGCATGGTTCCGAGAGGCTTGTTTTGCAGTCTCAAACTCGACTGCGTGCCCCAAAGCATCGATCAAGGTTTTCGGTCGTGCCAACCTTAATGCTTGCTGCGTATCAATATCCCGGAAACCATCTATGAACGTCTGGACGGCTAGGTGTTCCATGAAATTATCTGGCGCCATTGGATATGCAAGTCGAACTAGACGAGCTATATCTGCCTCAAATTCCTGAAGATTTTCGCCTTTCTTCTGTGATCGATTCTTCAGTTGGGTATGGTATGCTTGCTCCAAATGCGCATGGCCATATCTCATCTCCAAGCGTTTAATGAGTTGAGAATAATCTTCACGTTCCTCAGGAGGCAATGTCTGCAAAATATCACTAGCATCACCCCTCAATGCTATGAATAAAGCAGTCGCCTTCTCGACAGAAGACTTTGCGTTTGCTTCTGCGGCCGCTTCGAATCGTGTCAGGTAAGTTGCCCATGACGTCTTTCCATCAAAGGTTGGTGGCTTGATTCTGGTCTTCGAGATAGTCACAGGTTCTTCTTTTATTTCGATGGGCCGCAGTATCACTTCTTCGTTGACCTGCTTGTGATCAGAATGACTTATGGTAGCGGGTAATTTCATCTGAGTCATTATTGCCTCTAAAAGTCTAGAATGTTCTTCAATTTTCTCTTCTACAGCTGTGAAAACCTCTTCCTTTAACGCTTCTGATTTTTCCGATAATCGCTATTCTAGAACTTTCTCCACTTGTTCCAGACTTTTTTCGAAGTTTCTAGAATTTTCTAGTAATTTCTTTTCCAGATTTTTCTCGAGGATTCTAGCTGTTTCAAGGTTTCTTTGTTACATTTGTTGCATTTGAGTTTGTGAATCTATTAGACGCTGTTTCAAGGTTTGCGAATTGTCTATTAATCGTTGTTCCAAACTTTTCACACTGTCCAGATTCTTCTGCTCCATTTGTTGCATTTGAATTTGTGCATTCTCTATTAATCGTTGTTCCATATTTTTCGCACTACCCAGATTCTTCTGCTCCAGTTGTTGCATTTGAATTTGCCCGTTCTCTATTAGTCGTTGTTCCATATTTTTCGCACTATCCAGATTCTTCTGCTCCATTTGTTCTAGAGTTTTTGCTAAGTTTCCAGAAGTTTCCAGGCTCTTCTGCTCCATTTTAGTTTGTGAATCTATTATTCGTTGTTCCATTTTCATCAACAGCGAATTCACTTCAGCATCTCCGCCTGGAACTTGAAATACATAATTCTCTGGATCCTCGCCTTCTTGGATCAACACATTGCGAAGCCGTTGCTGGAGGATTAACTTTTTGCCAGTTGTATCCTCATCCCTCTCCTCTAATTCTCGTTTTAAATCAGTCACTTTTAATTCCGTGAGTTTCATTCTATTAGCCATCACGATATTTAAAATAACGTCTTTCCGCACTGTATATTTATTTAAACGAATACTTAATTAACACTTAATTGTCTACTTAGTTCTAAACCACACACCTGCACCATTGTTAAAACAAGATTCATGGTATCTAATTTTAAAATATAAATAACAATTTCCACGTTTGAAAAATACTCGTATTGAGAATAAACGTTTGTTCTTATAATTGTAATTTTATATATCGATTGAAGATACTAAAGACTATTTTATAGTCCTCTTTTAAGGACGGTTGAAACACTTGTAACTCATAAAAGCAAATTGACGTCATATCTTCATATCCACTTTTATATATTACAATATTTCGCAAATGAAAGGGACCCTAAAAATTTGAAATTACATTTTAAAGTAGCTTTCTATTACACCCACGCTACCTACGCTTTGATAAGGCAAAAAGAAAGCAAAATGAAAAGTATTATTACTTTCATAAAGAAAAATATTAATGGTCGAGGTTTTATTGGGGCGTCGTTGATACAGTTACTGTCTAAAATCCGCTGAAAGTTTTTACAACATACTGTTATTAAATTGCTGAGAGGGTAACGTATTTAGGTTACCAAGATCACCTGACTACATTTTCAGAGGGTCTTTTCTATTAGGATATTTAAAGATAACAGTGTATTAAAATCGAATGCACACAACCCAGGAGTTAAGAAATGCAATTACAAATACTACAATTAAGGAATTATATGAAGCGCTTAAAAATATGAAACCAAGAGTAATGTTTAGATAATTTGTGGCGGCGGATATTTTGAATATAACATTAAAAATATATTTTTTGTCTTTACAGGGGAGGATGGCCCCCGTATAACATGAAAAATATATTTTTAATTTTTTCTGTTGACCCTAAATAATACACATTTTTTGACAAATAGTAGTTTATACAACGAGTCAATAATGATGGTTATTACTCTCGAGAGCTAAATTTACGAACCGAGCCGCGAAGCGTCGAGGAAGTAACTCAGCACGAGGGAATAATAGTCATTATTGCGAGTTAGTATACACTACTTTATCTACGACTAACTGAAAATTACTAAAAGAAAAACAAACATTATACTATAATATCGATTTGGCGCTTGACGCTTTGACAGTTAGTAAAATGGAAGTTTATCGCATCGACGGCACGTTCGACAATTAAAATATCCGGGCTTGTTCATCGTTACTATGGTAACGTTGGTAAGACTATGTTTTATTGGCAGAACGCAGGGAATAATGAGACATAACGTTATCATTACTCCATGCATTGCGCCAAAAGGAAAGATCGCATTTCATTATTTCCTGCGGGAATTATGAATCCCATTATTAGGTAATAATCACTAATATAATACCTACTTTATTGTTTGGTCGTAGATAAAGAAAAATATTTATAATTTTTCGAAATATTCCCCTCCACAGTCAAAAAATTGTTGCATCCGTGAAACCACACTTCAAAACATTTTCTTCAATCTTTCCGCGAGTTTTTGGGAATAAATAATAGTCTAATGGTCCGTAGAATAGGGTGAGTGGTCAACCAATTTCATCAATTGTTCAATTGTTCATCGTTGCGAATCCATATTGATTCACATTAATTTAACTAATTAATTTCTTATTCCTCCGGCCAAACATCGCTCTACATATACTTGTCCGAGTATATCTTCGCAGACCACGTGACCGACTTCGCAACTTAAAGGTAGCTCTGTATTGTTCTATACAGAGGTTATTTTATATATATTAATTAACCCTTAATTTACTGCTCAATTTAACGTTCGTTTTCAGTGTATTTTGTGTTAATTTTCAATTACTTATTTCCCGCTCCTCGTGTATATATTACTTTGATTAATTACTTTTAAATATATCAATTTCAATTTCTTCTTATGTAAATATAAATACAAACTTTAATGACAACGCTCCTGTGTTTTATTTAGTAAGTAAGTTGTAATATACTTATTTAATTAACCATTATCACACACTTTGAAGAAACTTCACCAGCACCACAATTATATTATTATCAAATAATTGCATTATTATTAGCACGGCACATCTACATCCCATAACCTGCAAAGCCGCCGTTTGTAATAAGGTTCTCGTAGTACTTCTACCATCTCCAAATAATTTATCATAATTATTTCGTCGTGGAGAGCCAGAAAGCTTCCACTCTCTGGATCGTAGTGATTGATCCACGTTTCATTCATAGTAACAAGCTGATCCAAAACGTTTTAAGAATCTTTTTCAAAACG
Source organism: Melolontha melolontha (assembly GCA_935421215.2). NCBI lineage: Eukaryota > Metazoa > Arthropoda > Insecta > Coleoptera > Scarabaeidae > Melolontha > Melolontha melolontha. The sequence continues at coordinate 139,249,632 of OW285237.1, read as the reverse complement.
GTGCAGGTTTTCTTCGACGTTGTTAATCGAACGCGTTTCTAATCAGCATTCAAGCATCTCATACGCAAGTCCTAATGAATGATGTGAAACCTACATTCACAGGAAATGTTTTCAGAGTCAATGTTTTGTGAAATGGTAACAGGAATTGGCCTTCCAGGGCTCTGATCATCTTTAACATCTGATCTGCCTCTCTTAAATTCCGTAATTCAGTATTTAATAGTGGCGTATGCAGGGTTTTATGATATGAACAAAATTTTTTCGAATTAAATAAAAATTAAAAAAATAAATACCCGACCTAGATAATCGACCGACACTCGCTTTCTTCAAAATATAGCTTTTGTCTAACAGTTCAACTTGTGAATATAAAACTTTGACAACTTATTTATAAAACATCGCAATTATGGTAAATATAGCAATCATATTGGATTTTGTCCAATAGAAAGTTTTGTGGCTAACTATATATTAATGCCCCTTCGTATATCTAAGTTTTAACACTAAACCTCCACAAAAGGAAAGATAAACGACACGACATTATTGTATTTGACTTGTGTACATGTAGGAATTTGGGTAAACGTGTTTTTTTTTCTTACAAATGGAATTTCTCTAAAATACTGCTTTATTGTGTTGTTATACATTAATATTCAGAGTCGTAATCTAGGACATAGTAGAAGCATGCAATCCAGATTACTTGTACAAATATTGATATATCACACTACAATACAAGCATTCAATTTAAAAGGGTTTTTTTCTGAAATTTTGTTTGTGAGAACAAATATATAATTGTTTGGATTGTTATATGTACAACAAGTAGCATACAAAATGTCCTTTTTCCTTTGCTTTGTCCAAGTTTATTCATCAGCTGTACTAATGTAGACATTAGATCAAACGATTCATTAGCGATTCTTAACATATACATTTAAATGATTTATAATTTTTTTGCTATACTAAGAAAGGTATAAACTTTACTTAAATCCCCAGATATGTATTTTTGAAAGTACTAAGCAGTTGAACGATATATCTAATACAAAAAAAGAGATCAAAATATCTCTTTAATGTAAAAACACTTTTAATAATGTCGAAATATTATTAAACATCGAGTGTGGAGAACACAACACAAATTAATATTTGTGTGAAAATTGCAGTGCATGATACTGGAAAAGACAAATATCAGTACAAAAACTCTCTTAATATATACGATTAAGTCACAAACGGCAGCATGGATGAACGCTTAGCGCCGCTCATTGACTAATGGCAATATCATGAATGCCAAATCAATCATTGCCGTCAGTATGATAAGTGTAAAACAAAGCAAGTGGTTTCCATCGAATAGTCACAGCTGTAACTGACGGAAACTATATTTTTTAATCTGCTTGTTGCTTAATTCTTAAATTAGATTGCTATGGATATTGGAGACTTTAAAACATTTTCTTAATGTCAAATATCTATGAATTTTTGTTCATACATGAATCTTAAATTAAATATATTTTATTGAAAAGTAGATAATTTATTATTATTATTAAAACATGAATAAAGACAAAATTGCTACCTTTTCATAGCAATGATAATGTAGTACCAGAAGAATAATAGTTTAAGAAGGTGTAGTAACCAAACTGAGTAATGTATTGTACTACTTATCTTAGTCAAGGTGCGACCCCGGTCTTGTTTCTATTGTATATAAAAACATGACCTCGGTCCATCCGATACACAAGTGTCCTCAATATACGTTACACGCTTTCACCACTTGTTGATATTAAACTAAGGACACTAGTCAAAAGGAGTACACTCTAATGTATATAAGACGATCCATCAGATCTTAAGAGACAGTCACATAGTCCGACACAGTTAGATATACAGTATGACATAACGAGTGTAAGATAGAAACCTCCTTTAGACTACTGTCTATTTTGTTATTATGTATATTGTTATCGTTGTATCGTTATAAGTGTTAACTAATTATATGTTGTTATACCAACGTTATCTGTCTATTATTTAATGCATCAACGCATCTGCGTACAGACGCAGCAATGTGCCCCCCCTCAGGACCGGGTCACATCACATGGCGATCCTGCCAGGATCAGATCACATCACAAAGGGTCAAAGACAAGTTTTCCGTTAATTATCCTAACAGGCCTATACCTTGTCCGAAAACAATTTTAAATATTTTTAACAAATTCAAAGAAGATGGTTGTTTTCTAAATTCTCACAAAAAAAAAATAAAACCAATCACGTGTTAACAGAATACATGTAGCTGAATAGCCTGTGTTATGTAGAATCGCTTTTGGATGTTGCTAGGCATTTTGGAGTATCGTACAGTTCGGTGTTCAAAACCCTGAAAGAATTAAAATATAAGCTATACAAGATATCAAACAATCAAGAGCTTTTCGAATAGGATAAAAGTATCTTTAATAGTTAGAAAGCATAGCAAGATGAAACTCATAGAGTTATTTCTTTAGCTAATAGGAAAAGGTTGGGGGTAATTTTAATGAAATAATTACTTATTCATATTTTTTAAATTTTTATTTAGGTACATTATTATATTAACATTTTTCGGTTTTAGTCTTGAACGCCTTTGTTCTATTATTAAACTGGTTGTAGTAAACACTCTTTCACTTTCTGCTGAACTTGCAGGAATACAGAAACATTTCCTAGTACATTTTTCTATGGGCTTCAGCTTCATCCCTGTTACCTAAAAGGGAATCCAAATAAAAAATGCACTTATCCATTTTTTAATTTATAATTTTACCTTCAAAAGAGGATCTAAATCCTGATTTGAATTTGGTTTTTCCAAGGTATTGCCTTTAAGTTATTATTACATCAGCTGTAATTGATTTTACTTTCGCTTTTAGTCTTTCTTACAAAAATCCAAATAATGAAAGCGACTTTTGATGTGGACTAATGTCTGTTTCGATTACAGGCATTTGTTTTTTATTTTCAGGATTTATTTTCTTCATAATATTAAAAATTTCTTGTTCTAGAAAAGAAGTAGCTCCAGTAGAATTTTCAGTATTACGAGATGAAAGAACGGTTCTGTATTATAATTGTCTTTCCAAGAAAGTGTCGATAGAATGCCGATGACCAAATAAACCTAGTCCCATGAAGGCAAAAGCATACCATCAACGAGAAAGAGTTTAGTTAGGGTTGTATTGACATTTTACTGATTGTCAGTAAAGACAACAACAGAACTGCTAACATAACATATTTTGCCTGTTTTTTGCATACATTAAGAGATAATATTGGTGAAAAACTTTCAGGAAATTTGTCAAAAGGTGTTCGATTACTCCATCATTGCGCCCTGCCATACTGCTGCAGTATACTCTTGATATGGGCCCTAGTGACTGTTATTGATTTTCCTATCTCTGATCTTTGAGGAAGTCATTTTTAGTACGATATTGAGTTGCAAACGCCTTAATGCAACAATTTGAGACGAAAACATGAGATTACTTTTACCAGGATATAGAATTATTAATTAATAGTTGCAATAAATTCATTGAAACTAGTGGAAATTATACTGAAAAATAAGAATTATAAAATTTTCAAAACTTCGTACTACTTGTACTTTATAAGTCAGACATTAAAAATAAATATATTGACGCGTTAAAACACTATTCATTATTCATTATTTTTATATCATAAATACTTATTCGATAGAGCATTACCTACTTTTTGTTAATTATATAAAAGTGGGCTTTGTATTTTACTTTTTTTGATAATTTCAACAGTTTTGCAACAACCTCCTAAGAATTAAAATCACACGCAATTCACTTTCTTTGTATATTTAAGAAAACATTAAAAACGCATTAGGCACGGTATTCTTTATTGAAAAGAAATATTTATTTATTATTTCTTGTTTACACAATAGTAATCTGAAATGTAGTTCTAAATTACATTATCGATTAATCACGAATGTATTTCATGTATTTATTGACTTTAATGTAAAAATTATGCTTCGAATAATGTTATTTGAATTATGAACTGAAGTTGCGTAAAGGGATTTGGGTTCATGTAGAGTTTTGGATCGTCGTTTTCGATTAAATGGAAAAACCTCCGAGTCTAAAAGTTTAGGGCGGCCAGATCATTATAGAATTTCTGTGCACAATTTAAGTCCTTTCATATATACAAAAGATATTACTTTTTGTTGGGAATCGCTATTCGTAATATTTAATGAAATACAAATTTCGTGGATATGAATTCCTTAATGTAAAAACATTTTCTTTCTTTACATATAGTAGATTTAATTAGTTGGCGATTTAAGGTCTGCTTTATAATAATATGTATACATTTGAAATAATCTTACAGTTTCGGTATTTACTGGGTAATTCCTACATTTTTCAAAGAATTTTAAATTATAAATGACAGTATATTAATGTCATATTTATATATCTGAAGTTGTTATGAATAAAATTACATTATTTAAAAATATATTCAAGTTTAATAATAATTGACGCTAAATATTGGCAATAATATCTCATTGGCAAGCCATGAGATATTATGGCTTGCCAATGAGATATTATTATGTCTATGCCCGTGGAGCCATGTTAAGATGTTTAGCTGTCGGCATTCGGCTAGAACGAGAAGGAAAACCACGAAAACTTACTCGGACAGCCTAGTTCCGGATAGAAATTCTGGACTACTAGTATGGTAAGCCGGTGTGCAGACATTTAAATAATATATGATAGATATTTATATGATAATTGTATATATTCATGATGTAAATTCTGTTGTTAATTGAATTTTTTTTTGTTTAATATTAATAATCTCTTTAATTTCCATTTTCATTGTGTTGTATGCTGTTTTTAATCGTTATCAGTGTTTCCAAAATCGAAACGGTGGTCGCGTTGCAGTTTGTGTGTAAATAAAGCAGTTTTGTCTGTTTTGGAGTATTTGTGGGCTTTCATTCTTTTATATAAATATTGTTTAGTTTGGTCTATGTAGTAACTATCGCAATCGCTACATGAGATTTTATAAATGACATGTGTTTTTCGTTTTTTTTCAATTTTAGGTTTTAGTTTTGACAATAGATGTTTATTAGTATTGCTAAGTTTATATGTGGTAGCTATATTACATTTTATTTTTTCTGATAATTGTGGAATTTATGGAATCGTGATATATGTTGTTTAATTGTTTAAATTGATATTGGTGCCTGCAGTGTTGTATATTTGGTGGATTAATTTTTTAATTGTTTGACCAATATAGATATTACGGATAATGTTAAATACATACTTAGTCTAGTACCCAAATTTAATATGCCACCAAATAAAATACCCATTAATGACAATATAGCTAGCAATGAAATTGGAACAAAAATTTACCACAAGACAAAAACGAAATACGTAACAAAATCTGTAATATAATCACTAACCATAAACATAAGAAAATAGATAATAAAAAAATATATCAAGTCTATATTATAGAAACAAAAAGATTTGTCCAAGACAACCCACACATTAAAATAAACATAATAAACAGCAGATAAACAGTATTCATTCTTAAAGAGGAGTATGAACAAAAAATAGAAAAGCTATTAGACAATAAATTCACATACAAAAAAGAAAGAAATAATCGAACAGAGAAAAATCAAAAAGAAAATAATAACTTAATAAATTTAAAAAAATAAAGGATGAATTTTCCGAAATTTTATAGAAGCCGGCGGAATTTTTCAACACTGTGAGAATTTTATCTATAACACCGTAAAAGCAAAAATAAATACTTGAAACGGTATTCCTTAAGATAATATAAATCGCCAGCACATGTTGAAGTATTTTCCTATCGCCTATATCCTGATTTGAGATTAGAAACCTCAAATATCCAACCACACCTGTTTCAGCTTAAATAATCCCTTTTTTATCGAGATTTACACTATATCTTGATCACAGAAGAGGCGATTATCCCGTTCCTCACTTTTGGTATAACTCTTTCATCCGCTAGACCGACAGAAGCGCAGGTATTAGGAAATAGTTTCGTAATAGATTTAAAGAGTTTCATGTACATTCTTTATGACAATTGAAATAATTTCCTTTTGAAAGCTTAAATATTCATATCTTTAATAGTTAGAAAGCATAGTAAGATGAAACTTATTGAGTTATTTCTTTAGTTAATAGGAAAAGGTTGGGGTAATTTTAATGAAATAATTATTTATTAATATTTTTTAAATTTTTATTTCGAAACATTATTATATTAACATTTTTCGGTTTTAGTCTTGAACGCCTTTGTTCTATTATTAAACTCTTTCACTTTCTGCTGAACTTGCTGGCAAATGATGCCTTTTTCAAGGAATATAAAATATAAAAAAATAAATTAAAATTTGTTTATATTTTATATTCCTTGAAAAAGGCATCATTTGCCGCAACAAGTAGGGTTATTTTAAATATATATATTTTGGAGTAAAACCAGACCTTAAATCGCCAGCAAATTGAATTTACCATAACATACAAAGGTCACGAAATAATTATCTTTATATATATATATATATATATATATATATATATATATATATATTTTATTATTTATATATATATATATATATATATATAATTTCTTTCTCGATTTTTCTTAGCCGTTCTCTTAATTATAAATGGATAATTATTTTTTTTGGAATTCGGCTTGATTAGTATTCATCAATTAAAAATGCTCATATTAACCTTTCGCCTTTTTATTGTTTTCGTTAGACTAAATTGTTGATTATAATACAAGGTGTTGCACATTGTTTTCGTCATTTTTACATATTATATATCTTAAACTATTTTACTAAATATACTGTGATATGTTGACTATTCTACATATTGAAGTAAACTGTGTCTGTGTCTAAATTGTTATTTATCAAGAAGGAGCTTCTTTGCAGGATAATTTTGAAATTTGTATGTGACAGTAGCTATTATTAAAGTGAAGCGATTTCTTGAGATTAATATTACAGAGAACCTGTTTCAGAAAGATGTAATTATGACGGTGTAAAACTTTTACGGGAGAATTCGCAGAAAAAGCGTCTACCGAGTGCTTTTACATCCACATCAACATCACGGACTGCCTGAACACAGGCTTAATGCTCCACTTGTCCTGTTACATCTGCACTCTTATTTGCATATATCAAGTCCCTGTTATTTGAATATATGACCTGAGACTGGCGACTATCTATTTTCTTCAAGTTTGTGTCGCCGTTTTCTTAAAATATCGTGAATGCCACATAACATCTTTTCAGAGCCGCTATCATTTATATGCAAGGGTTGGTAATCCTTATAAATACAACACAATGTCTCTAATTAGGAATTGTACTATGCGAGGGCACAAGATTTTTAGAAAAAAATATGATACGCACTAAAAGAAATTATTGAAAATATGTTTGTCAGTTTCTATGTAGACAATTATTTTTTTTGTATTTGTAATTATAATTTATTTTATCTAGACCCTGGGAAATCATAACATTTGGTGTTCTCCTAAGATCGAAGCTAAGACCGTTACATTTTTGTGTTTAGTAATAATCCTAATTTGCCCAAACTTCAAAATTTCAAAGTTCATAATTTAAATACCGCATTTCCTTATCTAAAATAAATTCCATTTAAAGGACTAAGTTATTGTATTTAAATTTTAGACAGTTTAAACTTTTATCTGTACAATTTGAAAATTGTATAATCTCTTAATTCGTCTTCCGGGGTTGTTGTCTGCAGGCTACTCGGTTTCCTGGTGGGAGTCACGTGTTTGGCTTCCTGTTTTACCGATGTTTCATCCCTTGAAATAGTTTCAGTGCAGCAACGTAAGCAGCGGTAGCGCCCTGAAGATGTCTCTTGTAAGAGTGGACAAAATATAGGCAAATGACAAAATTCAGTTTGGAAACTCAGAAAACGTTATTTATGTTTTGTTTTATTTCAATAATATAAGTGTGAGTCAATAAACAGATCACGAATTGATTTTTCAAATAATATTCATTGAGACACGTAATTGAAAAGAAATTTTAAACATAATCGCCATCAATATTAATACAATTATTCAATTGTTTTATCAATGCCTCAGTAACTGCTGTATAAAAGTCTTTGTGCTACTGTTTCAACCATATCTGTCATTCAACATATTTATCGACCGCGGAACATATTCTACGGAAATGAAACAAATGGAAACCTCATGGAGCTAAGTTGTAGCCATATAGTGGAAGAAGTGACCAACGAAATTTATTAATTTTATCTTGGGTTCATTATGCCATATTGCCATATGCCATATTATGCCATATTGTCATGATGGATTAATACTCTTCTAGTCAGTCAGATTGCCAGTCCGAAGCTACAAATGTGCTTGCCAATAAACTAGGAACACTCTCACATTGTATTAGATTATTATGTATTAGAGAACATTGTCAGCAGAGAGTAATACTCCCTCCGTCCATAAATAAGTGTCCAATTTGAGATTTAATGAAAAATTAATAAAAGTATGCCGATAAGTAAATGTCAGATTTGACGCTAAAAGACAATCAATAAGTTTCGGAAAAATGACAAATTATTTTGGCATTTGTTTTATGTTCTAGAACAAAAATGACTTTTTCGTTCTAGAACGTAAAAGTATTTCGCAGCTAGGTGACAAAAAAGGCTCACTTTGTCAACTGAAAATTTAACGAAAATGTCAACTTTTAATGACAGTTTTCGAAAATAGATATTTTTGTATCTAGAACGCGAAATGGTACATTTGCGTACAAGAATGGAAGTTATTTTGCCAAGCTTTAGCGAAGCAAAATATCCATTCGAGAACGCAAAAGGATTTCGCGTTCGAGATACAAACAATATTTTTTCGAAAATTGCAATAAAATAAGACAATTGTGTTATGCACAACAATTTAATTTATATTTGAAATCGTTTGAATCGTGTTTGAATCAAAACGGTGTAGGCGCGGTGACTATCATAACGATAGCAACCTAATAAACAATAAATATTAGTTGCTTGAAAAAGTAGTTTCAGAATTATATATTGTAATTCATATTCTAAGAGTGTTTAATTCAAAATGAGCTCGGAAAGTGAAGACGAGCATTTACCAGGGGAAGTATTGGAAGCTGCGCAAAGTGCTGTTTCACAATTAATACCCAAAAAATCATAAATAAGTTTCGGAAAAATTATTTTGACATTTGTTTTGTGTTCTAGAACGTAAAAGTATTTCGCAGCTAGGTGACAAAAATGACTCACTTTGTCAACTGAAAATTTGACGAAAATGTCAAATTTTAATGACAGTTTTCGAAAAAACTATTTTCAACATACCTTCAAAAAATATAGGTCCAATAATCCTTCTCTGGCTAATAGCTGCCCAAACTCCAATTTTTTAAGAATATAATAGAGTCTCCATAAAAGAAAGTGTGGATTATCTGTACTCCACATTTTAATATTTTGAGAGTTGACATACCCAGAGAAGTGGAGCCATGATTCGTCTGTAAACATAACTTTCGACAATGCTTTATTATTGTTATTAAATTGCTCAATAAATCGTTGGCAAGATTCTGGTCTTCGTGGCCTATCAACAGGAAGTATATCATGTGTTACTCGTATATGGTAAGAATGCATATGTAAATAATTTTTAAGGATACGTCGACAGGTACCGTAAGAAAGATTTAATTCTTGTTGTAAATGTCGTATAGATGTTTGTGGACGTTGTTCGACTACTTGCTTTACTGCTTCGACAGCAATTTCATTTCTGACCATTGGTCTACCACTTCCCATTTTACAATTTACACTTCCTGTTTCTGTGAATAAATTCACAAAACGACGAATGAAAACACAGAAATGAGATATGAGACAACCTCATTTATAAATTCGATTAAAAAATCTTCGTAGTCATTTCTCAGAGAATAAGCCCATTCACCACCGATTTTTACATACATCTCAACCATAGATCTCCTTTGCTGTTCATTAAATACATAGGCCATTGTTTAATAATAAATTTGTAAGAATAATCGAAGATATTCGCAGATTGCCAATTTAATAATTGAGTGACAGATGACATTTCACAAACTATTATATGTATGAGGATCGTCCGACATAACTGCTATAGTTATCTTTCTCGTTTTAGTCAATCAGATGAGAAGTGAAATCATATAAGAAACATTGTATTATATTTTTCTGATTCAGCTGAATAAATTATAAAATGCAAAAGTTTATTCGAAAAACGCATGATTCTAGATCAGTTGAGGTATATTAAAGCCCATTATAGTTTTTTAAGTGGATAATTAAAAAATTAGAGACTGACCAAATATCTTTATTACAGTCAATTTCTATTGTGAAGATTGAATGTTCCAACTGATAAAGTTATACTAGATAAATTTTATAGTGTTACAACAAAGAATGGTTGTTTTCAAAAATTAAGAGAAATATCAAAGACTTTATCATTATCATTAAGTTTGACTGTTAAATATAATAATTTACATTTAAACCCCGAACATCTGGCGTCATTAAAATATGCACCTATCACTTCAGTAGAAATCGAAAGAACGTCTTGAAGATATAAAAATATTTTAAGCGATAGCAGATAAAATTTTTGTGTCGAAAATCTAAAAAAGCACTTAATTATTAATTGGTACCATTACAAACGGCGGCTTGTGCTGGATATCGGGATGTAGTTGCCGTGCTAATAATAATGAAATTATTCTAAGATAAATAAAATAATTAGTGGTGCTGGTGAAGTTTCTGCAAAGGTCCAGGACGTGGGTGATGCTTGTTAATTAGAATATATATATAATTTACTTACTAAATAAATAAAACACATAAGCGTTGTCCTTAAAGTTTGTATTTATATTTACATAAGAAAGAAATTGAAATTGTTATATTTAAAAGTAATTAAAACAAAAGTAATATATACACGAGGAGCGGTAAATAAGTAATTGAAAATTAACACAAAATACCCTGAAAACAAACGTTAACTTGAGTAGTAAGTAGTAAGTTAAGAGTAAAGAGTAATACGTAATTTGTAAACATATTAAAGTTTTCTGCGTTATTTGTAAAATAAAAGTGTATCTGGAAATAGTTATTTAAGTAATAAGGGAGGTAAGTAACATTTACTAGTCGAGGACTAGTTTGCGTCCGAGGGCTTGCCCGAGGACTTGCAATAGAGTTCGAGACTGGTAAATGTTACCTCCCGAATTGCTTATAACATTTTTCCCACTCCCCAGACAATAAAATCCTCAAAAATTAAATGTAATCATGATAAACAGTAACGGTGAACAACCTCGGAATTTAATAAATTAGACACATCTGAAACGTTGCTAGGCAGCTCGTACATACAATTGTTTATAAACACAAATAAAACGAAATGTGACAATTCAGTTGTGTTAATTGTGGTTTAAAAATGAGTGTTCCCAATGTAGAAGACGAAGCGAAAGAGGCTTGTTTGGATTTGCTTCCGGAGAAGTCGTTGAAACGCTACGAGTTAACATACAAATTGTTTAAGAAATGGTGTCAAGTTAAGGATACCACCATCTTTTCGGAGTCCCTGCGGTTAGCGTATTTTCTGGAGAAATATAAAAAATTCAAGGCTCCATCCAGTTTGTGGTGTGAATACTCGATGCTCAAGAGTACATTATTTATAAATGAGAATATTGACATATCAAAGTATCCCAAATTACGTGCGTTTTTGAAAAGAAAAAATGATGGATACAGGCCTAAAAAGTCATGTGTGTTCACAAGGGAAGAGGTAAATTTATTTCTTGAAAGCGCTCCGGATGATATGTACTTACTTATGAAGGTATGCTAAACTTTTAATTGTAATCTCTTCTAAATTGAATATTTCAGGTAGTGATGTTAATGGGAATTGCTGGAGCTTGTCGCCGCCAGGAGTTATGCGAAATGAAATTGATGGATGTGAAAGAAATAAATGAAATAATTATTGTTACAATACCAGATTCGAAAAATGGAATGCCGCGTACATTTACAATTACAGCCTCTAAATGAAATAACTATTGCTATTTGCAAATTGTCAAAAAATATATCAACATTAGATCCAAAATTGCAAATGTACGTTTTTTCATGCGTTATCATGGAGGGAGATGTTATAATCAACCTGTCGGTAAAAATACAATCGCGAAAATACCTTGTAAGATAGCAAAATATCTGAATTTAGACAACCCCAAACTCTATACAGGTCATTCGTTCAGAAGAACGTCAACAACATTATTAGCGAATACTGGAGTAGAAGTTCTCACACTAAAGAGGCACGGGGGTTGGAAGTCTAGTAGTATTGCGGAACCTACGTAGCCGATTCTATTGCTAACAAAAAAGCGATTGCTAATAAGGTTTTATATGATAATAAGGGTACAAATTATACAGAAGCATCTTCGGCGATGATAGTGTCAAATGAAACCACGGAATTAAGTGTTTCTGATAAAGTAGGTGATAATAACATTGAATTATCAAGAAATATAAATAAATATCCCAATTTTGTTAATAATGTTACTAATTGTACAAACTGTAATATAATAATATAAATTAATAGAACACGTGTTTTGATGCACTTTTTTTCCCTAAAGGACGTAAGTAAATTACTTACGCCCCGTTGTCATAACAATCACAGTCATTTCAGTAAAACCAACTTACGTCTATGTATGCTTACTACAAGGGGAGTGGGAAAAACATTTTTTTCAACGAAAAATTTCAAACTGGTTTGTCTCAAATATGGACAATTCGATTAATGTTTGGCTGCAATTTCACAAAAGAAACCTAATTTGGCTTCAAACTTACGGCAACCTCTCTACTATTCATTGTTAGAACTCAGTACCAACGGTAAGCTAAAGCGTGCCTCCGTCAAAATTACTGCCAGTAAACTAAGAGTATCCGAGAAAACTATTAGCAGGATATGGTGTCGAGGAAACCAATCATTAAACGATAGATTAGTAGTAGCTGATGTATCCTCTCGTAAAAAGGGATGTTTGCCGAAAACCAAGAATGTTTGATATAGATGCAATTAAAGCAGTTCCACTTAATAATCGGCTTACTATTCGTTCTCTTGCACATTCTATTGGCATTAGTAAAAGTACAGTTCATATTCGGTTAAAATCAGGACAAATAAGGCGACATTCCAACGCTATAAAGCCATATTTGCGCGTTAAAATTGCACGTTTAAAGTACTGCTTATCGATGCTTAAGCCAGAAAATGTAGTTAATGAAACACCTCAATTCAGGAATATGCGTGATCAAATCCATGGAGACGAAAACTGGTTTTACATCACGAAAACATCTAATACATGTTAGCTGGTAGAGGGTGAACAGAAATCGTACAGAGGTTGTAAAAGTAAACGCTTCCTTACGAAAGTAATGTTTCTAGCCGCTGTTAGTCGTCCTCGTTACAATCAATCTCAAAATAAGCATTTTGATGGTAAACTTGGCATTTCGCTTTTGTATTTGAAGAACGCAGCTAAGAGAAGCAGCAAAAATTGCCCTGCTGGTACAATGGAAACTAAAGTTATTTTGAATGTGACTGGAGAAGATTACAGAAAAATAATAATCGAAAAATTGCTACTTGCAATTGAACAGAAAAGGTCTACATCGAATCGTCTTTCAACCATCTGGATTCAACAAGATAATGCCAACCCACATCGATCCTGAGGATATATGGTCAGCCATCAAATAGTCCTGATATAAACGTTCTCGATCTGGAATTTTTCAATGCCATTCAGTCGCTGCCGCACAAAACCGCTTTCAAAACAGTCGACAAATTAATCAATGTCTTTATAAATGCTTACGCTGAATTAGATAGAGATATTCTGAATAAAACCTTCTTAACTCACCAGCAGTGTATGATAGAAACTATGAGAATTGATGACTATTATAACTATGGATTGCCCTATATGGTAAAGGATCACTTCCAAAGAAATGGGATGCTACCTTTTGTTATTAATCGTGACATGGATTTTGTACCAAAGTTCAAAATATGGTCAATTTAGTTTAATTTCTGGTCTAATAAGCTTAACCAACTTCAGTTTGATGAAATTTGTACTTTAACTAATAAGGAATAAACTTGTTTTGAGAAAATGGACATTATTTATGGATGAAAACAAATCTAAAATCGGACACTTATTTCTAGACAGGGAGTATTATTTATAGGAGAAATGTTGTTTTTTTGCCATTGATCAAAGCGAATCACGTACATATTAGTTAAAATGGGTTCATAACAGATGGCGCAAATTCAAAATTTTGTTTAGCAGGATATTGTACTTCATTACCTAAATTTCATTGATATTTTAAGAAATTTCTCTTTATTATTGTACGAGTATATTGTTACGTCGTACGATAATCACCATATTAATTTCTTTTTGTACTTGCTAATCGAAAAATGTCATTTCGCGATTGTGTAGGTGTGCGCAAAATCTCAAAAGTCATTATTATAATATTAAAGAACAATTATGCACATATTAATTGGTAATGAAATTGATTATAAAATCTTTAAAAAGTATAGCAAAAACAAATTCCATGTCGATGTGACAATTCACATCAAGCTTTGATACAAAATAATACAAATCTGTATAAAAACAAATTTGTATCTGTATATGCATGGACACACAGTACGTATTTACCAGCTTCTGCTTCAACTACCAGACGCATGCGTTTCTGTGTAATCACTTTGTCAATGATAGGTTTACGAAGACAAAAGACTGTAGGTACACTTGCGGTCATGTAGCAAGTTTTGTCCTATCCGAAGACATCAGATAACCTCATGCCATCTGACCGACAAAACCGACCACGCCGGTGCAAAGTGTTTCTTCTCGAATAGCTAAGCTATTACTGGAAAAGAAGAAAAAATACGCATATTACTGTGAGTCCATTAACTCGTCGCCAGATGGCGTAGTATAGCAAAAACAAATTCCATGTCGATGCGACAATTCACATCAAGCTTTGATACAAAATAATACAAATCTGTATAAAAACAAATTTGTATCTGAATATGCATGGACACACAGTACGTATTTACCAGCTTCTGCTTCAACTACCAGACTTGCTACTTGCTACATGACCGCAAGTGTACCTACAGTCTTTTGCCTTCGTAAACCTATCATTGACAAAGTGGTTACACAGAAACGCATGCGTTTGGTGCTTGAAGCAGAAGCTGGTAAATACGTACTGTGTGTCCATGCATATACAGATACAAATTTGTTTTTATACAGATTTGTATTATTTTGTATCAAAGCTTGATGTGAATTGTCGCATCGACATGGAATTTGTTTTTGCTATACTACGCCACCTGGCGACGAGTTAATGGACTCACAGTAATATGCGTATTTTTTCTTCTTTTCCAGTAATAGCTTAACTATTCGAGAAGAAACACTTTGCACCGGCGTGGTCGGTTTTGTCCGTCAGATGGCATGAGGTTATCTGATGTCTTCGGATAGGACAAAACTTGCTACATGACCGCAAGTGTACCTACAGTCTTTTGTCATCGTAAACCTATCATTGACAAAGTGGTTACACAGAAACGCATGCGTCTGGTAGTTGAAGCAGAAGCTGGTAAATACGTACTGTGTGTCCATGCAATATACAGATACAAATTTGTTTTTATACAGATTTGTATTATTTTGTATCAAATATTGATGTGAATTGTCGCATCGACATGGAATTTGTTTTTGCTATACTACGCCACTGGCGACGAGTTAATGGACTCACAGTAATATGCGTATTTTTTCTTCTTTTCCAGTAATAGCTTAGCTATTCGAGAAGAAACACATTGCACCGGCGTGGTCGGCTTTGTCCGTCAGATGGCATTAGGTTATCTGATGTCTTCGGATAGGACAAAACTTGCTACATGACCGCAGGTGTACCTACAGTCTTTTGTCTTCGTAAACCTATCATTGACAAAGTGGTTACACAGAAACACATGCGTTTGGTGCTTGAAGCAGAAGCTGGTAAATACGTACTGTGTGTCCATGCATATACATACAGATACAAATTTGTTTTTATACAGATTTGTATTATTTTGTATCAAAGCTTGATGTGAATTGTCGCATCGACATGGAATTTGTTTTTGCTATACTACGCCACCTGGCGACGAGTTAATGGACTCACAGTAATATGCGTATTTTTTCTTCTTTTCCAATAATTGCTTAGCTATTCGAGAAGAAACACTTTGCACCGGCGTGGTCGGTTTTGTCCGTCAGATGGCATGAGGTTATCTGATGTCTTCGGATAGGACAAAACTTGCTACATGACCGCAAGTGTACCTACAGTCTTTTGTCTTCGTAAACCTATCATTGACAAAGTGGTTACACAGAAACGCATGCGTCTGGTAGTTGAAGCAGAAGCTGGTAAATACGTACTGTGTGTCCATTCCATGCATATACAGATACAAATTTGTTTTTATACAGATTTGTATTATTTTGTTTTAAAAAGTATCTAATAAGCATTAACTCTATCTATTATTCATAATGATGATTGTCAATTTAATAATTAGATATGAAATAGATAACGGGTGGTCAGAAAAATCCGGCTTCAAGTAGGTTTTCGACAAAAATATCCTAATTAGGTCTGTTGTTTTATATTAAATGTTAAATGCCAAATGTCGTCTATCAAAAATTGTCACTATGATATCAAAAATAGCATTATGCATAATTGAATTTTATGATGATATGAATGATATTTAGTAACGTATGCAAAGCATTCATGCTTGAATGGTATTTTCGAAAAGGTCAAAAGATCGATAGGCAATGGATGTACTTCATTCAAGATTGTATAGAAGAATTTCAAGATGAATTTCCCAACCTTGTTTTTGATTGTAATACTTTTCAGAAGACACTCAATAGAATTGCTCCAGTTTCTTGACAAACGTGGAGTGTAGAACGACAAGAAGGTATTGGGCGATCAAAAGTCCGGATAGAAAAAGTGATTAATCTGACAAATAATGACTGATGCTCCTAAAACTTCGATACGGACTCCATTTCAACAAACTGTGTTGTCCGTTGGTTCTTTTCATATAATTTTAAAAGATTTAGAATTATTTCCATATCGTATAACTTGTTTGTAAGAAATCTTTGATATTGATTATCCGCGACGAGTAATATTTTGTGAATAGTTTTCAAATAATTTTAATGATGCAGTTCATCGTACATCAGTAAAACTTTCTTTTTGGATGCAGCATGGTTTCATGTTTGTGGATACGTTAACTCACAACACATGAGAATATGGAGTGATACACAGCCCAATAATTTTTACGTCCAAGTTCCTCTCCATCCTTAGAAACTTGGTGTTTGGTGCGCTGTAAGTAAAAGAATTATTAATTCAATTTTTTTAAATGGAACTTTGACTGCAGAAAGATATCGGCTAGATACTCTTGGCTTTCTTTAATCATCTTCGTAAATATGATGTAACTTAGGGTATTTCTTAACGTTTTGTTGTTTTTGCATGCGCTGAACGTTCTTCTATGCTGTCTTTGGTTACTTGATTGTATGTAGTAAAGAAGTTATTTGTTCTTTCCCAGCATCATGCACTGACAAATCTTTAGCAAGATGAAACACGTATCTGCATGTCTGCATGTCTGGAAAGCAATTTTCACACAAACATGAACTTGTATTGTGTTCTCCAAACCCGATTTTTAATAATACTTTTATATTTTTAAAATGTTTGTGTTTTATACAAAAAAAATGGTATGTTTCAAATTATTTTGTCATTTTTTTTTCGAGATTTTGTTGGCAACAAGTTGCTTGTAGCAACTTTTGCTATTTTGATTATATTCGGAGGTGTTTCGTTTCCACTATCGTTTGACATTTTATTTCAAAAATATTTGATAAAATCAGGTTTTGATTTACCATTCAACAAATATTATCTTAGTTGTGAGCGCGTTTCAAAATTAGGGGCGCTTGACTTTTTTAACCCCACGTCAGCGATAAGAGCCGACTATAATTCCCCGGTGTCCCGTCCGTTTTGTTTACAGAGACTTTGTATTCATAATGTATAAAATTAAACTTACATAGATGGTAGATAGTGTGCTTTTTATTATTTACAGTAGTGGTCGTAGGTAAATATATTAAATATACATATTGTGCGAGCTTCAATAAATAAAAAAGTACAACGTGTTTAAAAAAGAATTACATCTAGTTGTCCATGAATTTCTCCTATAAAGTATGATATTCTGCATTCTTGAAATGCGGATATGCGGTATGAAAGTTATCTGCCTGTCACTGTAAAAATTTATCATCGAGAGATATGGTGATGAAATTAAAAACAAGTACAATTAGATTATTAATTTATTTAATAAGAAAACTTTAAAGATGGGATATTAATCAAACAACCAAGGTACGGTCGCGGTTACATAAAAGCGACCACTAATTTGACATTTTGTGTTATTTTCATAAATTTTGGTAAATCAGGTTTTTAAAATGTTATATATGTTGTCAGCAATGACAGCAAAAATTAAATAATATGATAATTAAACGTCAAAGTGACAAATATTATTACAACAACTTTAATGTAAAATCAATAATGTTACTACGAAAATAATTACAAATTTTTATTAAAATTAATATTTTGAAACTCCGCCGTTGTTCTCGATAACGTAGTTTAGTCTTCTAGGTAAGGAAGCTACCAAATTACGGGCATACTCTGGAGTAAAACTGTTCCATACCTCTTGAATTGTATTCCATAAATGCTCAGCATTTCGTGGATAAAAATTATTTCCTTTATTAATTGTCTTCAACATCAAACCCCAAACATTCTCTATAGGATTAAGATCAGCACTACGAGCTGGCCAGGGCAGCACTGTTACGTTGTATCGTTGCAGGCATTCTGTTACTGTTTGGGCGGTATGACATTATGACTTTGTAAGTAATGACTAGAGCTGAGGATGTTTGCGGTATAACCATGGTTATATCATGTAACCGTAGTAATTTACTATGGTTACATGATATAACCATGGTTATACCGCAAACATCCTCAGCTCTAGTAATGACTAATGAGTCTAATGACTAATGACACTAATGACAATTTAAATAATATTTGACTTTTTTCATTATTAAGTGACATGATGTATACAATAGGAAAAAGTGCCGGTCGCTTTTATGTGACCGCGACAGTACATAACTAATTTATAGAAATTTTAATTATTATAATTTATAACAAGTGTTCAAAATGGTCATCATTCTGTTGAATAATGCAGTACGACGTTTCAAAATATTCTGCAATACATTTGGTGTTATTTCATTGCATTTAATTGTAATCGTATTCATTAAGTCATTTAAGTTATTCATTTTTGTCTCATATACTTCATTTTTTAGCAATGCGAAAATAGAAAAATCTAATGGAGTAAGATCTGGTGATCCTGCTGGCCAAAGACCTCCGCGTATAACTCGATGAGGGAAGTAACATTCTAAAAGAGCAAAATTTTCACGAGTTGTATGTGCAGAATTCATCTCGTTGCACTTGAGTTAAAAGAGTTAAAAATGTTGTTAATAACTGTTCTTGGTATCGTTGGCTATTAATGTTATTGTGAAAAAATATTGGTTCTATTTTTTCTACGACAAGATGCAACTAACCATACTCCAACTTTAACAGGATGTAAAGGAACTTTGATGTGATTGTTTGGATTGTTTATAGACCACGTTCTATAATTTTGTTTATTTACAAACCTGCTTAAATGAAACCATGCTTTATCAGTAAAAAACTTAGATCAAGAATTTCGTCATTATTTAAATTTGCTTGAAAGAAATTGCAATAATTAAGCTTACTAGCGTGATCTCTAGGTAAGATCTGTTGAACAATCGATCATTTCTATGGATACATAAGTAAACGACGCTTCAAAATTCAATGAACGGTTACTAATATAACAGGCCTAACAACCAATTTAAAATTTCCCAACGTCATCACATACATTAGTCGACGTCACACTTGTCACAATTGAGTGACAGATATCGATACGGTTTATATTCGTATTCTTCCGGTGTTTTAATAGGCGTTAATTGTATTTATACTTTTAGCTTATTTTATAAATATAATGCACCCGGGATTAGTAAATTTATAAACAATGGTGTATAAATGTTGAGGTATGTTCTTTCCAAAAGGACAATGAATTACGCCAAAAATGGATAAGAGCTATAACATCGTTCGATTTTTATTCAAAGGTATGTTGTAAATTTTCATATGAATTATTTTCTAAAATATAACCTGCATACATATTGCTATGTTTTTTTCCCCAATAAATATTAAAAATTTATTTATTTATCTATGTACTATTATTTTGGACTTCTATGTATATTTCATGTCATGCGCCTTGTGGTGTGATGCCACTACGCTTGATGTGGACGATTTTGATATATCTTCAGACACAAGTTAACAGTAAGACGAGAAGTACGTTCTTTTTATTTAAAATAGATAATTATCTATATAATTAAGTAACTTCGGGTTTGATTTTTGAGTTTAATTAGTTGATTGTATTTGTTATTTCATTTTCCGAATTTTCTACGAGTTCGATTCTCGTAATTTTTGATTTATTAACGTTTTCTTCTCCATGTGTCTCCTTAAAAAACTGTAAGTTTTTTTTTTGAATTTATGATATCATAAAATTATTTTATTTAAAAGATTTGAATATTGTATTTTCAATTGTATTTATATTGTAATATTGAGTTTTAGTCTTAATTAATTGAAATAGATGACAAAGAGGATTTTTAACATTTCTAAGTAAAAAACAGTAACTGTAAAATTTTGCACGTTTGGATTTCAAGGGCATATTTTCTTGAACATGTGAGCGCGCATGTTTTAGAGAGTTGATCGAGCTGTCAAGTTTGTTTATATTTTATTTTGTTCTCTGGGGAGAAATTAAAAATAGTCTTTGTGATTTTTAAGTTGTTCGGTAATCATTGAGGATGTTTTTTAATGCACGTAGCTGTCATTTTCCGTGCGTTATTTTTACCTTTTAAAATATTGTTTAATGATGCAATCTTTATACTCTATAAAGATTGATTTTTTTTTCTTTTTTTTGATTTTGTATTAAATTTTCATTTAAATTTTATTGTGATCTTTATTTAATTAACCTTTCATCACGAACATTACAAGTAACTCAGTAAATATAAAGATACATTGTAGTGAACTCTTTTAATGGCGCATTAAAAATTTTGTAGAAGAGACAACCACGTTTCAGATTGGAACCCTGAGAAGAAAGCAGTCCCATTTTTTAGAAATAAACCGACTGAATATCCTAGTTGGATAGATTTGTTGTGAATGGTGGTACAGTAAATATAAAAAACACAGTTCATAGCAATATGTAACAATATTAAATTTAGTATGCAAATATTTAGGATATAATTAGGCCTTACAACTACATATATTTAAACAACTGCACTTCCAAACTGATTACAATGAAGAACAATTTGAGTCTGTTCAGGAACAGTTACCAGTCTTTGTATATATCTCTGGATAGGTTTTAAAAAAATTGAAATGTGGTCATTGTAAAATATTCTTAGTTTTGGATAAAGAATTTAATGCTGATACTTTAGATTCACATTAGATTCACGTTATACGCAGCATTGATAGAGGAAGACTTCAATATCTGAATATTGATATTGTTAATGCAGTTCTTTATACATATATCACAGTTCAAAATTTAGTATCTGAGAGATATGAACAGTTATTTTTAAACTACTCATCTCAGAGAAATTTAGTAATGAAGCTATTTTTAGATATTATTTATGAAATCTGATTTTTTCTCTCAGATTTAAATTGTAATCAGAAAGAATACTCTAAATATAATATTTTATATTTGCTCGTTAAAACATCCCCAAATATTTTTTTCAATAATTATTTAAAAAGAAAAAATGCTGCAATTGCAAAAATTTTCCAAAGGATAGAAAAACTTTTACAATTCAAAAAAATAAAATACAATACTAAATTTGATTAGTAAGAATAAACGATTTGTTACTGAAAATGAAAGATTTCATTTCTTAATAAACTTATTTTTTGTTTCTTTTCGATCCTTTCATAAAATACACTAGAAATATACATATATGTACTTATGTAAATATACTATGAATATTTTTATTTGAAAAATTTTGCAAGTGATTATAGGTTTTCTTCTTTCCGTGAAAATAGTAGTGTACACCTAACTGTGGTGCTTCATGAACTTGTTTAAGGCCTGTTATATTAGTAGGTGTTGGTTAAGTCCAATTTACATGTTGTCATAACTGTAGGTATTAGAGAAACTAATTCACATTTCCGTGTATCAAAAATCGCGAGAATGTCATCTACGTACCTAATCCAGACTCTCGGGAAATATTTAGCGTTATTTTTAAATTCTACTTCAAATTGACTCATGAATAAATTGGCTATGAAAGGAGATAGTCAGTTACCCATTGTTGCGCCTTGTTTCTGTTCATAAAATCTTTCTCCTACTTGGAAACAATTTTGCGTCATGCACAGAGTTGTCAATCTCATGTATTCTTTTATTTTTGAAGGTTCAATGTTATTCTTGTGAAGCAAGCTTTCTAAATATTTCATAGTCTCTGGAATAGGTACCGAGGGGAATAAAGGCGTTACATCGAATGAAACTAAAATTTCCCCGGCTTCCAGATCACAATCTTTAATTAATTTAAATAATTTAACAAATTCTAAGGAATTACTAACTCACAAATTTTCTGGTTTTACGGGTAAATTTTTAAATTCATTCACTAACCATTTGGAAATCAAGTAAGTCGGTGGGTTGATACCTGAAACGATAGGTCTCATCGAGTTACCTGGTTTATGTATCTTCGGCAAACAATACATTCTTGGTACTATAGGATTACTAACATTTAATTTATACTTTTGGGTAGAAGTTATTAAAATTGGACATTTCTTTAACGCGTCTTTTGTGTCACTAATCATTTTAGGTAACGAGTTTCTCTTAATTTCTACATACGGACCTTCGGCAATTAAATTTTTGACTCTTTGAAAATAGTCGATTTTATTCATAATTACGTCCATAAGTGTGTTGAAAGATAACATAGCTGTCAAATAAGCCTAGTTTTGTCTACATTTTTCCAGTTTATTTTGTTTGTTTAAAAGCAGTTCCTTTTGGAACTTGTTTCGTCATTTGGAAAGGTGTCTGTAAACAGTCGAAGCAATTAATTGCTTCATTATTGACCTTTTTATAGTTGACATCTTATAATCTTATAATTAACATCTTGCCGGTAACATATATAGGATGTGTCGTCATGGATCTAATATGATGTACAATTGGATATAACGCGTTTTCGCTATAGGTATAAAAAAAGGCAAGTGGCTTATAATAATTTGCAAGTACTAGTTACTCAGTGCCTACTGAGATGATGTTCTTTTTGAAACGCGTTGTATTATAATAAATGCAATTTTATTCATACAGTATATACAAGTAACTAGTTGCAATATTTATTTCTAAAAAAGGACATTTGTAATTTTATACCTACATAAAATGAGTAATTATATAATATACCAATACCGTTTTAATAATTACTTTCTGCAGTTTTTTGATTTATTATTGTAGAAGTATTATTTGACATAAATGGAAATATATGGCTGTATATATTTATAAAATTTAGGACAAAATGTCACGACTACATAATAGAAGTGATTGTGGTTGTTATCTATTCACTACATGTTGATTTTAATATAGTTTGAAACTCTTAAATAATAACATGCCTTATTCACAAGGAAGGACTTAATAGGGTATTAGTACGCTATTAGTTAGTAGCCACTAAGACCATACTAAGTGTATACTATAGATTCTCATTCATAAATGCCTACTTACTGTTTACTAGCTAGTGAAATTTTAATAGCGTTTAATGTATAATAACAATGTAATATTTCTGTACGGTCATGTTTGTTTTCATGTAAAATTTTCGCTCCTTCAAATTGATTTTAATTTATGGAAAGAGGAAAAAGTCGCAAGGCGACAAGTCCGGCGAGTAATTGGAACACCCGGCTATGCTGTTTTTCGCCCAAAAACTACTGTATTACGAAAGTTGTATATGACCTTGCTTTATCATGGTGGAGAATTCAATCGTTTCCATATTCATATTCTCCCTTAGCCGCATTAGAACGTCGCGATAGAATCCTGTATTACGAGGTGCATTCAAGTTCTAAGGCCTCCGATTTTTTTCTAACTAACTACGCACCCGAAAACTATGAAACTGGTGTTACTTTTCGACGTAATCTCCCTGCAGACGTACACATTTTTCACAACGTCGACGCCATGATTCCATGGCCGCGGCGAAGGCTTCTTTAGGAGTCTGTTTCGACCACTGGAAAATCGATGAAGCAATAGCAGCAGGGCTGGTGAATGTGCAGCCACGGACAGTGTCTTTCATTGTTGGAAACAGCCAAAAGTCACTAGGAACCAGGTCAGGTGAGTAGGGAGCATGAGAAATCACTTCAAAGTTGTTTTCACGAAGAAACTGTTGCGTAACGTTAGCCCGATGTGCGGGTGCGTTGTCTTGGTGAAACAGCACACGCGCAGTCTTTCCCGGACGTTTTTGTTGCAGTGCTGGAAGGAACTTGTTCTTCAAAACATTTTCGTAGGATGCACCTGTCACCGTAGTGCCGTTTGTAACACAATGGGTAAGGATTACGCCCTCACTGTCCCAGAACATGGACACCATAATTTTTTCAGCACTGGCGGTTACCCGAAATTTTTTTGGTGGAGGTGAATCTATGTGCTTCCATTGAGCTGACTGGCGCTTTGTTTCTGGATTGAAAAATTGCATCCACGTCTCATCCATTGTCATAATCGACGAAAAGAAAGTCCCATTCATGCCTTGGTTGCGCGTCAACATTGCTTGGCAACATGCCACACGAGCAGCCTTGTGGTCGTACGTCAGCATTCGTGGCATCCACCTGGAGGACACTTTTCGCATTTTCAGGTCGTCATGCAGGATTGTGTGCACAGAACCCACGGAAATGCTAACACTGGAGGCGATCTGTTCAACTGTCATTCGGTGATTCCCCAAAACAAGTCTCTCCACTTTCTCGATCATGTCGTCAGACCGGCTTGTGCGAGCCCGAGGTTGTTTCGGTTTGTTGTCACACGATGTTCTGCCTTCATTAAACTGTCGCACCCACGAACGCACTTTCGACACATCCATAACTCCATCACCACATGTCTCCTTCAACTGTCGATGAATTTCAATTGGTGTCACACCACGCAAATTCAGAAAACGAATGATTGCACGCTGTTCAAGTAAGGAAAACGTAGCCATTTTAAGTATCTAAAACAGTTCTCATTCTCGACGCTGCCGCTGCAATTCCATCTGCCGTACAGTGTTGCCATTTCTGTGACGTATTGACAACGAACGCACGCTCATTTTAAAACAATGCACATGCTTCTATCTCTTCCAGTCTGAAAAAAAAAATCGGAGGCCTTAGAACTTGAATGCACCTCGTAATAGTCTGACCTGGAGGTACGAACTCTTTGTGGATAATCTCATCAATATAAAAAAAAACAAATTAGATTCTTTGATCGAGGTGAAGATGGGGTCTTTCATTGTGGCAATTGTCGTTTGGTTTCCATATCATACCCATAAACCTTCATCACTTGCGACGATCTTAAGAAGAAAATCTCTACGATCCAATGCAATGTTGTTTCTGTTCGTCGCTTAGCAATCGTGACATGCCTTTTGCTGCTTGTTTTCTCATGTTCAGTTCTTCCGAAATAAACCGCTGGGATATGCCATAAGTAGAGACCGGACGCATCAGGGCGAAATTACGAAGAACCATATAAATAGTCGATAACATCGCTAAGTACAACACGCAGTTATTGAAGAGCACTATTCATTCGGTTAACAGCACATCTGTTTCTTGTCGTTGAATTGTGACGCAATTACTTCAATATTACAGTAAAATTCCTTTCTTCACGAGCCTAGATAGAAGCGCGAGGAGTTTTTATAATTTATTTTATTTATTAGTTTATATTTCGTAAGATAAATAAAGTACGGTGAGTTAGTTTATTTTTTTCATTGTTTTAACTTTCAATTATATTTATTATAATTTTTATATTATTGTAATTTTTGTAATCGATCCTGTTTAATATCGTTTCATAGAATCTACTTCTCCCAATTATTTCGATGTAAGTATCCAGTGAATTTCGTTAAGATTTAATAACTTAGGCATACATTTGTAATTTTCATTTATTTAGATCTAGAACATTGTTTGAGTTACTTTTTCAGATATGATATGGAACAACGTTGAGAATGGCATCGTGAAACAATGGCGAGTTGGATTAAGTATTAAACTGCTTGTATGTCCATTGCCAGTGATTCCGAAATTTATTGCAAAGTCTGTAAAATATCGTTAAAAAATTCCAAGAAATTGCACATAAAACGTCACTTAGCATCGCAAACATATACACAGAAATTAGACCCGTTGGAATCTGACAATGTTAACAAAGAACTATGTGAAACATTACTGGCGGCAAATATTCCATTAAATAAACTTAACAACCCCCCTTCAAAACATTTCTCCAAACAATATACTGGTCGAAATGTTTCTGTTGAATCCACCTTATGCAAATATTATGTTTTTATGTGCATCTTTCAAATCAGTACCTATTGGATAACTGTCGATATATTAGAACGCTGTGTGGTAAATGTTGTAGCTTGTGTACTACATTTAACTATTCTATAAAATGCTTATGTAATGGCAGCAAAAGTTATAAATAAAGTTGATGCGGAAACAGTATCTAAAACTATTTACGAGAATATGCACCAAATGCTTCATTCGGGCGACAGGTACAAAGAAAAAATATTTTTATTTGTCAGTGACAGTGATGCATATATGTTAGAAACAGGCACACTATTAAAGGAAACATATACTAATACGCTGCATCCCATGTGTGCAGCCCATGCTCTCCAGAGAATCTGTGAATATATCAGAGACACCTTTTCGGAAGTTGATAGACTTGAATGCGCTTTTAAAAAGCTTTTCAGAAAAGCACCATTGAGAGTAGCTCTTTACAGGGAAAAACTTCCATCTTTGTCACTGCCTCCCTCTCCAGTAACAACTAGATGGGGAACATGGTTCGAAATTAGTTTTTATGAAGAGAATTTCGATAGTTTCGTTACATGTTTAAATGACGATGCTCGAAGTATTTGTGAGTGCAACGAACTAACACACATTCCAAATGAAAGAAATCAGTTGTACTTTCTTCAGGAGCACTTTGGAAAATTGGCGAAAACTAATCACTTATTTTGAAAAACAAAATCTCAAATTAAATGATGGGTTAACCACATTAGATGTGGTTATTAATAATTTGAAAAATATTGCAATTGACTTCCGATGTGGCCTTCGGCTAAAGTCAGTTCTTAATTGAAATCCAGATTTAATGACATTGCGGCAATTGTGTATGGGCACAATGCCCCAAAATCTAACACCAGCGTGTTTAGCAAAATATGCTGAAATAAAAGAATATTTCCTGTATACACCTACAACCAGTTGTGATGTACAAATGACGTTTTCTATTTACAGGGATGTATTTCATTCAATGAGAACCAATTTTACGGAAGAGAACCTTGAGAAAGTATTGCTAGTTAATATTAATATTGCTTTACTCAAGTTGAACTACAAAATGAACAAATAAAAATGTATTTCATATTTTATTGATCAGCACGCCTTTGTTTTCCAATTATGTATATAAATAAAATTAAAAACTCTTACAAAATACAAATTTTCAATAGTATGCCCGTGGGCGATGAGTCATCGGCTTCTCGTGTCCGGTCCCTAGCCATAAGATAATCCCATAATGTTACAAATGTTTTGGATTGTTTGTCTATGATCATTTGCAACTAGATTCCAAGCAGTAACCAGTTTTTCTGCTGTAATACCTGTTGATCGTCGTCTAGGACGATCATTGAGTCAAAGTATTGTTCCCCAATGTCTGCGTTAACATGATATGTGTTTCTGTGTTTTGCTGCGATTAAAACAAAATTTGATATAGATACGTTGTTCCGTCAAATCGGCCATTGACGAAACGCAAACACAACAATAAAAAATTGTTCATCAACACAGGACGTTTCCATTTACAATGACGCTGCTTGACACATTGACTCACACTCAAAGGATATAGACGACTCTACGGCGTTTGTTTGTAATTGCGTCCGTTTATGCGCGAGATTCAAATTTCAGGAACTTTTGGGTACCACCTCGTATATTTGAAATCTCTAATATTTGAAGAAACTCAATGTATTAACTGACTTGAGTTTTTCTTGACATGATCGAGTAAAATACTAACAACGTGTACAACTGTAAAAAAAGAATATTTTTATAGTCGTTTTACAACTGAGACGCTTGTAAAACATTATCAGATCCGGTCCGTCAACCTATCATATATCTTGACTGATGTAAAACGGAGTCGAATTATGAACACTGAAAGGAGCGCTGCGTTGCCAGTACATCGCCACTGATGATCCACTTGAAGGTGTCGAAACGGAAAGGAGGAGCTCTTTGAAATATAGTATTCTCGAGCTAACAACAGATCCGTCGTAGACTTTTCTATTTTTGGTCTAACATTAAAGTTTATGTTCTTGTCTGGAAGTTGTGTTTGATCTCCATTTCGTTTGAGGAATGCTTATTGTTCGTATATGGTGGAGTAGATATAAAAATAAGCAACTAAAAATACTTTTACCTGAATCTATTCGAATATATAAATAAATAAAAAAGAAACTATAGCAAAGGAGGAAAGATTATTAGAAAACAAAAGCGATAAAAGTGTGCAATTTTTCACAAAATCATATTTTATTTTATTAAAAGGAAATATAAATACAAAGTCTTGTGTTTTATTTTGTAGCTTAACGCATTGAAGCACTTTTTAGTATGTAAATGTTTTATTATAACTCAACGATGATTTTTTATTGAAGAAATTTCGTAGCGTGTTCTTTAAAATTAAAAATACTACAATTATTAATTGCTACAGTTGTATTGTGAATTTCAAATTATTTCAAACAACTGACTAATGTAGCCTTCTGAATCTTATAAATACTTTTCACCTTTACTATTCGTGAATTATTAACTGAAATACAAATTTGATTTATGTATAGATTTGCAATAATAGTAGATTTTAAATATTTATAATTAAAAATTATAATAATTATAATTGGTTAATGAGAGATTGTCCAAGGTTAAGGAAGGAATCTCTAACATATTTCTCCATTAAGGGGACAATACAATAATAAAGTACAGTGCCAAAAATTAAATTATAATCCATAAGAATGGAAGTTAATTAAAACAAAAAATAATAATTAAAATAAAAGAAAATTATAAGAAATACTAAACCAAAATTTGAATATTGTCAATAAGTAAAAACGTGGCTACTTTATACCGAACCTATGTTATATCGTTAATTGTAGCGTAAGGGTAAAAAGGATCAGGTAAAATTTTGTTGGCACTGTTTCGACGTTTGACGTTGTTTTGTTGGCGCATATTAATCATATGCGTAATAGGAGCTTTGATAAAGGCATTTGTTCTAACTTCACTTTCAGCGAATGTTTCACTTGATCTTGTTTCATATATTTTGACACCAGGATGTCAAAGTTCTAAGCGTGGATGCTATTGTTGATTAGCTTAATCATAGTTGACGAACTGGCCAAGGCAGGTTCTAAGAGGAACTTCGTAGGATCAGAACCTGTATGTGGAATCGCCAAGGATTTCTCTAGAAGGGAGATCTGGTTATAGTAGATAAGATAGTGGCTTTCATCGAGGACACAAGATTAACAGAGTAGAACTGACAGATCTATTGGGGGTGGCGTAAATGACACTATGCTCAAGTGCCTGGACTTACTGTCGTCTAATTCAAAGAATTAGATAGATAGATAGCTTCATCATAAAGTTAGCACTCATTATCTCTCTGCGATCAGAAAGTGAGGTAAAATTGTGTTCCCGTAGCAATTTTTGATAGTTAGCACCCCTGGAAAGATGATTACAGACATACCAAATAATTGACGCATATTCGAGTTTTGGAGGAGCCAGTGTAAAATAAAGTTTCTTTAGTCTAGATTTGTAAATTTCCTACAGGATTGAATATGTAAAGTAAGAGTGCGTGAAGGGGAATTCTAAAAAGATAACTAATAGGAGTAATATTTAATTGTTAACAAATGTAATATGGCAGTGAATAAAGCAGAAAGCTGCACTGCGAGATGACTGATGTAGTGTTCTCCTACAATTCACTTCAATCTGTTGGATAATTTATTCTATAAGAATGATAACATCCTTATTCTGACTGACGACTTAGTTTACATTGATATCCTGTAAAATAATAAAGAATGTCGGAGAAACTTCATGTTCTTTACGAAACGTAATAGAGTACTTGGCGTGGACCCTG